>CM035148.1:38952226-39509726 GCA_020205605.1 Panax ginseng
AAAATTAATTATATTTATATTTTTTTAAAAATTAATAAAAGGGCCAAAGAATGTACTAATCACCTTATCTATGAGGTGAACGAAAATTTTGGTTTATTGAGGAGAAGAAAATTATGATTGATAAGTATATAAATCGGAAGTGGTTAACATGAAGTTTATTTTTAGGTAAGTTGATCAATTGATTAATATAGTGCTGACATGCAGACGATACTTTATATGGGTCAATGATCTATTAGCCAATTAACCAAATTATTAAAATATAAATTTGATGCTAGCCGGATCCATACAAACCTGTACTACTATTATTCTACCCAACTGTCAATAATAATATTCCGTCGGTGGCTCCCTTTTCAAGCGCACATGCCACTTGTCCACATGAATTTTAGAGTGTCCTAGTAATTTGCATGGTCTATGTTCTATATATTTGCATATACATACATGTATATATTATATATTGGGTAATTGAATTTTAAAAGTGAGAATAGAGTGGTAATTACGAGGCTTAAATATAAATTATAACTATCTTAAATTATTGCTTTTTTTATTTCAATGATTTATTTTTTAATTTTTTTAATTAAATGATTAAATTATTAAAAAAAATTTATTTTCGTTTAATTAGACCCATCTTCAACTTATGTATAATTATAAAAGGTTATTTCAAATATCTTTTACAAATTTATTATACATAAGAGGATAAATATGTCAAAACACTTTATATCCTATTAAAACTAGAGAAAACCACTCCTTGAATCATCAAAAAACACAATTCTCTTTCAATAATTTACATCAAAATCAACACCACTACAAAAATTTTAATAATGTCATGTCAAAAATTGATGATGTGGATCTCTAAATAGGCTATATATCCTCAACTTATGTGTAATTACAAAAAGGTTATTTCAAATATTTTTTATAAATTTATTATACTCTGTAGGGTAAATATGTCAAAACACTTTATATCCCATTAAAATTAAAGAAGATCACGCCTTAAATCATCAAAAACACAATTCTCTTTCAATAATTCAGATCAAAATCAACACCACCACAAAAATTTTAATTAATAATGTCAGTTCAACTCCACTCAAACCCCAACTTAGATTCTAACCCAAATCCAAAGCATTCACATCTTAAAATTGTTACACTATGTATCATCATCATTTACCCAACTGAATTTAGATTGAAAGATTTACGCGACTGATCTGTCAACAAAAAATATTTTAAAAAAATGAGTATAGAGCTAACTTCGGTAGTGATGAACAATGGTGGTGGTACATATCAGGATAATTAACCAGCGGCGGTGATAAGTGAGTTTTGTTCTTATGAATCAGATCTCTTTTGACTTGAATTATTGTTAATCTCTGTTGTTTTGTGTGCATTTCATACATTTTATATTATTTTATAGGAAGAATCATGGAAACGCAATTCGGACATCTAATTTGGAGTACAATATGCAAGCAAATGCAAGAAGGGGAGATTGCAAAGTTTTTAATGCTAAGTTGGATGCATGTTCATGGGTTGGAACTTTGATTTTATTGTAGATCTACTTCTTTGCTTTCCGGAACATCTTGAATTGTCCCAATCGAAATTCATATGGAAAAGTTATGATCATTTTACCAACGGACGTTGAACCTCCAAATTTGGAGTTGTCATTGACATAACATCCACTTGAAGTTCGATTTAGACATTGATATAGCTAGAATCTGCCAATTCTTAAAGAATGAAAGTTTTAGATCTCGTCAAGAGATTTGATTTGAAAGGTAGCACGCTCCGTAACTCCTACCGGATCAAAAGTTATGGTCATTTTACCAAAGGAAGTCACAACAAAAAATTGACCAACGCAGAGCGCGCCCAAATTGGTCTAAGAGCAGCGCTGGCGCACTGGACGTCGGGGAGAGAGATTATTTGGGTGTCATGATATCCAAATTGAGTTGTAATAGGATTTTGGGATGCCTAATGTGTTCGGGTTTCTCTTAGGATTATAAATATTTGATTATAACTTAGATTTGAGAGACTCTTAACTGCAATTGATTGAGAGCCATTCACGGAGACTTGGAGATTCTATTGGAGAGCACGACAAGACAAAGATTGAAGCTATAGAGAGTGGAGTCCCTCGACAGAGTTTTCTTCTTCTCTTTAATTCATTATCTGTACTTGAGATGTTTTTAATTTAATTTAAATCTTTTGGTTTTTATTATGATGATGAACTAAATCTCAACTAGGGATACAATAGAATTTTTTGCAATTCAATAATTCAATAATCTTTATTTTCACTTATTGATCCTAGTGAGTTGATTATTATATTATGTGCTTAATTAATTAAATAATTGTTTGACCAACAGTTAATCTGATATTTTTGATGGAATTGAAAGAGGAAATGTAAGAGTAGATATGAATATAATAACATATGAATTTGTTGATTCTTTCTAGGATAACATAATAGTGTATGAGATGAATATGTCACGCGTAACTTGATTAGGAGTTCGTGTTTAATGAATCTATTTTAAGTGTCTTGCATGAAAATAGAAATATAACTGAAATATGTATTTTTATTAATTATTGAAAGATGTTAATAAATTAATAGACAATCCTAGTTAGCAACTCATTGGATTAATTAAGTGGGAATACAGTAAGGCGATTATTGCAAAAAAATTGGGAAAATTATATTCATATGTCTTAATCATCCGATGATCAATTTTTGTTAGTTAATTTAGTTTTTATTTTTATTCAATCAATTTCACAAATCAATTGAGGTGACTGTTTAAGTGGATTTAAATTGGTAAAAACTTGATAATCAGAGTAATTATTAGTATTCGTTCTCTCTGTGGGTTTGACATCCTTCTTACTTCTATATTACTTGATTGACTGTAAGACCCTGGATTTTTTGAAATAAAAGTATTCAATTTTTCTTATAATTATTATTCTAATCAGTAAATGGTTAAATTAATAAAAGGTTAAAGTTAAGGGTGATATGTGAAAATTTTACAAAGTAAGCAAGTTGTCATAAAATATTCGTTGTGTCGGGAAATATTTATTTGGTCGGAGAATATTCTTTTTGTGACGCCCCCAAAATTAGGTATACATCACCCATTCTGAGTCGCCAGATACATTGTACAAAATTCAAATACAACTTCATTTATACAACTGTTGAGTTATCGTATAGAATACGACCATAGTTAACTATGAGTTTTAATACAAATGTATGTAACTTTTATGATACCTCGATCACAACCTTACAATGATACTTTACATAAAAGTATAGTCAAACACTGTTTTAGGAATTAAAATCTTTGGGAAGTGCTCAATGAAACCTTCGTACATGGGAGGCCATACGTCTAGGTTATGATAGATATCATATGTCCACAAAATTATCCTTGGTTCACCCAATAGACCCCAAAGAAAAATGAGAAGATTACTATCATCTTCTTTCCAATTGTGAGTCTTCTCTTGGCATATAACTATCTCCATTGTCTCCAAGTGAAAATTATATTTCAAATAAATTCCAAGATCGTATAGGTAGTGCTCGTAGATATACTCAGCAAGTGTATGTGCACAACCCTGTCTTATGATAACACGAGGTTGTATGTCATTAGAAATCTTGTATGATAGTGGCAAAACACTCTTCCAAAGTTGGTTTCACCTCACCCTATTTGGTTCACCAAAATTAAATATCAAATGACGTATATAATATGACACACTTATCTAAAGTTCTCAATAAAATTATTTCCATACTATTTAGGGAGAACCTCAACAGCTATAGACCACCGTTCTATTCCCCTGTTTCCCCGCTCGACCCAGCTACACTCTTATTACCTGAAAGGAATTGTGAAGCAAAAGGGTGAGCATAACTAGTCCATTAAAGAATATCATGACTAAATATAATTACATTATCAATAGCTTTCATCAATAATAACTCAGAGATTTAGAACATATGGTAGATGATAAAACTTTTCAACCATAGTTGCAGCGGAACGATTAATCCATTAAAAGAGTCAAACAGACCATCAAGTCTATTATCTTCTCCATGTTAAAAGTCCACCAATAATGTTTTATCCCTGTAACATCAATCAACAATTCCTGTCCACAATCATATGAATAATTCATAATCATAATTGTGATTTTGAATTCCTTTTCGCATCCAGGACGAAGATAATTTTTATCACCTATCTTCACCTGAAACATCAAAAATTATGGTTATACCAAATCACAATTCCTGCTCGTAATACTACGGCCAAAGATATTCATTATTATCACATCCATGAATTAATATTTCATTGCTGAGACTGAGCTCAATAATTAATCCACATCATCAAATTATCCCTACACTACAGGCCAATGATATTCTTTAGTATCACGACCACGAATTATCCATGCACTATGGGCCAAAGATAATAGTGTTTTCATCAACGGTCCTGATCATGCCATAAAACAATTCATCTTTGCACCCTTGACTGAAGAGAATCCATAGCCATAATCATACCAAAAACTATCCATCAATGCACTACGGGCCAGTGAGGACTTTTTTCACATCATTTGTAACATTACGGTCATGATCATACCGAATAATCCCTGGTTATAATCATACCAAGTCCACCTATGCACTGCAGGCCACATATGACTTTCAACATAATATAAGCATGAGGATGATGACAATATTATAAGCATTAGTCAAACTAAATCAAGGATAAATATTAAAGACTTTAAATTTATCCAAACATTATCAATCACTTAATAAAATCATAATCTAATATTGTTAATATTATAACAATACTTTAATCAATCCTTAAACTTATAAACAATTTAATTTAATTGTTTACACTTTTCCAAATAATGCATTTAATCATTCAAAAATGCCATACTCATAAGATTTCATCACCAATAATCAAATTACTCATCAAAAATCTGCATATACCTTATATAGGATTTTCAAGCCATAAAATCCTATTTACAAATTTTTCACTTCACCTAACATATTTAATTCATATGTTTGTAACTAAACCATTTTCATGAAAATACCAAATCAGTCCTAAAATTATTCTTTTCTGAGATTAAGCATAATATAGTCCCATATTGAACATATATTTTTCTCGAAATTTTTAAAATTCATTTACTATTTTTCAAAAATTAATTTCTAATTAATTCCTTAAGAAATTAGCTACCTCAAGGTTAACTCCAGAAATTCCCAAATCTTGGCAGGGTCTTACACATGTTAATGTGAGCTTCCAGTTTAAATTTCATGGTCATCGGAGTTATAGAACTCCGATTATAGTATTTTTCGTTGGAAAAACCTAAATATTGAAATGGTCATAACTTGCTCATTTTAAGTCGGAATGAGCTCATTTTTGGACAGGAGGTACTTTATACAATATGTTTCTATGGCCGAAATTTTTCTCACAATTTAAGTGGCCGAAAATGCCCTTTTAAACTTCTGGGAAGTAGCCTTTTTATAATTTACAGCTTTTGACTCCTTTGCTAAAATCAGACCACACAAAAATCTACAACACCTTTTCCAGTGATTCCACTTGGATAAGTTGGAAAACTCATAGATCTAACTCTAGAACTTGACCACACTCAAAAATTTGAAATATAATAGGAGATATGGTCAATTGAATTTCATGTTCCATTTTTACCAAAATCTGATTTTCAATCCTTTGTGATTTCTAAAAAACTTTCATGTTTTCACATAATAACCAACATAACTCATCATAACTGTGACGCCCCCAAAATTAGGTATACATCACCCATCTTGGGTGCGCTGAGATACATGGTACGAAATTCAAATACAACTTCTTAATACAACTGTATGGTATGCAATACGACAAAAACATAAACCTGTGAGTTTGAATACAAATATTATCTACTAGAGATTATACAAACTCAAAAGGAGTCCTTATTACAATTATTATCACACTATTTCACGTAATAGTGAGGACTACTAATGCTATCCTCTCCGGACCATCACTCCGTTCCCAGACTCGTCCCATTATATATTCTCATTTTACAAGAGAATGGTGAAAGAAAGGGTGAGCTCAACTAGCCCAATGAGAAATATTATGACTAAGATAATGCGAGAATAAATTATCATTAGTCTCCAACAATGTTAAACGATAAAATATAATAGACATCAAGTTTAAGCGCAACGGAACAAGCGATCCATTAAAAGAGTCAAGTAGAAAATAAAATCTACTATCTTTTATGATTAAAAAGGTTTTCATCATCATTATTATCATTTGAGACTCAAACTTAATAAATATTCCACATCATCGAATCACCCCCACTTTTCTGGCCAGGATATTCTTTAGAATCACGACCACAATTATCCATGCACTACGGGCGAGAATATTTGTGTATTCATTAATGGTCATGATCATGCCAACAATCATCCATCAATGCACTACGAGCCAATGAGGACATTTACCATATCATTTGTAACATTACGGTCATGATTACACCGAATAATCCACGTCATAATCATACCAAGTCCATCATGCACTATATAGGCCACAGATGACTTTCAACAAAATATAAACATAAGGATGATGACAATGATATAAGAATTCAATAAAACAAGTTCAAGAATTATTTTATCCGAGAACTAATAACGTCCAAATTGTCAACATGATCTTTGCTTTGTAGAGTAAAATTCAAGAATGCTCGGAAGAATATTTCCATGAAAAGATCTTTGGATGAAGCGCTTGAATATCAAGAGATACTCCACTAATTTCATGGAGTATAGAAGTCAAAACTTTAACCAACCGAGTATAATAAGGAATAGAATAACAAAAGAAATCACCGGGCATGCGATGAATCGCATATGCGAGTTATTCAATGAATAATAATTAACGGAATCGAGTTCGTAAATGTTTTATATAAAAGATTTTCAGTATTATTACATTAATAATACCAACAAAACCGAGTGACTTATCACGTAAGCATCAATAATCAATCTGGTGCTACTACTTATACTAACCACCAGCGTATTCTTACTACTAACACCGGTGTTTCAACAGTTAACGGTAAATCTTCCGCCTTTATTTTCATAAAGTATTTTTGTCGTTTTCTCAATCTGACAATAATTCAGTTGTGGGGTCCACCAATGATTGTGTCGTTGTAATAATATTCCCTGTTAAAATTAATATTCCCCGACCAATCGAATATTATATAACAATTTGCGTACTTTGCAACATTTATAAATATTACCCACAACTATTATATCAATTTCACTCCATAATATTCAAAAATAATATTTATAGAAAATTCATCTTTATTCAAAAAGTTGGGGTTTTACAATCTCCCATTTTTATGAAATTTAAGCCCTCGAAATTAGGGAATGCGATACTGGTATGTCGAAGAGGTAAGGATACCTTGATTTCATTTGATTCTAACTCCCAAGTTATTTCCTCAACATCGTGGTTTCTCCACAAAACTTTGACTTGAGGTATAACCTTGGTGCGTAGAATATGTTCTTTCTTATCCAAGATTTGAATAGGAACCTCTTCATACGTCAAATATTTCGCTATTTCGTCCGGTTTCAACTCAATAATGTGGTTCGGGTCTTCCACATATTTACATAACATGGATATGTGAAAAGCGTTATGAACACGAGACATACTTGGCGGTAAAAGCGAGTTTATAGGCCACGATTCCTACTCTCGATCAAGGATTAAAATGGGCCGATGAATCGAGGATTGAGCTTTCTCTCTTTCCAAATCTAAGTAACTCCTTTCCATGGAGCAACACATAACAACACATGATCTCCTATATCAATTCCACGTCCTTTCAATGAAGATCAAAGATAACTCTTTTGTCGATCTTGTGAGGTTTTTATACGTTCTTGGGATCGTTTGAATCTTTTCCGTAGTCAAACGTATCAACTCTCTGGTCCCAACAACGTTGCTTCACCCACCTCATCCCAAAGATCTTCGGAGAGAACGACACTTTCTTCCATACAACGCTTGAATGGAGCCATGCCAATACTTGTTTGATAAGCTGTTGTTGTGGGAAAACTCCACCAATGGTAAGAACTTGTCCCAACTTCCCTTGAAATCAAGGACACAGAGTCTTAATAGATCTTCAAGAGTTTGAATAGTCCTCTCCGATTTCTCCAATCTGGATGCGAGGATGATATATACCGAGCTAAATTGTAAATCTGCCCCATAGCTTTTTGCAAACTAACCCAAAATTGCGAAGTGAATCTTGGGTCTCGATCATAAACTATTGATACTGGCATACCATGCAATCTTACAACCTCGTTTATGTACATACGAGCAAGACGTTCAAGTGTATAAGTTTCTCGTATCGGTAAAAATGAGCAAACTTGGTCCAATCTATCAACAATGACCCAAATCGCATCTATGCCTTGAGAAACTTTGGGAAGACCAGTAACGAAATCCATGGTAATGTGCTCCCACTTCCATTCTGGAATTTCAAGTGGTTCCAAGGACCTTTTGGTACTTGATGCTCGCCTTGACTCGTTGACACGTTAGACACCTTGAGATAAACAAATATTATCTCTCTCTCATATTGCCCCACCAAAATGTATGTCAAAGATCATGATACATTTTGTACTCCTGAGATGGATTGCAAATGGTGTGTTGTGCGCCTCCATCATGATTTTATACTTTAAATCAAGGTCGTTAGGAACAAAAAGTCTGGAGTTGACTCTTAGTATTCCTTCTTCATCGATTCTTGCTTCCGACATCGCACCTTCTTGCACTTTCTTCCTCATACGCATCAGCTCCGGATCTGTAACTTGAGCAGCTTTAATTTTATCAATTAAAGTCGGTTCTCTACTCAGATATTGCCATCATCACGTGGGTCCCTGAGTCTTTATCTCTATCTCCATCCTTTGCAAGTCATACAAAATGGGCCTTTGCGTTGACAATATTGCTTTTCTCGTGCACTGCATATGATCTTCTACTTAATTAAATCGCCTACCACGTTAAACTTTTCTAGGATGGTATTGGATAGTATGATCATAATCTTTCAACAGTTCAAGCCAACGTCATTGTCGCATGTTGAGTTCCTTTTGAGTGAAGAAATATTTGAGGCCTTTATGATCCGTAAAGATCTCCACTTTCTCCCCATACTAGTAATGCCTCTAAATCTTTAGTGCGAAGACAACAGCTGCCAACTCTAGATCATGAGTAGGATAATTCCTCTCATATTCTTTGAGTTGTCGTTAGGCATAGGCTATGACTTTCCCATATTGCATGAGAACACATCCTAACCCTTTGCCCGAAGCATCATTGTAGATGACAAATCCCTCCGAACCAGATGGTATTGTCAGAACAGGTGCTGAAATGAGTCTCCTCTTGAGTCTTTGAAAACTCTTCTCACATTCCTCGCTCCAACTGAACTTTGTATCTTTTCGAGTCAGCTGAGTTAGTGGAGTAGCGATTCGAGAAAACCCTTCTACGAATCTCCGATAATAACCAGCTAAGCCGAGAAAGCTACGTGCTTCTATCCATTTGATTTAGGTTGCTCCCACTTTGAATAGCTTCAATCTTTCTTTGGGTCAATGGATATTCCATGACTTGATACCATATGCCCAAGGAATGCTACTTCCTCGAAGCCGAACTCGCATTTCTTTAACTTGGCATAAAGCTTATATTCATGAAGCTTTTGGAGTATCAGCCTCAAGTGTTGCTCATGATCTTCACGGGTTTTGGAATATATGAGGATTTCATCAATAAAGACGACCACAAAGTGATCCCAATATTCCTTGAATACTCGGTTCATCATATCCATAAAGACAGCAGGAGCATTAGTCAATCCAAAGGACATGACTAGGAATTCATAATGCCCGTCTTCTCGAGTTACGAAAGCCATCTTTGGAATGTCATCGGTTCTAATCTTCAATTGGTGATATCCAGAACGAAGATCATTCTTTGAAAAGAATTTGGCTCCTAGCAACTGGTCAAATAGGTTATCAATACGTGGCAATGGGTACCTATTTTTGATGGTGACATGATTCAACTCCCGATAATCAATACAAAGTCGCATACTCCCATCTTTCTTCTTCACGAATAACAAGAGAAGAGCACCCCAAGGAGAAGTACTAGGGCGAATAAAGCCAATGTCTAATAATTCCTGCGCATTGAGTTTTTAACTCCTCGAAGTTCAATAGAGCCATTCGATATGGGGATTTAGAATTGGGTTTTGTACCGGGTTCAAGGTCGATACAAAATTCAATTTCACGCCTCGGGGTAAGCTAGGAAGTTCTTCGAGAATCGTCGTGAAATTCATTAACAATAGAAATATTATTCAAAACGACGTATTTTTTGTTTAGATCTGTGACATGAGCTAAGAAAGCTTGACATCCATTTTTCAATAAACGAATAGCTTTATGGCTTGAGATGACAGTGATTGATTTTAATGGTTTGGTTGCTTGAATTCGCATAATAGGTCGATTAGGAATATGAAACCTAACAACCTTACGAAAACAATCAATTTTTGCATGATGAGTAGTTAACCAATCAATCCCTAGAATTACATCAAATGCAAGTATTTTTAATGCAATAAGATCGACAGGTAATGTGTGGGTACCAACTTAAACCAAACAAGACTTATAAACCGTGGATATAATGAAGGTTTCTCCCAACGGAGTTTCCACGATAAGTCAAAGTCTAATTTCTCCGGAGTCAAATTTAATCGTTGAGCGCAAGTAGGAGAAATAAAAGAATGGGTAGAACTGGTATCAAATAAAGTTTAGACTTCGCTAGAGTTTATGATAAGCTTACCCGTGATGACCTCATTCGGGTTCCTTGCTTTCTGGGAGGTCACAACAAACGCCTCCTTGTACTACCGAATTTGGCTTTTTGGGACAACCTTTTAGGCGCCTCCATCCTAGCTGAATTTGTCTTCGGTGAACGACAAAATCGGGCTAAGTGACCTTCTCTTCCACAATTATAACATGCTTTGGACGGCATCACGCAATTTGGACTGATGTGTAGCATATGATAGGTGGTCTTTCTCCTTCCTTAACAACGGGTGCTGACGTCTTTCCATCATTGTTGAATCTCCTCTTCTTGAAATGTCCATTCTTATTGTTTTGTTCTCGATTACCACCAAGTGGTTACCATTTTTGGCTTGTTGATTCCTCCACGCTTGTTGTCACCGCTCGATGATCGCTTCTCACTTTATTATCATTTCTTGCCGTTACTCTTCTTTTTTGTTGCGTTGACTCGTTATCGCGCTCCTCCAATCTGAGCCCTATTTACAACATCCGAATACAAACACAGCTTTATGAAATAAGATGTTGACGATCTCGCTTCAAACCTCTTAAAAACATTCGCCATTCTCTCTTCATTATCCACCAAGTGGGGACGCAAATTGGGATAACTCATAAAATTTTGCCTCGTATCATTGCGACACTGGTCATATTGTTTTGCTCCAATTTGATAAACTCCACCTCCTTCATGTGACGAATACTTTCGGAAAGTATTTGTCGTTGAATGCCTCTTGGAACATCTTCCAAGACATCTTGAAGATCTGGTAGGTTGAGTACGTTTTGGAATTCCCACCAAGAATTTGCTTCTCCGCGCAACATAAAGGCGGCAAAGGAACCTTTGCTCCTCCTGAGCATCCCAAGACATCAAATATCTTGGTGATCTGCTTTATCCATGCTTCCGCCATAAGTGGTTTTGGCTCTCCCTTAAACTCCGGTGGTCCCAGCTCCTTGAACTATTTAGCGGTGACCTTTGAGAGTTTCGAAGAGTTTCCACCTACATTTTGGACAGAGCCGCTCTCTTTCTTTGTTGCATGAATTGCATAAAGCCTCTGAACAATCCATCATTCATCATTTGGTCAGTGTTGTTGTTTGCATGAGGATTGTCGCCTTCTTGATGCACATTCTCCTGATTATTGATATGTGGAGACTCAACGGTCTCTTGTGCTCCATTGCTATTCTCAACATTTTTGGATGTCATTTTCAGATACTGCCACAAAACAAAGGTTAATTGACATGTAACATAATATCTCTAAACTCTGACCAACCAATTTAAATACAAAATAAATTTAAGTAGGTCATACTAAATGAAGGAATTCCCCGCCTCTCCTCCTAGTTCTAGTCTCACATCTTAGCCAGGGATCATATCCCTAAGCTTTGATACCAACTGTGACGCCCCCAAAATTAGGTATACATCACCCATCTTGGGTCGCCAGATACATGGTACAGAATTCAAATACAACTTACTAATACAACTGTCAAAGGTACAATACGACAAAAAACATAAACTCGTGAGTTTGAATACAAATATTATCTACTAGAGATTATACAAACTCAAAAGGAGTCCTCATTACAATTATTATCACACTATTTCACGAATAGTGAGGACTACTAATGCTATCCTCCTGGACCATCACTCCGCTCCTCGACTCGTCCCAAATTATATTCTCATTTCACAAGAGAACAAAGAAAGAAAGGGTGAGCTCAACTAGCCCAAGAAGAAATATTATGACTAAGATAATGCGAATAAATTATCATTAGTCTCCAACAATGTTAAACCGATAAAATATAATAGACATCAAGTTTAATCTGCAGTGAACAAGCAATCCATTAAAAGAGTCAAGTAGAAAATAAAATCTACTATCTTTTATGATTAAAAAGGTTTTTCATCATCATTATCATTGAGACTCAGCTTAATAAATATTCCACATCATCGAATCACCCCTGCACTACGGCCAATGATATTCTTTAGTATCACGACCACAATTATCCATGCACTATGGGTCAAGAATATTTGTGTATTCATTAATGGTCATGATCATGCCAACAACTGTCCATCAATGCACTACAGGCCAATGAGGACATTTACCATATCATTTGTAACATTGCGGTCATGATTACACCAAATAATCCCTAGTCATAATCATACCAAGTCCATCTATGCACTACAAGCCACAGATGACTTTCAACATAATATAAACATGAGGATGATGACAATGATATAAGAATTCAATAAAACAAGTTCAAGAATTAATTTGTCCAAGAACTACTAATGTCCAAATTGTCAACATGATACTGCTTTGTAGAGTAAAATTCAAGAATGATCAGAAGAATATTTCCATGAAAAGATACTGGATGAAGCGCAAATATCAAGGATATTCTACTAATTTCATGGAGTATAGAAGTTAAAACTTTAACCAATTGAGTATAATAAAGAATGGAATAACAACGAAATCACCATGCATGCGGTGCCAGATGTATGCGTTATTCCAATGTAATACTAATAAGATTTTAATCAGTGCGGCGTAAACGCATGCATGACGAGGATATTCAAATGAGAATAATAATAAATACGGAACCCGGTCCGGCAGTAAACGCATGCATAACAAGATATTCCAACATAATAATAAAGATTTTAATCGGTCCCACGTAAACGCATGCATACATGATATTCCAAATGTAATAAGTAAAGACGAATAATAGAAGAATGTCACCAAGTATAGGGTAGATCAGCGATACTGAGTTATTCCAATGTAATAATAAGCAATGGAATAATCAACAGTTTCTCTTCATGAATAAGAAAGAATAACACCCTTTACCGTAAAAAAAACCTAATATAAGAGTAGTTAAGTAGCATAAATCTTTTCTTCTTTTTCTCTATAATTTTCTCTAGAGAGTTTCAAAGAATTCATAAGAAAATAATGAAGGAATGAGCTTCTATTTATAGAAAATGGATCGCATATAGTAACTAACTCATGAACGGTCCCAGATTAATTTACTTTAATTTGACGGTCCATATTTAAAGCAAAATCTTTTAAATAAAATATAATATATTCTATTTATAATCTAATAAAACGAATAACTTTATAAAAGATTTTACTATGCAAACACTATGCATGCACTATGCAAATACTATGCATAATAAAATTATAATATATTCTAATTATTGTCTAATAAAATAGATAGCTTTATAAAAGTATTCTATTTTATATAAAAAGATTTTACTATGTAAAATACTATGCAGATACTATACAACACTATGCATAATAGAATATAATATATTCTATTTATAGAATAACTTTATAAAAGTATTTGTTTTATATAAAAAGATTTTCTGTATTATTACATTAATAATACCAACAAAACTGAGTGACTTATCACGTAAGCATCAATAATCAATACCGTGTGCTACTATGCAACCACGCCAGACATCGTATTCTTTTAACACCGGGTGTTTCACAGCTTAACGGTAAAACTTCCGCCGTTATTTTCATAAAGTATTTTTGTCATTTTCTCAATCCGATAATAATTCCGTTGTGGGGTCCACCAAGTGATTGTGCTCAGTTGTACTAATATTCCCCGTTAAAACGAATATTCCCCAAACCAATCGAAAATTATATAATAATTTGCGTACTTTGCAACATTTATAAATATTACCCACAACAATTATATCAATTTCACTCCATAATATTCAAAAATAATATTTATAGAAAATTCATCTTTATTCAAAAAGTTGGGGTTTTACAATCTCCCATTTTTATGAAATTTCAGCCTCGAAATTAGAATACGTACTGTATGTCGAAGAGGTAAGGATACCTTGATTTCATTTCAGATTCTAACTCCCAAGTTATTTCCTCAACATCGTGGTTTCTCCACAAAACTTTGACTTTAGGTATAACCTTGGTGCGTAGAATATGTTCTTTCTTATCCAAGATTTGAATAGGAACCTCTTCATACGTCAAATATTTCGCTATTTCGTCCGGTTTCAACTCAATAATGTGGTTCGGGTCTTCCACATATTTACATAACATGGATATGTGAAAAACGTTATGAACACGAGACATACTTGGCGGTAAAGCGAGTCTATAAGCCACAGTTCCTACTCGATCAAGGATTAAAAATGGGCCGATGAATCGAGGATTGAGCTTTCCTCTCTTTCCAAATCTCGTAACTCCTTTCCATTGAGCAACACGTAACAACACATGATCTCCTATATCGAATTCCACGTCCTTTCGATGAAGATCAACATAACTCTTTTTTCGGTCTTGTGAGGTTTTTATACATTGCCGGATCGTTTGAATCTTTTCCGTAGTCATACATACCAACTCTGGTCCCAACAACGTTGCTTCACCCACCTCATCCCATCATACTGGAGAATGAGACTTTCTTCCATACAACGCTTCGAATGGAGCCATGCCAAAACTTGCTTGATAACTGTTGTTGTAGGAAAACTCCACCAATGGTAAGAACTTGTCCCAACTTCCCTTGAAATCAAGGACACAAAGTCTTAATATATCTTCAAGAGTTTAATAGTCCTCTCCGACTGTCCGTCCGTCTGAGGATGATATACCGAGCTAAATTGTAAATCTGTGCCCATAGCTTTTTGCAAACTAACCCAAAATCGCGAAGTGAATCTTGGGTCTCGATCATAAATTATGGATACTGGCATACCATGCAATCTTACAACCTCGTTTATGTACATACGAGCAAGACGTTCAAGTGTATAAGTTTCTCGTATCGGTAAGAAATGAGCATACTTGGTCAATCTATCAACAATGACCCAAATCGCATCTATGCCTTGAGAAACTTTGGGAAGACCAGTAATGAAATCCATGGTAATGTGCTCCCACTTCCATTCTGGAATTTCAAGTGGTTGCAATAGACCTTTTAGTACTTGATGCTCCGCCTTGACTCGTTGACACGTTAGACATCTTGAGATAAACAACGCTATCTCTCTCTTCATATTGCCCCACCAAAATGTATGTCAAAGATCATGATACATTTTGGTACTCCCAGGATGGATTGCGAACGGTGTGTTGTGCGCCTCCATCATGATTTTATACTTTAAATTAGGGTCGTTAGGAACACAATGTCTGGAGTTGACTCGAAGTATTCCTTCTTCATTGATTCTTGCTTCCGGCATCGCACCTTCTTACACTTTCTTCCTCATACGCATCAGCTCCGGATCTGTAACTTGAGCAGCTTTAATTTTATCAATTAAAGTCGGTTCTACTCGTATATTTGCCATCATCACGTGGGTCCTTGGAGTCTTTATCTCTATCTCCATCCTTTGCAAGTCATACAAAATGGGCCTTTACGTTGACAATATTGCACTCGTACCCGCATATGATCTTCTACTCAATGCGTCAGCTACCACGTTCGCTTTTCCAGGATGGTAGTGGATAGTATGATCATAATCTTTCAACAGTTCAAGCCAACGTCATTGTCTCATATTGAGTTCCTTTTGAGTGAAGAAATATTTGAGGCTTTTATGATCCGTAAAGATCTCCACTTTCTCCCCATACAAGTAATGCCTCCAAATCTTTAGTGCGAAGACAACAGCTGCCAACTCTAGATCATGAGTAGGATAATTCCTCTCATATTCTTTGAGTTGTCATGAGGCATAGGCTATGACTTTCCCATATTGCATGAGAACACATCCTAACCCTTTGCCCAAAGCATCACTTTGTAGATGACAAATCCCTCCGAACCGGATGGTATTGTCGAGCAGTCTTTGAAATGAGTCTCCTCTTGAGTTCTTGAAAACTCTTCTCACATTCCTCGCTCCAATCAGACTTTGTATCTTTCCGAAGTTAAATTTGAGTTAGTGGAGTAGCGATTCGAAAAACCCTTCTACGAATCTCCGATAATAACCAAACTAAGCCGAAAAGCTACGTATTTTCGGTCATTGATTTAGGTTGCTCCCACTTTGAATAGCTTCAATCTTTCTTTGGGTCAATGATATTCCATGACTTGATACCACATGCCCAAGGAATGCTACTTCCTCAAGCCAGAACTCGTATTAGAATAAATATGATAGTAATCTTCTCGTTCTTCTTTGGGGTCTTAAAATATTTGTTGCTGTATTTTTATATGGCATTGTAACAATTTATGTTTGGATACTATCTACGAGACAATATTGTATTAAAACTCACAGCTTAACTGTGGTCGTATTCTGTACGACAGTTTAATAGTTGTATAAATGAAGTTTGTATTTGATTTTTATAATGTGATATCTGGCGACTCGAGATGGGTGATGTATACCTATTTTGGGGGCGTCACAATTGGTATCAGAGCTTAGGGATATGGTCGCTGGCGAAGATATGTGTCTAGAACTAGGAGGGGAGAGACTAGTAATATACTTCGCTAGTGTGTGACTTACCTAAGCTGAAATTGTTTACTTGATAAGTTGACAAATTGTGATATGTCGATTAACTTTTGTTTTGAAACTATATTCTAGAATGATATCTGAATACAGGATATGAGAAATGGGAAAATCATGATAGCAAGGAAATTACCGGGGAGGTACAATCTGAAAAGAAAGCAAGGTATTCTCATCTCTTAGAATATCAGGTACGTACGTAAATTTTGAGGGTGAAATTTCATAAGGAAGGGAGATTGTGAGACCCCGAATTTTATGAAATAAAAGTATTCAATTTTTCTATTTTGCTAAATAGTTAAATTGATAAAAGTTTAAAGTTAAGGGTAATATGTGAAAATTTTGCAAAGTAAGCAAGTTGATATAAAAGTATTCAATTTTTCTATTTTGCTAAATAGTTAAATGATTAATTTGTCCAAGAACTACTAATGTCCAAATTGTCAACATGATACTACTTTGTAGAGTAAAATTCAAGAATGATCAGAAGAATATTTCCATGAAAAGATACTGGATGAAGCGCAAATATCAAGGATATTCTACTAATTTCATGGAGTATAGAAGTCAAAACTTTAACCAACCGAGTATAATAAAGAATGGAATAACAATGAAATCACCATGCATGCGGTGCTTGCGATGAAAGTTATTCCAATGAGAATACTAATAAGGATTTAATCGGTCCCATGTAAAAAAAGCGCATGCATGTGATATTCAGCAAATGTAATAATAATAAAGATGAATTCGTGTCCCATCAGAAAGCGCATGACATGACAAGATATTCCAACAGAATAATAAAGAGGCGGAATCAGTCCGACGTAAAACGCATGCATGCGAGAATATTCCAATGAATAGTTAAGAGGCGGAATAATAGAAGAATGTCACCAAGTATAGGGTAGACCGCAGATATCTGAGTTATTCCAACGAGAATAATAAGCAATGGAATAATCAACAGTTCTCTTCATGAATAAGAAAGAATAACACCCCTTATCGTAAAAGAACTGAATATAAGAGTAGTTAAGTAGCATAAATCTTTTCTTCTTTCTCTCTATAATTTTCTCTCTCTAGAGTTTCAAAGAATTAAAAAGAAAATAATGAAGGAATGAGCTTCTATTTATAGAAAATGGATCACGCGTAGTAACTAACTCATGAACTATCCAGTTGATTTACTTTAATCGACGGTCCATATTTAAAGCAAAATCTTTTAAATAAAATATAATATATTCTATTTATAATCTAATAAAACGAATAACTTTATAAAAGATTTTACTATGCAAACACTATCAGCACTATGCAAAACACTATGCATAATAAAATATAATATATTCTAATTATTGTCTAATAAAATGAGATAGCTTTATAAAAGTATTACATTTTTTATATAAAAAGATTTTACTATACAAAACACTATGCGATACTATTATGCAACACTATGCATAATAGAATATAATATATTCTATTTATAGAATAACTTTATAAAAATATTTTATTTTATATAAAAGATTTTCTCAGATTATTATATTAATAATACCAACAAAACCGAAGTGACTTATCACGTAAGCATCAATAATTAATATCGTGTGCTACTATGCAACCATGCGACATCTTTGTACTTTTAACACCGTGTTTTAAGCAGATTAACGGTAAAACTTCATGAATTATTTTCATAAAGTATTTTTGTCATTTTTTCAATCCGACAATAATTCCGTTGTAGGGTCCACCAATGATTGTATCATTGTACTAATATTCCTGTTAAAACGAATATTCCCACCAATCAAATATTATATAACAACTTGCGTACTTTGCAAAATTTATAAATATTAACCACAGCTATTATATCAATTTCACTCCATAATATTCAAAAATAATATTTATAGAAAATTCATCTTTTTTCAAAAAGTTGGGGTTTTACAATAACGCTTACTAATACTACATATACCCATGATTTTCATCAGTCCAATGCTTTTATTATGACTTTCATCATAATCCACGTAAACAGATCATTTCTATAATTTAATAAGGAATGAATACAAAGGATCATTCACCATGCATGTGGTAATCCACATAGACAGGTTATTCCAACAGGATAATAAAGAATGGAATAACAGAAGTATTCACCATGCGTGCGATAGACTGCATAGACAGGTTATTCCCAACAAATAATAAATAATAGAACCGAGTCCGAAGCGTGAAAGCATGCAGAGACGAGGATATTCCGGCGAATATTAAAGAATGGAATAACAATGTAAATCACCATGCATGCGATAGACCCATGCAGACGTGTTATTCCAATAGAATAATAAATCATGGAACCAGTCGGTGTAAATGACGCACCGCCAGCGGTGATATTCAACGAATAATAAAGAACGGAATAATAGAAGAATTTCACCATGTATGCGGTACTTTGCATAAATAGGTTATTCCAACATAATAATAAAGAATGGAATAACAGAAAAATTTCACCATGTATGCGATACTTTGCATAAACAGGTTATTCCAACATAATAATAAAGAATGGAATAACAATAGCTCTCTTCCTGAATACGAAAGAAATAATACCCCTTACGAGTACAATAAATAATATCCCTTACCTTTGAAAGAAGAGTATTCCGACTGGTAGGGCGAGGATATACTCGAAGAAAACTTGCACTACGCTCAAAGCTTTCTTAAACTTTAAAGAAATACCCTCAAGATTATAGAAAAAGAACTCTCTCTATAGTTTCTCTCTCTAAAGTTTCAGTGAATTCGTAAGAAATAATGAAGGAATGAGCTTTTATTTATAGAAGAATGGACTGCATAGTAACTAATTCATGAACGGTCCAGATTAATTTACTTTTAATTGGACGGTCCATATTTAAAGCAAAATCTTTTAAATAAAATATAATATATTCTATTTATAATCTAATAAAACGAATAACTTTATAAAAGTATTCTGTTTTATATAAAAAGAGTTTACTATGCAAAACACTATGCAACACTATGCATAATAAAATATAATATTTTCTATTTATAGAATAACTTTATAAAAGCATTACATTTTATATAAAAAGATTTTACTATGCAAAATACTATGCATAATAGAATATAATATATTCTATTTATAGAATAACTTTATAAAAGTATTCTATTTTATATAAAAGTTTTTTACATTTTATTACATTAATAATACTAATAAAACAAAACCGAGTGACTTATCACATAAACATCAATAATCAATACCGTGGTGCTACTACGCAACCACGCCAGCATATTCTTTTCTTTACTATTGAGTAGTTCAACAGCTTTTAACGGTAAAACTTCCAGTTATTCTCATAAAAATATTTTTGTCGTTTTCTCCATCCGACAATAATTCCGTTGCGGGGTCCACCAATGATTGTACCGTCGTACGAACATTCCCCGACAAAAAGAATATTTTATATCAACTTGCTTACTTTGCAAAAAATTTCACATATTACCCTTAACTTTAAACTTTTATCAATTTAACTATTTACCAAAATAAAAAAAATTGAATATTTTTATTTTATAAAATTCGGGGTCTCACACTTTTTGTCAGGGAATATTCGTACGACGGCGCAATCATTGGTGGACCCCACAACGGAATAACTGTCAGATATAGATAGCGACAGAAATAATCTTTTTATAAAAATGACGGCAAAACCTTTACTGTTAAACTGTTGAAATACCCGGTGATAAAAGTATAGTAATACGCGTTGTTGCACAGTAGTACACGGTATTGCACAATATCTCTGATTATTGATGCTTACGTAAGAAGTCACTCGGTTTCATCCAATAATTATCACAATAGTTGCAACATAGTATCTCATAGTATTGATTCAATTATTGTCACTGTATCATCTGTACAATATTTTATATTATTTAATCAATAATTGACACGACATAGTTGTTCATATTATTATTTGCATTATTGACAATATCTAAAAAGTTTTGTCGAGAAAAGGGGTTAGGTTATTAAAATGCACGCCAATAAGGAGAAAATCCTTATCGGAAAGCCCCCCTATTTCCTAGGAACGATCTGGTTGTCAATATTGTAAGACCCCAACTTTAATGAATAAAGATGAATTTTTTCTCTAAATATTATTTTGAATAATAAGGTGTGGATTTGATATAATATTATAGTTGTGGGTAATATTTACAAATTTTGCAAAGTAAGCAAGTTGTCATAAAATATTCGCTTAGTCGGAGAAAATCCGTTTTAGCAGAAAATATCCATACAACGACACAATCATTGGTGGACCCCACAATGTAATTCATCACGAGTTAGAAAAACGATGTAAATAACTTTTTTATAAAAATAATGGCAAAACTTTTACCGTTAACTGTTAAAATACCCGGTGATAAAAGTACAGTAATACACGTGGTTGCATAGTAGCACAAGGTATTGTACAGTATCTTTGATTATTGATGCTTACGTGAGAAGTCACTCAATTATACTCAATTATTGCCACAGTAGTTGATGCATAGTATCTCATATTATTGATTCAATTATTATCTCAGTATCATCTGCACAATATTTTATATTATTAAATCAATAATTAAGACGACAAAGTTATTCATATTTGTGACGCCCCCAAAATTAGGTATACATCACCCATCTTGAGTCGCCAGATACATGGTACAAAATTCGAATACAACTTAATAATACAACCGTCGCGGTACAATACAATGACAAAAAACATAAACCGTGAGTTTGAATACAAATATTGTCTACTAGAGAGTATACAAACTCAAAAAGAGTCCTCATTACAATTATTATCACACTATTTCACGTAATAGTGAGGACTACTAATGCACCATCTAGGACCATCACTCCGCTTCTCCGACTCGTCCCAGCTTATATTCTCATTTCACAGAAGAACAAAGTGAAAGAAAGGGGTGAGCTCAACTAGCCCAAGAAGAAATATTATGACTAAGATAATGCGAATAAATTATCATTAGCCTTAAACAAAGTGTTAAACTAATACAATATAATAAACATCAAGTTTAAGCTGCGGTAATGAACAAGCAATCCATTAAAAGAGTCAAGTAGAGAATAAAATCTACTATCTTTATGATTTAAAAGGTTTTCATCACTTTTATCACGGGACTCGACAATAAATAATCGACATCATCGAATCACCCTCGCACTACGGCCAAGGATATTCTTTAGTATCACGACCACAATTATCCATGCACTACGGGCCAAGAATATTTGTGTATTCATTAATGGTCATGATCATACCAACAACTCCGTCCATCAATGTACTATGGGCCAATGAGGACTTTTACCACATCATTTGTAACATTACAATGTCATGATTACAATCAATAATCCACTCGTCATAATCATACCAAGTCCATCTACATGCACTACAGGCCACAGATGACTTTCAAAATATAAACATGAGGATGATGACAATGATATAAGAATTCAATAAAACAAGTTCAAGAATTAATTTATACATGAACTAATAATGTCCAAATTGTCAACATGATACTACTTTGTAGAGTAAAATTCAAGAATGCTCAGAAGAATATTTCCATGAAAAGATACTGGATGAAGTGCAAATATCAAGGATATTCCACTAATTTCATGGAGTATAGAAGTCAAAACTTTAACCAACTGAGTATAATAAAGAATGAAATAACAAAAGAAATCACCATGCATGCGGTACTTCGATATGACAAAGTTATTCCAACGTAATACTAATAAGGATGGAATCAATCCGGAAAAATTAAGCATGCATGTGATATATTCCAAGAGAATAATAATAAAGATTTTAACCGGTCCCACGTAAAACGCATGCATGAACAATATATTCTAACAGTAATAATAAAGATTTTAATCGGTCCCAAGTAAAAACGCATGCGAACAAGATATTCCAACGAGAATAATAAAGACGGAATAATAGAAGAATGTCACCAAGTATAGGGGTAGCTGGCATGATACTGAGTTATTCAAAATGTAATAATAAAGAATGGAATAACATAAGCTCTCTTCATGAATACAAAAGAATAACACCCTTTACGAAAGTACAACAAATAATATTCCTTACCTTAAGAAGAAGAATCTTTGGATATATAAGTAGTGAAGTAGCGAGAATACTTTCTTCTTTCTCTATATAGTTTATCTCTCTAGAGTTTCAAAGAATTAAATGAAAAATAATGAAGGAATGAGCTTCTATTTATAGAAAAATGGATCGCATAGTAACTAACTCATGAGCGGTCCAGATTAATTTTCTTTAATCGACGGTCCATATTTAAAGCAAAATCTTTTAAATAAAATATAATATATTCTATTTATAATCTAATAAAACGAATAACTTTATAAAAGATTTTACTATGCAAATACTATACAGGCACTATGCAAATACTATGCATAATCAAGTATAATATATATTCTAATTATTGTCTAATAAAACAGATAACTTTATAAAAGTATTCTGTTTTATATAAAAAGATTTTACTATGCAAAATACTATGCAGAGACACTTTATGCAACACTATGCATAATAGAATATAATATATTCTATTTATAGAATAACTTTATAAAAATATTCTATTTTATATAAAAGATTTTCTGTATTATTATATTAATAATACCAACAAAATCGAGTGACTTATCACGTAAGCATCAATAATTAATATCGTGTGCTCTTATACGCAACCATGCGATTATTCGCATTTTAACACCGGGTGTTTCAACAGATTAACGGTAAAACTTCTCGCCGTTATTTTCATAAAGTATATTTGTCGTTTTCAATCCGATAATAATTCCGCTTAATAAGGGTCCACCAAATGATTGTGCTAGTTGTAATATTCCCACCAATCGAATATTATAGAACAACTTGCGTACTTTGCAAAATTTATAAATATTAACCACAGCTATTATATCTATTTCAACCATAATATTCAAAAATAATATTTATAGAAAATTCATCTTTATTCAAAAAGTTGGGGTTTTACAACCTCCCATTCTTATGAAATTTCGCCCTCGAAATTAGGGTACGTACCTGGTATATCGAAGAGGTAAGGATACCTTGATTTCATTTCAGATTCTAACTCCCAAGTCATTTCCTCAACATCGTGGTTTATCCACAAAACTTTGACTTGAGGTATAACCTTGGAGCGTAGAATATGTTCCTTCTTATCCAAGATTTGAACATGAACCTCTTCATACGTCAAATCTTCCGCTATTTCATCCGGTTCTAACTCAATAATGTGGTTCGGGTCTTGCACATATTTACGTAACATGGATATGTGAAAAACGTTATGAACACAAGACATGCTTGGCGGTAAAATGAGTCTATAGGCCACAGTTCCTACTTCATCGAGGATTTCAAATGGGCCAATTAAATCGAGGGTTGAGATTTCCTCTCTTCGTCAATTCTTGCTTCTAGAACAACGCCCTCTTGAACCTTCTTCTTCACATTCATCAGCTCTGAGTATGTAGCTTGAACGACTTTAACTTTATCGATTAAAGTCGATTCTAATCGTATATTCGTTATCTTCACGTGGGTTCTTATATTCGCACTTGTAACCACATACGATATTCTACTCAACACGTCAGCTACCACGTTCGCACTTTCACGATGATATTGCATGGTACGATCGTAATCTTCAACAGCTCGAGCCAACGTCTTTAGCGCATATTACGTTCATTTTAGTTAAAGAAATATTTGAGGGTTTAAGAAATGGGTTTTGTACTGGGGTCAATACAAAATTCAATTTCACGCTCTAGGGGTAGGCTAAGAAGTCTTCAAGAATACGTCAGGAAATTATTTATAATAGAAATATCATTCAAAACTGTGACCCTCATCCAAGACTTGGATAGTATGTCACATTGATACCTATCAACTTGCCATCGTCATTCACGACGTCGCCTACAGAAAGTTTGGCTTCGGTACATTTCACTCAAGGAAGTCAACAACAAAAGGACCGGGGCTCTTTACTTATGGCTTTATATGACAATGATTGACTTTAGTGGTTTGGTTGCTTGAATTCGCATAACAGGTTGGTTAGGAATATGAAAGCTAACAACCTTACGAAAAGCATGATGAGCAGTTAACCAATCGATTCCAAAAATCACATCCATGCAAATATTTTCAAAGAGATAAGATCGACAGGTAACGTGAAAGTGTTGATTTGAATCAAACAAGATTTATAAATAGTAGAGGTAATGAAGGTTTCTCCCAACAGAGTTTCAACAGATAAATCAAAGTGTAATTTCTCCGGAGTCAAATTTAAACATTGAACAAAACTAGATGAAATAAAAGAGTGGTAGAACTGTATCTAATAAGGTATAAACTTCGCAAGAGTTTATCATTAACTTACCCATAATAACTTCGTTCGGGTTCCTCGACAAACGCTCTCACTTAAACTACTAGATTTGACTTTGTTATAGGGTACATTCCACCCTTAAGTGCTTCTTCACATTCCTGATCCATGATTTGAATCATTATTCTCCGATCCATATCGAATTGGGGTTGACCGCTATGCACAGGATAATTCCAAATTCGATGTTGGATTCTCCCAATTATTGTCCAAAAAGAAAATCATTTCATCTATTTTGGCTTTATTGTATCGGACGTCTTTTTCTACAATATCTACACGTCGTGCGGCTTTTACCCATGCATCATCTATTCTCCTTCATTCAGTTGTTTCTGCTTTCATCAGAACTTTGATCATAGCATTCTCAGATTCCAGCTCTAATATCTTATACTCTGCCAAAGAGTGATTCTGTTCAAGCATCGCACATCGGGTAACACAATTTTGAATGGTTGCATCTCTTTGCTCCACAACCGCTTTTACTATCTTCACTTTCTTTTCTTCTAACTCATGAATACGATTTTGTAATGCTAAATTTTGATCATAAAATTCTTCTAATAAATTCTCCTCAGGTTCCTCTTTTTCCTCTTCTTCCTCACTCTCAACTGTTACCTCTGCAACTAGCTCGGGTGCACCTATTTGTTCTTCATGCACCATGTAGATATCTCTAATTTCTTCTTCGTTTGACATCACATTAACCTGGTTAGTGATTAAAGGTGTCTCAACGGTCTCATGTGCTTAATTGCTTATCTCAACATTTTTGGATGCCATTTGCAAATACTACCACAAAACAAAGGTAATTGACATGTAACACATTATCCATATACTTTGACCGACCAATTAAATACCAAATAATCTTAGGTAGGTCATACTAGCGAAGGAATTCCCCGTCTCTCCCCTCCTAGTTCTTGTCTCACATCTCAGCCATGGATCATATCCATAAGCTTTGATACCAACTGTGACGTCCCTAAAATTAGGTATACATAACCCATCTTGAGTCGCCAGATACATGGTACAGAATTCAAATACAACTTAATAATACAACTGTCGTGTACAATACGACAAGACATAAACTGTGAGTTCAAATACAAATATTGTCTACTAGAGAGTATACAAACTCAAAAAGAGTCCTCATTACAATTATTATCACACTATTTCACAGAATAGTGAGGACTACTAATGCACCATCTAGGACCATCACTCCGTTCCCCGACTAAATCCCCAAATATATTCTCATTTCTTGAAGAGAACAGGTGAAAGAAAGGGTGAGCTCAACTAGTCCAAGAAGAAATATTATGACTAAGATAATGTAGAATAAATTATCATTAGCCTTAAAACATGTTAAACTAATACAATATAACAAACATCAAGTTTAACTACAAAGTGAACAAGCAATCCATTAAAAGAGTCAAGTAGAGAATAAAATCTACTATCTTTTATGATTTAAAAGGTTTTTCATCACTTTTATCATCGTGGGACTCGACAATAAATAATCCACATCATCGAATCACCCCTACACTACGGCCAAGGATATTCTTTAGTATCACGACCACAATTATCCATGCACTACAGGCCAAAAATATTTGTGTATTCATTAATGGTCATGATCATGCCAACAACTGTACATCAATGCACTACGGGCCAATGAGGACTTTTACCACATCATTTGTAACATTACGGTCATGATTATACCGAATAATCCCTGGTCATAATCATACCAAGTCCATCTATGCACTACAGGCCATAGATGACTTTCAAAAAATATAAACATGAGGATGATGACAATGATATAAGAATTCAATAAAACAAGTTCAAGAATTAATTTATACATGAACTAATAATGTCCAAATTGTCAACATGATACTGCTTTGTAGAGTAAAATTCAAGAATGCTCAGAAGAATATTTCCATGAAAAGATACTGGATGAAGTGCAAATATCAAGGATATTGCACTAATTTCATGGAGTATAGAAGTCAAAATTTAACTAACTGAGTATAATAAAGAATGGAATAACAAAAGAAATCACCATGCATGCGGTACTTCGCATAGACATGTTATTCCAATAGAATACTAATAAGGATGGAATCAGGTCCGGCAAAATTCGAACAGACAGGATATTCCAAGAGAATAATAATAAAGATTTTAACCAGTCCCAAGAGAAAACGCATGACATGGATATTCCAAATGAGATAATAAAGATTTTAATCAGTCCGTAGTAAAAACGCATGACAAGATATTCCAACAGAATAATAAAGACGAAATAATAGAAGAATGTCACCAAGTATAGGGTAGCCCGCGTATACAGGTTATTCCAATAGAATAATAAAGAATGGAATAACATAAGCTCTCTTCATGAATACAAAAGAATAACACCCCTTACGAGTACAACAAATAATATTTCCTACCTTAAGAAGAAGAGTACTGGATATATAAGTAGTGAAGTAGCATAATACTTTCTTCTTTCTCTCTATAGTTTATCTCTCTAGAGTTTCACTGAATTCGTAAGAAAATAATGAAGGAATGAGCTTCTATTTATAGAAAAATGGACTGCATAGTAACTAACTCATGAACGGTCCAGATTGATTTACTTCAATATGACGGTCCATATTTAAAGCAAAATCTTTTAAATAAAATATAATATATTCTATATCTAATAAAACGAATAACTTTATAAAAGATTTTACTATGCAAACACTATGCAGGCACTATACAAACACTATGCATAATAAAATATAATATATTCTAATTATTGTCTAATAAAATAGATAACTTTATAAAAGTATTACATTTTATATAAAATATTTTACTATACAAAACACTATGTAGACACTATGCATAATAGAATATAATATATTTTATTTATAGAATAACTTTATAAAAAGTATTACATTTTATATAAAAAGATTTTCTCAGACATTACATTAATAATACCAATAAAATCGGTGTGACTTATCACGTAAGCATCAATAATTAATACCGTACTACTACTATGCAACCACGCCAGACATCGTATTTTTTAACACCGGTGTTTCAACAGTTAACCGTAAAACTTCCGCCAGTTATATTCATAATGTATTTTTGTCATTTTCTCAATCCGACAATAATTCCGTTGTGGAGTCCACCAATGATTGTGCCGTTGTACGAATATTCCCTGACCAATCAAATATTATATAACAACTTGCGTACTTTGCAAAATTTATAAATATTACCCACAACTATAACATTATATCAATTTCAACCATAATATTCAAAAATAATATTTATAGAAAATTCATCTTTATTCAAAAAGTTGGGGTTTTACAATATTGTTATTTGCATTATTGACGATGTCTAGAAAGTTCTGTCGAGGAAAGGAGTTTGGTCACCTAATTGCGTGCCAATAAGGAGAAGTCCTTATTGAAAATCCCCTCTTTCCTGAGAATGAACTGGTTGTTAATATTGTGAGTTATAATATTAATGATGAATAAATGTTATTAAAAATGTGTTTAGTGAAGCCAAGTGAATTGAGATAAATAGAGGGATTTTTTATGAAGTATTTGTTACAAGTTTGACTTATTATATGGACCCCCCACTTACCTATTTTTTAAAATCGTCGGTAGAAAGTTATCTCAATTTTGTGTTATATATATATATACATATATATATATATATTATATAAGTTTTGTTTTTTTAAATAAAATAGAATATGTTATATTTTATTGCATAGTGTTTGCATAGTAATGCATAGTATTGCATAGTGCAACATAGTAAAATTAAAATTATCAAAAGTTTTCAGTCGAAGAAGCATCCGTGAATCCTTTACTGTGCACCCATGATTTTCTAATTCAAATAGTACCCTGCCATTCTCCTATAAATAGGATGTTCAGTTTAAAAATAAAAATCACACTAAAATTAGAGAATTCTTCTTCTATAATATTAAGCGTTTTTCTTTAGAGTTTAAGGAAGCTTTGAGTGTAGAAAACAGTACAAGTTTTCTTCAAGAATATCTCCGGCATACCAGTCAGAAATACTCTCCTTTTAAGGTAAGGGATATTATTTTTGTTCAATACTCGTAAGAAATAATATTTTCTTTTATACTCTATAGTATGTAAGTAATATTATTTCGTTTCATATTTCTAATTCTATACTCATGTTGATAAGTTGTGCTTCTGTACTCCTTGAAATTTGTAGAATATCCTTGAAATTTGTACTTCATCGAGTATCTTTTCATAAGGATTTTTTTCTAAATATTCTTGTTAAATTTTAATCTTTTCCTGTTGGGGTACTATTCACGGGATACTATTCACGAAGTATTATTCACTTGGGTACTATTCACACAGGGTAATATTCATGACAAAAATTGATTTCTTTTCTGTTCAAATTATTTTTGATACATGAATATTATTCTTGAATTTTACTCCACAAAGCAGTTATCATGTTGACAATTTGGACATTATTGAACTCTGGATAAATTGAATTATAAATCTTTAAATTTTATCCTTGCTTTCACTTAATTGAATTCTTATATCATTGTCATCATCCTAATGCTTATATTGTGATGAAAGTCATCTTTGGCCTGTAGTGCATAGATGGACTGTTGATTGATATGATTATGACCAGGAATTATGTATCGATATAATCATGACCCGTAATGTTACAAATGATATGGTAAAAGTCCTCATTGGTCCGTAGTGCACTGATGGACAGTTGTTGGCATGATCATGACCACTGGTGGTAATAACAAATATCCTTGATCTGTAGTGCATGGATAATTCGTGGGTGTGATACTAATGAATATCCTTGCCTTGTAGTGCATGGATAATTCAGTGATGTGGATTATTTATTGAGTTGTGTTATAGCGAGAAAATATTGATGATGAACTTTTAAATCATAGAAGATAGTAGATATCATGCTCTACTTGACTCTTCTAATGGATTGTTTGTTCTCCTGCAATTAAACTTGTTGTCTATTATATTCTATCAGTTTAACACTGTTGAAGGCTAACGATAATTTATTCTGCATTATCTTAGTTATAATATTTTTACTGGGCTAGTTGAGCTCACCCTTTGCTTTCGTTGTTCTCTGCAGGAAATGAGAACATAGCTGGGACTTGTTGGGGAATGGAGTGACGGTCCAAGATGGTGGCTGTAGTAGTCCTCACTATTTTATAAAATAGTGTGATAATAATTTTAATGAGGACTCCATTTGAGTTTGGATATTGTCTACGAGACAATATTCGTGTTAAAACTCTCAGCTTATGTTACACGACAGTTGTATAATTAAGTTTGTATTTGAATTCTGTACCATGTATTTGGCGACTCAGAATAGGTTGTGTACACCTATTTTGGGGGCGTCACAGTTGTTATCAAAGCTTAGCGATATAATCCCTGACTGAGATGTGAGGCTAGAATTAGGAGGAGAGAGACGGGTAAATCCTTAGTTAGTGTGACCTACTTAAGTTTATTTGTTTTTTAATTGGCCGGTCAGAATATAGGGATAATATGTGGCATGTCAATTAACCCTTGTTTTCTGGAAGTGTTTGAAAATGGCATCTGAAAATGTTGAGATAAGATATGGAGCACATGAGACCGTTGAGTCACCGACGATTATTAACCAGGATAATGTGCATCAGGAAGGAAATAATCCTCATGTAAACAACAACACCGACCAAATAATGAACGACAGAATGTTTAGGAACTTTCTGCAATTCATGCAACCCCAAGTGAGATAAACTCCTGTTCAAAATGCAGGTGGAAACACTGACAACTCACGACTGGTCACTACTAAGCAATTCAAGGAGCTGGGACCACCGGAGTTTTTGGGAAAGCCAAAGCCACTTAATACAGAGACGTGGATTAAGCAGATCACCAAGATATTTGATGTCTTGGGATGCTCCGAGGAGAAAAAGGTTCTCTTTGCCACCTTCATGTTGCGAGAAAAGGCAGAATATTGGTGGGAAGATAAAACGTACTCAACCTGCCGCACTGAAGATGTCTTGGGAGAAGTTCCAAGAATTGTTCAACGACAAGTACTTTTCTGAAAGTATTCGTCACATGAAGGAGGTAGAATTTATCAAGATGGAGCAAAATAATATGACCGTATTGCAATACGAGGATAAGTTTTTCGAGTTATCCCGGTTTGCATCCCATTTGGTAGATAATGAGAAGCGTATGACGTGAATGTTTCTAAGAGGTTTGAAACCCGAAATACTTCAATACCTCATTTCTCACAAACTTTGCTTGTATTCAGATGTTGTGAATCGGGCTCAGTTATTGGAGCGCGATTATGAGTCAACCCAACCAAAAGATAGCAACCCAAAAAACGATAATACCAGTGGTAGCAATCATCGAAGCGGTGGAAACAAACATGGAGGAAATCAACATGCCAAAAATGGTAACCATTTCGGTGGTAATCTTGGCCAAGATAATAGAAGTGGAAATTTCAAAAAGAGGAGATTCAAAAATGATAGAAAGACAACAGCACCAACACCTATTTTTAAGGAAGGAGAACGACCACCGGTCGTATGCTACAAATGCAGTGGGGAGGGACACATCAGTCCAAACTGTACGCAGCAACCCAAAGCGTGTTACAATTATAGAAGAGAAGGTCACCTAGCCCGATTTTGTCGTGTAGTGAAGTCAAGTGCAGCTGGGATGGAGATACCAAAGGCCGTCCTAGACAAGTCAAAGCTGGTAGTTCAAGGGAGAGCGTTTGTTGTGACTTCCTAAAAAATAAGGAACCCGAACGAGGTCATCACGAGTAAGCTAATCATAAACTATTGCGAAGTCTATACCTTATTTGATACCGCTTTTACCCGTTCTTTTATTTCACCTACTTGCGCTTAACGTTTAAATTTGACTCTAGAGAAATTAGACTTTGACTTATCAGTTGAAACTCCATTGGAAGAAACCTTCATTACACCCATTGTTTATAAGTCTTGTTTGATTCAAATCAGCACCCTCACATTACCTGTCGATCTTATCTCTTTGAAAATACTTGCATTTGATGTGATTTTAGGGATTGATTGGTGAACTACTCATCATGCTAAAATTGATTATTTTTGTAACGTTATTAGCTTTCATATTCCTAACCAACCTATTACGCGAATTCAAACAACCAAACCACTAAAGGAAATCACTGTCATATCAAGCCTATAAATTCATTCGTTTATTAAAAAATGGATGTCAAGCTTTCTTAGCCCATGTCACGGATTTAAACAAATATACGTCAGATTTAAATAATATTTCTATTGTTAATAAATTTCTTGACGTATTCCCTGAAGAACTTCCTGGCCTACCCCCAGAGCGTGAAATCGAGTTTTATATTGACCTTGAACGCGGTACAAAACCCATTTCCAAAACCCCATATCGGATGGCTCCTATTGAACTTCAGAAGTTAAAAACCCAACTGCAGGAACTGTTAGACATCAGTTTTATTCGTCCTAGTACGTCTCCTTGGGGTACTCCTGTTCTGTTTGTACATAAGAAATATGGGAGTATGCGACTTTGTATTGATTATCGGGAGTTGAATCATATCACCGTAAAAAATAGGTACTCATTACCTCACATTGATGACCTGTTTGACCAGTTACAAGGTGCCAAATTCATTTCAAAGATCGATCTTCGTTCTAAATATCATCAGTTAAAGATTAAAACTGATGACATTCTAAAGACTACTTTTAGAACTCGGTACAGGCATTACGAATTCCTAGTCATGTCTTTTGGATTAACTAATGCTCATGCTGCCTTCATGGATACGATGAACCGAGTATTCAAGGAATATTTGGATCATTTTGTGGTTTTCTTTATTGATGACATCCTCATATACTCCAAAAGTCGTGAAGATAATGAACAACACTTGAGGCTGATACTCCAAAAGCTTTGTGAAAACAAGCTATATGCCAAGTTGAAGAAATGCGAGTTTTTGCTTGAGGAAGTAGCATTCCTTGGGCACGTGATATCGAATCACGGAATATCTATTGACCCAACAAAGATTGAAACAATACAAAGCTGGGAGCAACCTAAGTCAGTGACTGAAGTACTTAGCTGGAAGAAATTTCTTGAATCGCTACTCCATTAACTCAGCTGACTCAAAAAGATAAAAAAATTGGTTGGAGCGAGGAATGTGAGAAGAGTTTTTAAGAACTCAAGAGGAGACTCATTTCAGCACTTGTTCTGATAATACCATCTGGTTCGGAGGGATTTGTCATCTACAGTGATGCTTTAGGAAGAGGGTTAGGATGTGTTCTCATGCAACATGAGAAAGTCATAGCCTATGCCTCACAATAACTCAAAGAATATGAGAGGAATTATCCTACTCATGATCTAGATTTGGCAGCAGTTGTTTTCGCACTATAGATCTGGAGATATTATCTGTATGGGGTGAAAGTGGAGATCTATACGGATAAAAAAAGCCTCAAATATTTCTTCAACCAAAAAGAACTCAACAAGCGGCAACGACGATGGCTTGAGCTGTTGAAAGATTACGACCATACTATTCAATACTATCCTGGAAAAGTGAACATAGTAGCTGACGCATTGAGTAGAATATTATATGCGGGTACGAGTTCGATATTATCAACGTAAAGGCCCATTTTGTATGACTTAAAAAGATGGAGATAGAGTTAAAGACTCCATGGACCCATGTGATAATGTCAAATATACGAGTAGAACTGACTTTAATCGATAAAGTTAAAGCTGCTCAAGCTACATACCTGGAGCTGATGCGTATGAGGAAGAAAGTGCAAGAAGGTGTTATTCCAGAAGTAAGGTTCGATGAAGAAGGAATACTTCGAGTCAACTCAAGACTTTGTGATCCTAATAACTCTGATTTGAAGTATAAAATTATGATGGAGGCGCACAATACACCGTTTGTAATCCATCCTGGAAGTACCAAAATGTATCGTGATCTTCGACATACATTCTGGTGGAGCAATATGAAGAGAGAGATATGAGAGTTTATCTCAAGGTGTTTAACTTGTCAACGTGTCAAGGCAGAGCATCAAGTGCCAAAAGGTCCATTGCAACCACTTGAAATTCCAGAATGGAAGTGGGAGTACATTATCATGGATTTCGTTACTGGTCTTCTCAAGGTTTCTCAATGCATAGATGTAATTTGGGTCATTGTCGATAGATTAACCAAGTCTGCTCATTTCTTACCTATACGAGAAACTTATTCACTTGAACGTCTTGCTCGTATATACATAAATGAGATTGTAAGACTGCATGGTATGCCAGTATCCATAGTTTCTGATCGAGACCCAAGATTCACTTCATGATTTTGGGTTAATTTACAGAAAGATATGGGCACAGATTTACGATTCAGTTCGGCATATCATCCTTAGACGGACGGGCTGTCAGAGAGGACTATTCAAACTCTTGAAGATCTATTAAGACTTTGTGTCCTATACTTCAAAGGAAGTTGGGACAAGTACTTGCCCTTAGTGAAATTCTCCTACAACAACAGTTATCAAGCAAGTATAGGCATGGCTCCATTCGAGGCGTTGTATGGACGTAAGAGTCATTCTCCAGTATGCTGGGATGAGGTGGGTGAAGCAACGTTGTTGGGAATGGAATTGGTACGCATGACTACGGAAAAGATTCAAATGATCCGACAACGTATAAAAACCTCACAAGATCGACAAAAGAGTTATGTTGATCTTCATCGCAGGGACGTGGAATTTAATGTTGAAAAGCATGCGTTATTACTTGTTGCTCCATGGAAAGGAGTTACGAGATTTGGAAAGAGGGGAAAGCTCAACACTCGATTCATTGGCCCATTTGAAATCCTCGATCGAGTAGTAACTGTGGCCTATAGACTCGCCTTACCGCCAAGTATGTCTCGTGTTCATAACGTTTTCACATATCTATGTTACGTAAATATGTAGAAGACCCGAACCACATTATTGAATTAGAACTAGACCAGATAGCGAAAGATTTAACGTATGAAGAAGTACCTATTAAAATCTTGGATAAGAATGAACATATTCTATGCTCAAAGGTTATACCTCAAGTCAAAGTTTTGTGGAAAAACCACTATATTGAGGAAATGACCTAGGAGTTAGAATCTAAAATGAAAACAAGGTATCCTCACCTCTTCGACATACCATGTACGTACACCAATTTTGAGGATGAAATTTCATAAGAAGGGGAGGTTGTAAAACCCAAACTTTTATGAATAAAGATGAATTTTTTCTCTAAATATTATTTTGAATAATAAGGTGTGGATTTGATATAATGTTATAGTTGTGAGTAATATTTACAAATTTTGCAAAGTAAGCAAGTTGTCATAAAATAATCGTTTGGTCGGGGAATATTCATTTTATCAGGGAATATCCGTACGGAGACATAATCATTGGTGGACACCACAACGAAATTATTGTCGGAGTTAGAAAACGACAGAAATAACTTTTTATTAAAATAACGGCAAAATGTTTACTGTTAACTGTTAAAATACCCGGTGATAAAAGTACAGTAATACACGTGGTTGTATAGTAGCACATGGTATTGTACAATATCTTTGATTATTGATGCTTACGTGAGAAGTCACTCAGTTATACTCAATTATTGCCACATTAGTTGATACATATTATCTCATATTATTGATTCAATTATTATCTTAGTATCATCTGCATAATATTTTATATTATTAAATCAATAATTGAGACGATAAAGTTATTTATATTATTATTTGCATTATTGACAATGTCTAGAAAGTTCTGTCAAGGAAAGGGGTTTGGTCACCTAATTGCGTGCCAATAAGGAGAAGTCCTTATCGGAAAAACCCCTCTTTCTAAGGAATGATCTGATTGTTAATATTGTGAGTTATAATATTAATGATGAATAAATGTTATTAAAAATGTGTTTAGTGATGCCAAGTGAATTGAGATAAATAGAGGTTTTTTTATGAAGTATTTGTTGTAAGTTTGGCTTATTATATGGACCCTCACTTATCCATTTTTCAAAATCGTTGGTAGAAAGTTATCTCAATTTTGTGTTATTATATATATATATATATTATATAAGTTTTTTTTATATAAAATAGAATATATTATATTTTATTGCATAGTATTGCATAGTACTGCATAGTGTTGCATAGTAAAATCAAAAATTTTAAAAGTTTTCAGCTGAAGAAGCGTCCGTGAATCCTTTACTGTCCCATGATTTTCTAATTCAAATAGTACCCTACCATTCTCCTATAAATAGGATGCTCAGTTTGGAAATGAAAATCACACCAAAATCAGAGAATTCTTCTTCTATAATATTGAGCGTATTTCTTTAGAGTTTAAGAAAGCTTTGAGTGTAGAAAAAAGTACAAGTTTTCTTCAAGAATATCCCCGTCATACCAGTCAGAAATACTTTCCTTTTAAGGTAAGGGATATTATTTTTGTTCAATACTCGTAAGAAATAATATTTTTTTTTCATACTCTGTAGTATGTAAATAATATTATTTCGTTTCGTATTCGTAATTCTACACTCATGTTGATAAGTAGTGCTTCCAAACTCTTTGAAATTAGTAGAATATCCTTGAAATTTGCGCTTCATTGAGTATCTTTTCACAAGGATATTTTTTTTGAACATTCTTGTTAAATTTTAATCTTTTCATGCCAGGGTACTATTCACGAAAAAATATTCACGGGGTACTATTCATGACAAAAAATAATTTCTTTTCTGTCCAAATTATTTTTGATACATGAATATTAATCTTGAATTTTACTCCACAAAGCAGTTATCATGTTTACAATTTGGACATTCTTGAACTCTTGATAAATTGAATTATAAATCTTTAAAATTTATCCTTACTTTCAATTAATTGATTTCTTATATCATTGTCATCATCCTCATGCTTATATTGTGATGAAAGTCATCTTTGGCATGTAGTGCATAGATGGACTGTTGATTGGTATGATTATGACCAGGAATTATGTATCGATATAATCATGGCATGTAATATTACAAATGATGTGGTAAAAGTCCTAATTGGCCTGTAGTACGTTGATGGACAATTGTTGGCATGATCATGACCACTGGTGGTAATAACGAATATCCTTGGCCTGTAGTGTATGGATAATTCGTGGATGTGATAATAATGAATATCATTGGCCCGTAGTGCATGGATAATTCAGTGATGTGGATTATTTATTGAGATGTGTTATAGCGATAAAATATTGATGATGAACTTTTAAATCATAGAAGATTGTAGATATCATGCTTTACTTGACTCTAATAGATTATTTATTTCGCTGCAGTTAAACTTGTTGTCTATTTTATTCTATCAATTTAACACTGTCTAAGGCTAATGATAATTTAGTTTACATTATCTTAGTCATAATATTCTTTACTGGGCTAGTTGAGCTCACCCTTTGCTTCCATTGTTCTCTTCAGGAAATGAGAACATAGCTGGGACTAGTAGGGGAATGGAATGACGGTTCGAGATGGTGGTTGTAGTAGTCCTCACTATTTTATAAAATAGTGTGATAATAATTGTAATGAAGACTCCATTTGAGTTTGGATATTGTCTACGAGACAATATTCGTGTTAAAACTCTCAGCTTATGTTACACGACAGTTGTATAATTAAGTTTGTATTTGAATTCTATACCATGTATTTGGTGACTCGGAATGGGTTGTGTATACCTATTTTGGGGGCGTTACAAATATTGCGAGTTATAATATTAATGATGAATAATTTTTAAAAGATTAAAAATGTGTTGATTGAAGATAAGTGAATTATGGTAAATATTTATTCAATTTTTGATATAAATAGAGGGGTTTGTCATGAAACGTTTGTTGTAAGTTTGGTTTATTCTATGGGACCCATAGGTCATCATCTAAGGGTCACTTTCTCCAATAGTACTTGCCTTTTACCAGACGTCAAACCACTTGCCTTTTCACATTACAGACGTCAAACCACTTCCCTTTTGACATTACAGGCGTCAAAACACTTGCCTTTTCACATTACCAGGCATCAAGCCACTTGCCTCTTTACATTGTAAGGGCCAAACTAGAATTTTTCTATAAATAGAAGCTCATTTCTTCCTTCATTCTCACCAATTCACTAAAACTATAAAGAAACTATAAATAGAGAATAAGAAAGAAAGAAGAAGAGTATTCTACTACTACACTATTGCAGTATCCAATCTCCTACAAAGGTCAGGGGTATTATTTCTTTCGTATTCGTAAATGATGTTATTTTCTTTCAATACTCGTAAGGGTTGTCATTCTATTCCTTATTAATTTATGGGAATAACTTGTTTACGCGGACTACCGCATGCATGGTGAATAACCCTTCGTATTCATTTCTTATTAATCTATGGGAATAACTTGTCTACGCAGACTACCGCATGCCTGGTGAATAACCTTTTGTATTCATTTTTTATTAAGTTGTAGAAATGATCTGTCTACGCGGATTACAGCATGACGGGTGAAAATCCATTTGCAGTTTCTTGTATTATTTCATTTCATATTCCTAAATCTATACTTACTATTGCTTCTATAATTCCTGAAATAATTAGAAATTCCTTGAGGTTTGTGCTTCATCTAATATCATTTCACTAGAATATTAGTCTGAACTCTCTTATTGAAATTTAAATCTTCTCATGTCGGGGTACTATTCATTCGGGGTACTATTCATATGTTACTATTCATGGGTACTATTCATACAGTACTATTCATGAGTACTATTCATAATGGAATTTAATTTTCTTTTCTTTGTCCAAGTTATCTTTTATGAATCTTATTCTTGAAATTGAATCCATGTTTTGATCTTCACGTTAACAATTTGGACATTCTTGAACTTTGGATAAATTGAATTATAAATCTCTAATATTTATCCTTGCTCTGACTAGATTTATTCTTTATATCATTGTCATAATCCTCAGACTTAAATTGTGGTGAAAGTTATTTTTGGCCTGTAGTGCAAAGATGAACTGTTGATTAATGAATATCTTTGGCCCGTAATGCAAAGATGAATTGTTGATTGGTATGATTATGACCAAGAACTGTGTATAGGTATAATCATGACCTTTAATGTTACAGATAAAGACCTGTGATGAAAGTTCTCTTTGGCCCGTAGTGCAAAGAAGAACTTTTGATTGATACCTTTGGCTGTAGTGCAAAGAAGAACTGTTGATTGATATCTTTGGCCCGTAGTGTAAAGATGGACATGTGTTTGGCATGATCATGACCCCTGATGATACAAATAAATATTTTTGGTCTGTAGTGCAAAGATAGACTAATTTTTGATATGATCATTGGTTTTACACTTGAACATCTTTGCCCTGTAGTGCAAAGATAAACAATTAATTGGTGATCATGATCATTGTTGTTACATTTGAATGTATTTGGTGTAAGGTGGAAAGACGATATGATTATTGAATGTCTTTAGCCTTTGTGGCAAGGACATTGAGTGAAAGTTCTATTAAGCATTTGTGGCAAGGAGAAATTGTTGATTTACATTATTATAAACATGAATTTTGAATTTAACTATAATCTTTGGTGGTTTAGGTACAGGTGATGAAAGTTCTCTTTTATCTTGGGTACAACAAAGAATTGTTGATGGGTATTACAGGAATAAAATATTAATGATGGACTTTTAATTTGGAGGAGATAGTAGACATTATGTTCTACTTGACTCTTCTAATGGATTGTTGATTCCGCTGCAATTATGGTTGAACACTTTTATCATCTACCATATGTTCTAAATATCTGATTTATTACTGATAAATGCTATTAATGATTTGATTATCTCTAGTCATAATATTCTTTACTGGGCTATTTGTGTTCACCCTTTTGTTTCATAATTCCTTTCAGGTAATAAGAGTGTAGTTGGGTCGAGCGGGGACAACAGGGGAATAAAGTGATGGTCTGTGACTGTTGAAGTTTCTCAATACATTATAAAATAGCATGACAATATACAATTGTATTGAGGACTTAAAATGTGTGTGTCGTATTTTATACGTCATTTAATAGTTAATTTTTGTGAACAACAATAAGGTGATAAGAACCCGACTTTGAAAGCGTAAAAAATGCACTTCATTTGAATGAGGTGTTTTGAGTTTGAGTATGTATATATACGTGCTATATATGTTGAAATATGTGATCCGATGTGAAGAAAGTATATATTCATATATTGGGAAAGTGAGGTTTAATAGTTAAGTTAACTATTGAAGAAATTAAATGAATTTGGTAATTATTTTAAATATTTATTGAATTAAATAAATATTTTAAATAATTTATTTATTAAGAAAAATAAATAATTTATGAAACCTGGTATAATAATTTAGTTACATGTGTATGGTAATTAAGTTAAAGCAAATGTAAATTTTATTCTTTGAAGATTTAATTTAATGAATTAATTAAATTAAATGAGTTTTTTAATATTAAAGAAAATAAATAAATTAAGTAAAGTGATGTTTCTAATTTATTAATTAAATTAGACATATGTAATTATTTAATTATAAGTATAATTTAATAAAATTATAATTATTATAATTGACATTATAAGTTATTTAAAGTAATTAAGCTAAAGTCATTTAAATGAACTAAAATCAAGTGTGACAAAAGTAACTATATAATATAATGCTATTAAAATAATCTAGTATGAGGGAATTTTATGTAGCCAAACACAACCTTATGGCTTTTGGCCTAACATACCTGATTAACGTGGGGAGTCTTCAGTGTATTTCTAAGCGTCTTTTATTTTTAATCCAAGTACAGAGAGGGTTTGGAGAGAAGAAGAAACACAGAGATTTTAGAGAAGGAGGAATCATAGTGGTTTTGAGAGAGAGTCACAATCTCTTGGTAGCATACAACTAGGGTTGAAGGTATATTTTATTTCTAATACTATGTTTTGAGTTTCTATAATTATCTTTTGTAAATTATTTATCACATGGGATTTATATATGTATGTATATAGTGTTATAATCTGTTAATCGTCATTTGTGAGGGCTATTTGATGATCAAATTCGTGAGAATTGGGTTGTAGTAAAAGATTTCAAATAACAGTGTTTATGTTATAGAATATGGCTTAGAAAGTACAAAATATCATGGTCAATACTTGTTGTAATCTACGAATTGGTGATGGATTATGTTAGTATGTGAAGAAACAAAAACGGCGTAGTTGGAATCGTGTCAATTGATGGAGAAACGGATTCGTGGTGAACGAATTCGCTAAAAGTGTAAAAATGAAGAAATTTGGAAAAATTAAGGTTTTGATTCTTCAAATATATGTATATGTAATGTTTACATGCGTATGTAGCATTACCCGATTACCCTAGACAGAACGGTAAATAATTCAAGAATTGTTCTTCTGCGATGCACAACACAGTAGCAATTTATAGCCGAGGTTAAGGCTTGGAAGCAATGCACTGCAATGCCGTTACTCGAGCCTAAGCAGAGAAGTCTATTTATTTGAGGATTGTCAAGCAAGGGTCTAATCTAGTTAAGCATGCAAGAAAATGATGTAGAGACATAAGTGAAGAACTTAACCACATGTTAATTACCAATTAAAAGAAATAACTTGAAAGTATAAAATAAAATTTAAATAATGATAGGAAGGTTAAGTTAATTAATTTAACTAACCTAATATACATCTAAAAGGATGTAGATGCAAGATTGTAAGAATTTGACTAAATGTTATGTAGCCATTTGAATGAAGTAATTTAAAAGCATGAGATAGAAGTTGATTTAATTAACTTTAATGAAGATAATACATTAATATAATGTAATATCAAGCTATGACGATTTAACCGAATGATAAGTGTCGACTAAAAGAGAAGTATAAAGAAATACGAAACGAAGGTTAACTAAAATAATGTTAACAAACATTTTACATCTAGGCGATATAACGACAAGGTTAAAGACTTAACTGAATGTCAAGTGTCAATTAAAGTGGAATTTAATGAGAAGGAAAAGGAATTTTAATGTAATTAAACTGATTGAACAAAGAGATGTCGTAACAAGACTTAAACATTAGATTGAACATCGACCATTAGAAGGAAATGCTTTGAAATAAAAGGATAAGATGAAGAGTCAATGCAATCTAATTGATTTCATTGTGTATATATAATTGATGATGGTATATATGAACTTCTAAACTATTGTAGGATGAACGCAAGGCAGTAAGCTGTAGTTGGTAAGCAACGAATCAGGCAAATCTTTTATTTCCTATTTGCTACGTGAACTTGATGATTAACTGTTTTAAATCTTTATTGCAAATAACATGATGTATTATATTTATGTTGAAAGCATAAAACGTGAAAGTCAACTTATGACTATGTTGATTGAGTAAAGCATGCTGATTGAGTAAGGAACTCAATCTTTATATTTGTTATATGAACTGTATCCTGTATGTTATAATATTCCAATGTTTAATAAATGTATGTTGAGCATGTTATTATATGCTATGTGATGCATGAAAATTGTTAGATTTTGCTGGGTTGTCGAGCTCAACCTTGCAAATAACCATTTTTGCATGTCAAGATTTCGAGGTAAAGTTATGTGTTACTTGAGAGACATGAATCAGATGTGATACTTGAAGATTTATACACTTTGGTTGTGTTAGTATTATTTGAGTCATGTTTAAGGTTTCGAATGATGTATTGATGTTGAATTGTAATATCGTTTCGTGATGTAAACTATTGTAGTATTAAATTGATTCTGAGATATTTAGATGTAAATGTTGAAGGTTTTGGGAACGAGGATAGTTTGTAATAGAAAATTTTAATTATTCTGCAAATTTCTATGGTTGTACTATCATTTAATGATGTAAAAGTAGAGGTTGAATGTATTATTAACGACTGAAATCGAGAATTAAATTGTCTGAATTTTGGGGTTGTTACAGTCAGTCCAAAACCCATCGGTCAGGAGGCTCTTCGAAAGGAAGAAACAGGCGTAAAACACACTCTCGGGAATTAGAGGAAGGTCGGGTACATTCTGAACGTCGTCAAAAGGTGGCTTCCCCAGATTACTTACGGGATCGTTGTGGAGGAACTCCCTCGAAGGGGATACTCGATTCCATAATGCAGAAATTCACGGAGTTAGAGCAGAAAATATATCTCTTTGAGAGACATATGATGGCACGGGCGACCTCTATGATTATACCCACATGTATGAATGTCTTATACATTACTATGAGCATTCAGATGCTACTCGGTGTCAGATGTTTGTCACCATATTAAAGAAAGGGGCACGGTTGTGGTTGTTGTCACTGCCACCCAACTCCATCGAGTCTTGGGAAGAGCTTTGTGATAAATTTCATGATCGTTAGGTAGCAACAAGAGAAAGGGAAAGTTGACAACACCCCTTATGCAAATTAAGCAACAGTCGAACAAAATTATAAGCTAATATATGAAGAGGTTTAGAGAGGTGGTTGACACTGTGATAGATCTTAACATGTTGCATGCGTTTGGGTTCTTTTCTACTGAGTTGGATATGGAGGGATCACGAAAGTTAATGAAGGATATCATGTTCAATCTTTCGAAGGATTTGTCAGAAGCTTATGATAGGGTAGAGAATTTTATCGCCATTGATGATGCTATGGGGAGTCTAAAGCCGCAACCCCAATAGACTGGTCGACCTCGGGATCTGGATCAAAGTTATAATCTCAGGCTAGATACACAGGTGAAAGAAGAAGACCCACAATGGGTCTACGAGAAATAATCGACCTCCGTTTTAAAATCAATATATTAATAAAACCTATACTTCATTTAATACCGATCGGACCAGAATCCTTAACAAGATTAAGGATAAACCCTTTTTCAAATAATGCTCGGTCAGTAACAAATAATAAAGGGAGATTAAAGTTTATTTTGCCAGTATCACCAAAATACGCAACATTCAACCGAAGCGTGTTGGCAGTTGAAAAATATGATTGAAACGAATTTCTAGAATAGGGAGTTAATTCACTATATTACTGAACGGGAAGAGCTGGGACAACGATAGGAGAATAATCGGGAATAGAAATTCGGGTGGGAAGAGCCTATTTAGCGAGTTATGAATGGTATAATGGGAGGTTCGGTTAGACGTGTGATGGGTAAAAAGAGCCAAGGTTCTTTAGATTCCATTATGATAGTGTCCGAATAGCTGACAAAAAAAGAACACCCTTATCCTACTATTGTGATCTCAATCTCTGATGAGGATTATCCACCTCACACGGTGGAACCACATGAGGGAGAACTGGTTATCACGTAACAGGTGGGGCCGGGTTAATATGTCGAGAATCATAATCAACAATGGGTCCTCGGTGGATATTCTTTATATTTATGCATACCGGATGATGGATTTGGAGGAAAAGAAAATAAAAGGTGGGCAGGAGGCTCCTTAATTTATACGATTTTAGTAATGATCCAAGCAATGTGGTCAATACCATCGAGTTACCAGTCACATTCGGTATGACTACATAATAGGTTCAGGTGAATATTAAGTTTTTTGTATTACACATTGATTCTTCTTAAAATGTTATACTAGGTTGAGAAACGCTGGTTGCATTGCATGCGATTACATAAATTCCTCACTTCAAAATTAAGTTCCCTACGCCAAATGAGGTCAGCAAGGTGAAGGGGGATCTAGATATTTCTTGAATATGCTATTGGAATGCGTTGATATCATCTGGAGTAAGGGTTAGTAAGTAGCAACAAGAAATGAAGATTGAAGTGGAACTGTCCACCGAGGGGCTACAGAACCTCTTGCCCTCCCAGTGGAAGAGACGGGAGATGTGAAATTGATTTCAAAAAATCCAATAAAAACAGTTAAGAACGGATTGGGACTAGGTGAGTCTCTCCGGGTGGGTTTGGTTGACCTCTTTCAGGTATATGCGAATATATTTTCTTGGTTCCTAATGACATGGTAGACATTCATGAGTTGGTGACCTACATCATCTTAGTGTGGATCCTGCTCGGAAGCCAGATCGGCATAAAAGGAGAATCTTCGCTCTAGAATGATAGAATATTATTGACGACAAGATAACCAAACTCTTGGTGACCGATGTCATCTTCAAAATTGACTACCCGGAGTGGTTGGCTAATGTGGTGTTGACTCAGAAGTAGAACGGGAAGTGGACGATTTAAAAAAGATATGCCGGAGGATTTTTATCTATTTTCTCACATTGATTAACTCATCGGTATTCCCCACAGACCTTCGAGGATGCTCATTGGTTGGCGAGATGGATAGCAGTGCGTTGGCGATTTATTTTCCGATTAGTCGAACTATGCCTACCCTTTTTTATACTTTGAAAGGGTTGAAGATTGAACAAACTTTCCCATGAACTTTAGAGTGTGAGGATACGTTCCAGGGGATAAAAACATATATGTCTTCAATGAAAGTAGTATGCATACAAGCCCATCATGTATGATGATAAAACATATACTTTTTAACAATCTTACTCATTTATTAATAAATGAATTTTTTATTTAAAGGCGTTTATACTATCTACATAATGCTGTTATATTTAAATGTGATAAACCCATAGTTTTAAGCAATACTTTTAGAATCATGATGATGATCATGCTAAAGAGATCTATACTCTCAGATAGCTTAAAACTAAAATAGTTCCCAATTGATGGATTACTAAATTAGGGATTAGTGAATCCGGATAGATTGGTACATACGTTTCTTGCTCTTTAGAAGAGGATGATCGATCTCATAATCATTTGTGTGAAGACACTAAAGCAAGTATGTAGGTACTTATTGGAGAATAATTACACTGAATATGGCTCGCTAAGGAAAACCTAATGGAGTTTTACTCGCATATCAATAGGAATTCCTTTAGTGATAGTAGTACAAGTAATCCTTAGACTTGAGATCATCATAATATCTTATATATGATGAGTTATACTTTGACATGTCCCTTAAGACCCTAAGGGTATATCAAAGGGTATGCTTGGGTTAATTAATTATACATGAAGATAATGAATGATCAATAAAGGATCTACCACTTATAGTAAAAGAAGTGAATGTCCTATGTGATTTGATAAATAAAAACTCAGTAGTCCTTGGCCAAGGCAGAATGAAATTAGAAAGTTGTTTCTAATTTGCACTATCGGAGTTTGTGCATTTAGGATCGGAATACATATAATTAAATAAAATAATACTTGATAGTAAATCCATGTCTTATATTTAATTGAGACATTGTATGGTAGAAGGAATGAATTGTACGGTAACTATTTACTCATAGGATCTTTTACGATTAATGTTGAAATCTATGTTGTCAGGAAAGTCGTTGATCGCTAAGGGAGCTTACACTTATTGTAGAATAAATATTATTTATTTAAATAAATTATTAGTTTAATTTTTTTATTTAAATAAGATTAGAATTGTTCTAATTGATTTATTCACAACCGATTCAATATGAAGAACCTAAAGAGTCACACCATAAAAGGAATAATAATTATTAAAGAAGCTAATGACATAATCGTAATAATAAGTTAAGTATATTAATTTAATCTATGCTGATGAAATAAATTAAATATCTTATTATTTAATATTTTGGAAATATATATTAAATATAAATTAATAAGAGGAGTCTAAATATTATTACTATTATTATTATTATTATTATTATTATTATTATTATTATTATTATTATTATTTAATTCTTAAAGAAATTTGGGAATTAATTAATTAGATACTCTTTCTCTTATATATTCTTAATAAGATTAATAAGCTATTTAATTAAAAGAGTTTAATTATTTCCAATTGAATTTGGAAGCCTAATTAATTAAAAGGGTTTAATTAATTAATATGAAACCCTAATCCTAAATAGTTAGGAGGGTTGCCTACATTTATAAAGAAGAAAGTCTTATTATAGAACGAAGGGATAAAACACGCTTAATTTTCAATATTGGGAGAGTTCAGAGATTCTATAGAGATAAAATTAGGGTTTAGCCAAACACCCACCTTCTTAATTATTCTTCTTCTTTGGTGGATCACCTCTAGAGGCCAAACGTTTGGGTGGCTTGCATTGATCAAAGGAAGGAATCAATCTCGTGGATTCAAGTTGGAGTAGAACTCGTACCTATGGAAGCTCGATCTACAAGGGTATGAATCTCATCTTCTTCTCTTTCTTGTTTGTTTTGATAACTAAGCATATAGGATGATCATGGTGATGATTTGCATAAAAAATTTAAAATTCCCTCTTTCGCGCTTCCGCTTTATTTATGTCATTTGATTATGTAATTGTGCTAAGTGCAAACCTAATAGTGGTATTAGGGCCAACTTATATTCTAATTATCAATCTTAGTGATTCCATGTATGTATCATATGCGATTGGATCGAAATTTTGGGCAACAGAAAAATTTTCTAGTTCTGCAACCTGGCGCAGTTGCGCCGCTCTCTAGTTCATTCAGGGTGCAGATGCACCGTTATGCTGATGTCGATTTTTCCTTTCGAGGGCAGTAGCGATTAACGTCGCGACCAGTTCATTCAAAAGCGCAATTGCGCCCCCTGAGACGAAATCTGAAAATTTCGTTTTTCCTTCAATTGAAATAAATGGTTTATTAAATTGATAAAAGTTTTAAATAAAAGAGTTTATTTTATCTGAAATTTGATTCCAGATTGCTGAAAATTAAAGGAGTATAATTTAGATTAGGTTTTTGATTAAAATAAAAGGAGTTTATTTTGTTTCAAAACTAAATATTAGCAAAACTTTTGCCCATTAATTGATATTGATGCATATATGGAATGGATTTATGGTTCATGAGATGAATGTTATTTATTAATGCATATGTTAATGTGTATGATAATAAATGGGGTTAATTATGGACTATTTGTAATACCCGAGAATTTTCACGTATTATTAAATGAATATATTAATGGAAATAATATTTATGTGAATATAAGTGGTATTATTTTGTGAGTCGGTTAAATCAATTGATCCGTATTAGATCAATGCATTTTAAGATGTGTGAATTGACAATGAGATTTTTGAAATGTCTTGTGTGGCATATCGTGAAACGAGTAAATCCATTAAGCGAGCTAAAACGGGAATTAAGAAGATTAATCGGATTGATCATGAGATTTCATATAAGTAATTAATACGCTCGTAGACTTGTTGTAACACTCTTTCGAACATTAATTCATGTCGTATAAAACAAGTTTAGCGATGAAAATTAGCACAATTTTGAAGCTAAACCAATCTTGGCTTTGTCGAGAACAAGTAATGTATTCTGTATCCCAAAGAAGATGATAAATCATGGCGGTTGTATGCCGTGATGGTCGATTGGAGAAAGCCAACTTTCCACTTTAGAAATTAAATGGAACAATTATGTGATACGTATGACATTGATAAACCATGAATTAAAGTATGTTATGTCCGATAACGGAATTGTTAAATCATTAATTAATTGTGGTAGAATATTGATTACTTGGTAATTAATTAATAATATATGATTATTATTATTTGTAATATAACTATATATACAATAAGAATTATATCGATAATTAATGGTTATTAAAATCTATAATTTCTTCAATAAGTAGTGAATTAAATTATATTAGTGGTAATTAATCAAGGGAAAGAATAACTTATTTATTTAACATAAATAAATAAGTTATTAATATAATAAGGTTATTATATGGTTATATGAGTGGTAGAGATAATTATGGAACTACCCGGACAATAATACCTGACTGCGATATTTTTATTGCGTGTAGTTGATATACATGGATTATATATATGTTACACTTCATATTACATTTACTACCTTAAAATATTCATTACATTGTGACATTAAATTATAACTCATATATGGTTGATATATGTATACAATATAACATAAGAATAAGGTTTGTGCATAAGTATAGTCTAAGTGTTGCTAGAATGTTGAGCATTTGAATTATCCCAAATTGAGTGTCCCATTTACTCCTTCCTCAGTCACGTGAATCACATCATAACATATATATACCATGCTTATGTATCATATTTCAAGAAAAGCATAAACGAAGTATATTTCCAACTAAAGTGGTGCTAATTGCACACATGTGTTATGAATATTCACAAGCATGCCTAAAAGGAGTTTTATGACTATGTTGTATGTTTAGAGAGCAAGCATGATAGACTCTGTGGTTGTATGACGTGTTAAGCTTTAAAATTCCATAGAAAGTCATAAATTAAAGAACTTGTAAAGATGAGTACAAGAATGGTAATGCGGTATGTTAAAGCTTCTAACATGCATGTATGTTAAACTATAAGTATAGTGGTATATTAGAGTGAAATTTGGCTAAAGCAATAGCTCGACTGTCTGATGCGCAGCGAGTCAGCAGTTGCAATTGCCAGTCCCTAAGCTTCAGACAGTAGCATTGCTGCAAAAGTGATCAAAAATGGTTTCTATTTTTGAACTGATGTTTGAAGCATGCCTATATGATTACTTTAACTTGTAATATATGACTAATATGCTATGTAATGTGTTAAGAAGCATGCTATGTAATGTAAATGGAGGTTAATTTTGACTTTCAAATAATAAGTCCAAAAGGGGGTTTGCATAATATCAAATCAAAGATACATGAGTTGAACTTGTGATGACGTAAAAACTGATTTTGTACCATATATGCATACTTGAATCATGTCAAGCTTGATTAGAGACTGTGTTAGCTAATGAACATCTTAAACATATAATACGCTATAAATAGGATTCAAATGTGTTGAATTCTTAAATGTGGATAAACTACGCGTAAGGCAAGTTCCCTAAACTTACTCCAATTATTATTGAGAAAGTTCCTTAACTCTTACTCTTTTACTTGAGCAAGTATCTGAACCCTACTTTACATTGTGCAAGTATTCTAACTCTTGCATTACTTTATTCAACGAATATCGTAAGCTTATCTCATTGAATGCAAGTCACTACAACAAAAAGGCTTATCAGCGACCGCAGATGGTCGCAGATGGGTATCAGTGACCGCATACGGTCGCTGATATTTGTCGCAGGTAATCTGGTCGCTGGATGGACACTAGCGGCCAGTAATAGCGACCGATTTATTAGCGACCGCAATCACCGATCGTGTCCATCGCTATTCTGACTTATGCTGAGTCAGTTGTCAGGTGTGACGTGGCACACGTGGCAGCGACCGGTAATAGTGACCGCAGCGATCGCTAGATTCCAAGAAGGTGACGCGGTCGCTGATACAGTGTTAGCGACCGCATGCAGTCGCTGATGGTTTTTTTTATTTAAATTTTACTTGTTTTCTTGATTTCCCAAAAATAACCTGCTTTGCTTTGTACCTGCTTTTAATCCCAACACAGCAGTATATACAAGCATCCATATTAACATCCATCCATGATAAAACTACTATATAATAAACATTGATCATCCATAAATAAACATTCATCCAACACAATACAATTGTAAACATTCATCCAACACAATACAATTGATATCGTAAATATCCATATAAACCAATACAAATGTCCAAAGAATGAATCTAAAAGAGTACAAGGCTTTAAAAATCTAAAAAAACAAGTCTAGGCGCTCTTCATGGATCATCCAAATTATGATCCTGTAATTAACAAAGTAATAAAACATATATGTTACATGTGTTGATACTGCTACGACTTAGAGAAAGCTAAACAATAGACAATGTAGTTAAACATATAAGTAAAGATGTTGACTCGAGACTATAAACATATAAGACAATGTAGCTAAACAATAAACGATATATATATATATATATATCTCTCATCTATCTTGCTTCTTTCTGTCATTGCTTTATTCTTACTGCCGCCATTGCTTGCCTCACAATTCATCAGGACTCGTAGACCGCAGATGCCCGCCTAATATATCTGAAGAAGATCACGATCCTCGATAGATCGCTTCTCACACAACACGGCGAGGAGTATGATAGTTTGGATAACTTTGATGACTGTAGACTGGGTGGCGAGCGTCGGCTGCATGCCATGATGGTCGGGCGCCATTTTGTCCTTGGCCTTTGACATAATTTTTCTTCACGATGGACGCCCTCTCCCATAATTCTTGATCAATTGACGGACGCGGGGTGCCTTCAGGATAACGCTCGTTCATTAAGCCCTTATAAGTGTCTTGTCAGAAGATGAACAATTAAATAGTTAAAAATAAATAAAAAAAATACTAAAAAAGGTCGTCACAATTTATAAACAACATATTAGGACAAAGTGAACTTATTACCGCTATCTGAACAGCCTCAGGCATACCATCGCGGGTGGCCACATACACATCCAACCCATGTGCCCACCAGCATTCTTCGTAATTTTTCATGAACCCGGAAATAAATAAATGATAGTTTATCATGTCTCTGTCCATATAATTACACTTCAAACATGGACATCGTATCTGCGACTGACCATTCATACATTCCGGGTGACTATATGCATACTCTAAAAACACTTGGCAACCAGCTCTAAGTTCAGCTGTAGCACCTATCTGGGCACTTGACTTTCGTCGTGCCATCCAACTACGGTCTGAATAGAGGTCCATGATTACACGGTACCTACTACAAACAACATTATAAAAGTTAACATATGACTTGAGAATACTTGTAATCATATGACTTGAGCATACTTGTAAGCATGCATATGATTAACATTTAAGCATACTTATAAGCATATGAGTTGAGCATACTTGTAACCATATGACTTGAGCATACTTGTAAGCATATGAATGACATTTAAGTAAATTCAGTATGAGAAACTAAGTAAATGCTACTTAGTTTAATAGTTATATTATATCATGTTATTTTATTTTAATTTGTTTTAAATTTGTTTTTATTGTTTATAGGCTCTAGTGGATCACCAATAGGCTCGTTAATAGTATAAATGTTCGCAATTACCTGACCGATAAAAAAGTTTTGCCAGAGTCTCCCCTGTAATATGGACTAGCCACATGCACAACGGCATGTATATAAGGTAATTTCTAGGCACCCAAGACACAAACCAAGAATCCACATAGACCATCTTGCACAAGTATAAGTAATGTGAAGAAAAGCCTAACTATTACCCATAGACGATCTTGCATAAGTATAGTTCTCATATAGGCATAAGTACAAGTTTAGCAGTCTTATTTTACAATCACAGGTACAAGTTTATCATATTGCTCGGGAAAATACCCAAACAATGTAAACCATGATGCATAATAACACATAAACAAGTCTTTGTAGAAACTTGGCAATTCCTATGAAAAAATAGGTTATCAAACTAGTGGCGGACTAAGGAAATGATACCCAAACAATGGTTGAAAATAGATGATATCTCCACTTTAAAAGATCCGGAATCCACTAAAAATGATTTTAGACTGGTGAACTAAAACCTTTAAATATATTAATTTTTATACACACTAATATATTAATTTGTATATGGACCACTAATTTGAACATGGACCAGTTTGCCAGATTATTGAGTATACTTTTCAAAGTTCAGTTGTTAGTGTTCTGCATTACATACCTTTTATAACTTTCTAGTTATGGCATCTCATTTGTATACCAATTGCAACAATTTTAAGTTGATTATAAAATAATACATTGACAAACTTGAAAAGTCTAAAATAAATAACTCACCAGTCGGGTGAATCTGGATAGATTGAACTTTGGAAAAAGGGTTTTGGTGGATTAAACTCTGAAAAAAGGATTTTAGATTTAACATTAAACACTAAAGCTATGTTTTTTCCTCAGCCCATAGGTGGTATAAACTATCTTGCTCCAATTCAGAAATACAAAGAATTAGGGTTACCTGTGGCGGCGGCGATGGCAGTGGGCAGTGGTGGCGAGCGAGACTCCTATTCCCCCTTCTCCCCCTTTCTCCCTCTTCTCTTTGAGCTCCCTCTTTTCTTTTCATCCCGTCTACTGTGTCGTGCAAATACATGGAACTGATTACAACATAGGCTAGCAGATTTCCCTGCAAAGCAATGGAGAATTCAGATGGACAAAGCTTTTTTAATATAGAAAATCTAGAAAAATAAAATGGCGTTTAAATGTTTTAAAATCTGAATCAATCGAAGTCTTCAAAATTGTAGCAACCAAAACAAATAGACGAGAACAGAAAATCATTTCTAGAACACTGGCAACATTTCAAATGTCCTTCCCTACTGCTTTTTAAAAGAACAGGATTTAGGCTCTTAAAAAATTATTGGTGAAAACAATTGATATAACTTGGGAATCAACTGTCCTTCCTCATTCCATTTTAGTAGAACTTGGGAATCAGTTACTAACAAAATATGAATTTCTTCATATTTATAAGGAAATATGAACTTCTCCAACAAAATCAGTCTCCAACAAAATATGAGCTACCCATAATATCAATTGTAATTCTTTTCCAATAAATTATCCTAGAAAAAAAATTAATTCACAACATATAAAAATACTAGTAGCTAGAGTCAGAATATATAGTCACATGTGTGAAGGTAATAATAACATTTTTAAAGTATTAAATGCAAACTACATATACAATTAATATAAAATGCATATATTTTAATTAAATCTACTTTCTATTACATGCCAATACTTCTGATTATCCAATTTTGACTAAAAGAAAAACAACCAAAAATTAATAATCTGAAGAGGGAGGCAGTCCCTAAGCTGCTCTTAAGAAGGGTGGGAAAGGAAATGGATTAACAATATTTTTTGTTGTGAAATTACACTAGGAAAATAATCTGATAGGAGTCATAGCACTTAACGGTAATAACTAAAGGAGAATGTAAAACCCCAACTTTTTGAATAAAGATGAATTTTCTATAAATATTATTTTTGAATATTATGGAGTGAAATTGATATAATGTTATAGTTGTGGATAATATTTATAAATTTTGCAAAGCACGCAAGTTGTTATATAATATTCGATTGGTCGGAGAATATTCGTTTTAAACAGGGAATATTCGTACAACCAAGACAATCATTGGTGGACCCTAATAACGGAATTATTGTTTGGATTGAGAAAACGACAAAAATACTTTATGAAAATAATGACGAAAGTTTTACCGTTAATCTGTTGAAACACCAAAAAGTTAAAAAGTACGATGTCTGGCGTGGTTGCATAGTAGAACACTTTGTATTAATTATTGATGCTTACGTGATACGTCACTTCGCTTTTGTTGGTATAATCTGAAAATCTTTTTATATAAAAGAATACTTTTATAAAGTTATTCTATAAATAAAATATATTATATTCTATTATGCATAGTGTTGCATAGTGTTTTCAAAAGTAAAATCTTTTTATATAAAACAGAATACTTTTATAAAGCTATCTGTTTTATTAGACAATAATTAGAATATATTATATTTTATTATGCATAGTATTTGCATAGTACCTGCATAGTGTTTACATAGTACAATCTTTTATAAAGTTATTCGTTTTATAAGATTATAAATAGAATATATTATATTTTATTTAAAAGATTTTGTTTTAAATATGGACCGTCAGATTAAAGTAAATCAATCTGGACCGTTCATGAGTTAGTTATTATGCAGTCCATTTTTCTATAAATAGAAGCTCATTCCTTCATTATTTTCTTAAGAATTCACTGAAACTCTAGAGAGATAAACTATAGAGAGAGAAGAAAGTATTCTGCTACTTCACTACTTATATATCTAGTACTCTTCTTCTTAAGGTAGGGAATATTATTTGTTGTACTCGTAAGGGGTGTTATTCTTTTGTATTCATGAAGAGAACTGATGTTATTCCATTCTTTATTATTCTGTTGGAATAACTTGTATACGCGGGCTACCCTATACTTGGTGACATTCTTCTATTATTCCGTCTTTACTATTTTGTTGGAATATCCTGTTTGTCGTTTTTTCGCTCGGACTGATTTCGTCTTTATTATTACATTTGGAATATCCTCGTCTGCATGCATTTACGCGGACTGGTTCCGTTTTTATTATTATTCCATTGGAATATCCTCACATCATGCGCTTTTACACCTAACTGATTCCATCCGTATTAGTATTACGTTGGAATAACTTTGTTTATGTAATCTGCGCATGCATGGTGATTTATGTTGTTATTCCATTCTTTATTATTCTGTTGGAACATCCCGCTTGCAATTAATTTCACCGACACGGTTCCGTTATTTAGTATTCTATTGAGTAACTGCCTCATCACGTACCGCATACATGGTGATTTCTTTTGTTATTCCATTCTTTATTGTACTCAGTTGGTTAAAGTTTTGACTTCTATACTCCATGAAATTAGTGGAATATCCTTGATAATTGCGCTTCATCCAGTATGTTTTCATGGAAATATTCTTCTGAGCATTCTTGAATTTTACTCTACAAAGCAGTATCATGTTGACAATTTGGAAGTTATTGGTTCTTGGACAAATTAATTCTTGAACGTGTTTTATTGAATTCTTATATCATTATCATCATCCTCATATTTATATTTTTTGAAAGTCATCTGTGGCCTGTAGTGCATAGATGGACTTGGTATGATTATGACCAGGGATTATTCGGTGTAATCATGACCGTAATGTTACAAATGATGTGGTAAAAGTCCTCATTGGCCCATAGTGCATTGATGGACAGTTGTTGGCATGATCATGACCATTAATTAATACACAAATATTCTTGCCCCGTAGTGCATGGATAATTGTGGTCGTGATACTAAAGAATATCCTTGGTCATAGTGCAGGGGTGATTCGATGATGTGGATTATTTATTAAGCTGAGTCCCAGCGATAAAAGTGATGAAAAACCTTTTAAATCATAAAAGATAGTAGATTTTATTCTCTACTTGACTCTTTTAATGGATTGCTTGTTCACCGCAGCTTAAACTTGATGTTTGTTATATTGTATCGGTTTAACATCATTTAAGGCTAATGATAATTTATTCTCGCATTATCTTAGTCATAATATTTCTTCTTTGGGCTAGTTGAGCTCACCCTTTTCTTTCCATGTTCTCTTCAGGAAATGAGAATATAGCTGGAACGAGTCGGGGAACGGAGTGATGGTCCTAGATGGTGCATTAGTAGTCCTCACTATTCTGTGAAATAGTGTGATAATAATTGTAATGAGGACTCCTTTTGAGTTTGTATACTCTATAGTAGACAATATTTGTATTCAAACTCAGAGTTTATGTTTTGTCGTATTGTACACACGATAGTTGTATTATTAAGTTGTATTTGAATTACATACCATGTATCTGGCGACTCAAGATGGGTGATGTATACCTAATTTTGGGGGCGTCCACGGTTGGTATCAAAGCTTAGGATATGATCCCCTGCCTAAGATGTGAGACTAAAACTAGGAGGGAGAGACGGAATTCTTCGCTAGTATGACCTACTTAAATTTATTTTGTATTTAAATTGGTTGGTCGAGTTTAGAGAAAATATGTTACATGTCAACTAACCCTTGTTTTGTGGCGATGTCTGAAAATGACATCCGAGAATGTTGAGAATAGCAATGGAGCACAAGAGACCGTTGAGTCTCCACATATCAATAATCAGGATAATGTGCATCAGGAAGGCGACAATCCTCATGCAAACAACAACACGGACCAAATGATGAATGATGGATTGTTCAGAGGCTTTATGCAATTTATGCAACATCAGGCGAGAGCGGCTCCTGTCCCAAATGTAGGTGGAAACACTGGAAACTCTCGGATGGTCACCGCTAAACAGTTCAAGGAGCTGGGACCACCGGAGTTTATTGGAGAGCCAAAACCACTTAAGGCGGAAGCATGGATAAAGCAAATCACCAAGATATTTGATGTCTTGGGATGCTCTGAGGAGCAAAAGGTTCCCTTCACCACCTTCATGTTGCGTGAAAAGGCAGATTACTAGTGGGAATTTGTAAAACGTACCCAGCCTGACGCACTCAAGATGTCTTGGGAGAAGTTCCAAGAGCTATTCAACGACAAGTACTTTCCCGAGAGTATTCGTCACATGAAAGAAGTGGAGTTTATCAAATTGGAACAAAACAATATGACCGTGTCACAATACGAGGCTAAATTTGCGAAGTTATCCCGGTTTGCATCCCATTTGGTCGATAATGACGAGCGAATGACGCGAATGTTTTTAAGAGATTTGAAACCGGAGATATGTCAATATCTTATTTCTCATAAACTGTGTTTGTACTCAGATGTTGTAAATAGGGCTCAATTATTGGAGCGCGGTAACGAGTCAACGCAACCAAGAGAAAGCAGCCGACAGCATGAAAATACCAGTGGTATCAGTCATCAAAACGGTGACAACAAACGTGGAGGGAATCAACATGCTAGAAATGGGAACCACTTCGGTGGTAATCATGGCCAAGACAGTAAAAATGGACATTTCAAGAAAAGGAGATTCAACAATGATGGAAGGACGTCAGCACTAGCAGCCGTTGTTAAAGAACCACCTATCATATGCTTCAAATGCGGAGAGGAGGGACACATCAGTCCAAACTGCGCGATGCCGTCCAAAGCATGTTATAATTGTGGAAGAGAAGGTCGCTTAGCCCGATTTTGTCGCTCAACAAGACAAGTTCACCAGGGATGGAGGCACCAAAGGCCGTCCCAAAAAATTCAAAGCCAGTAGTGCAAGGTAGAGCGTTTGTTGTGACCTCCCAGAAAGAAAGGAACCTGAATGAGGTCATCACGGGTAAGCTTATCATAAACTCTAGCGAAGTATATACCTTATTTGATACCGGTTCTACCCATTCTTTTATTTCTCCTACTTGCGCTCAACGATTAAATTTGACTCCGGAGAAATTAGACTTTGACTTATCTGTAGAAACTCCGTTGGGAGAAACCTTCATTACATCCACTGTTTATAAGTCTTGTTTGGTTCAAATCGGTACCCTCACATTACCTGTCGATCTTATTTCATTAAAAATACTTGCATTTGACGTAATTCTAGGGATTGATTGGTTAACTACTCATTATGCAAAAATTGATTATTTTCGTAAGATTGTTAGCTTTCATATTCCTAACCAATCTGTTATGCGAATTCAAGCCACCAAACCATTAAAATCAATCACTGTCATCTCAAGCCATAAAGCTATTCATTTATTGAAAAATGGATGTCAAGCTTTCTTAGCTCATGTCACGGATCTAAACAAAAATACGTTAGTTTTGAATGTTAATGAATTTCCTGACGTATTCCCTGAAGAACTTCCTGGCCTACCCCCAGAGCGTGAAATTGAATTTTGTATCGACCTTGAACCTGGTACAAAACCTATTTCCAAAGCCCCATATGGAATGGCTCCTATTGAACTTCAGGCGTTAAAGACCCAACTACAGGAATTGTTAACATCGGTTTCATTCCTCCTAGTACTTCTCCTTGGGATGCTTCTGTTCTATTCGTGAAAAAGAAATATGGGAGTATGCGATTTTGTATTGATTATCGGAGTTGAATCATGTCACCATCAAAATAGAGTACGCATTGCCACGATTGATGACCTGCTGACCGGGTTGCAAGGAGCCAAATTCTTTTCAAAGATTGATCTTCATTTTGGATATCACCAATTGAAGATTAGAACCGATGACATTCCAAAGACGGCTTTCAGAACTCGGTACGGGCATTATGAATTCATAGTCATGTCCTTTGGATTGACTAATGCTCCTGCTGCCTTCATGGATATGATGAACCGAGTATTCAAGGAATATTTGGATCACTTTGTGGTCGTCTTTATTGATGACATCCTTATTTATTCCAAAAGTCGTGAAGATCATGAGCAACACTTGAGGCTGATACTCCAAAAGCTTCGTGAATACAAGATTTATGCCAAGTTGAAGAAATGCGAGTTCTGGATTGAGGAAGTAGCATTCCTTGGGCACGTGGTATCAAGTCATGGAATATCTGTTGACCCAACAAAGATTGAAGCTATTCAAAGCTGGGAGCAACCTAAATCAGTGACCGAAGTACGTAGCTTTCTCGGCTTAGCTGGTTATTATCGGAGATTCGTAGAAGGGTTTTCTCGAATCGCTACTCCACTAACTCAGCTGACTCGAAAAGATACAAGTTTGGTTGGAGCGAGGAATGTGAGAAGAGTTTTCAAGAACTCAAGAGGAGACTCATTTCAGCACCTGTTCTGACAATACCATCTGGTTCGGAGGGATTTGTCATCTACAGTAATGTTTCGGGCAAAGGGTTAGGATGTGTTCTCATGCAACATGGGAAAGTCATATCCTATGCCTCACGACAACTCAAAGAATATGAGAGGAATTATCCTACTCATGATCTAGAGTTGGCAGCTGTATTCTTCGCACTAAAGATTTGGAGGCATTACTTGTATGGGGAGAAAGTTGAGATCTTTACGGATCATAAAAGCCTCAAATATTTCTTCACTCAAAAGGAACTCAACATGCGACAACGACGTTGGCTTGAACTATTGAAAGATTATGATCATACCGTCCAATACCATCCTGGAAAAGCGAACGTGGTAGCCGACGCATTGAGTAGGAGATCATATGCAAGTCTTGAATCGCGATATTGTCAACGCAGAGGCCCATTTTGTGTGACTTGCAAAAGGATGGAGATAGAGTTAAAGACTCCGAGGACCCATGTGATGATGGCGAATATCTGAGTAGAACCGACTTTAATTGATAAAGTTAAAGTCGCTCGAGCTACTGACTGGAGTCGATGCGTATGAGGAAGAAAGTGCAAGAAGGTGCTATCACGGGAGCAAGAATCGATGAAGAAGGAATACTTCGAGTCAACTCCGGACTTTGTGTTCCTAACGACCACGATTTAAAGTATAAAATCATGATGGAGGCGCGTAACACACCGTTTGCAATCCATCTCGGGAGTACCAAAATGTATCATGATATTCGGTCATACATTTTGGTGGAGCAATATGAAGAGAGAGATAGTCTTTGTTTATCTCAAGGTGTCTAACATGTCAACGAGTCGGTAGAGCATCAAGTACCAAAAGGTCCATTGCAACCACTTGAAATTCCGTAATGGAAGTGGGAGCACATTACCATGGATTTCAATTCACGGTCTTCCCAAAGTTTCTCAAGGCATAGATGCGATTCGGTCATTGTTGATAGATTGACCAAGTCTACTCATTTCTTACCGATACGAGAAACTTATACACTTGAACATCTTGCTCGTATGTACATAAACGAGGTTATAAGATTGCATGGTATGCCAGTATCCATAGTTTCTGATCGAGACCCAAGATTCACTTCAAGATTTTGGGTTAGTTTGCAAAAAGCTATGGACACAGATTTACGATTTAGCTCGGCATATCATCCTCAGACGGACGGGCAGTCGGAGAGGACGATTCAAACTCTTGAAGATCTATTAAGACTCTGTGTTCTTGACTTCAAGGGAAGCTGGGACAAGTTCTTACCATTGGTGGAGTTTTCCTACAACAACAGTTATGAAGCAAGTATTGTCATGGCTCCATTCGAAGCGTTATATGGAAGAAAGTGTCGTTCTCCAGTATGCTGGGATGAGGTGGGTCAAGCAACATTGTTGGGACCGGAGTTAGTAATTATGACTACAGAAAAGATTCAAATGATCCGACAACATATAAAAACCTCACAAGATCGACAAAAGAGTTATGCTGATCTTCATCGAAATGACGTGGAATTCGATATAGGAGATCATGTGTTATTACGTGTTGCTCCATGGAAAGGAGTTACGAGATTTGGAAAGAGAAGAAAGCTCAATCCTCGATTCATCGGCCCATTTTTAATCCTTGATCGAGTAGGAATCGTGGCTTATAGACTCGCTTTCTGCCAAGTATGTCTCGTGTTCATAATATTTTCACATATCCATATTACGTAAATATGTTGAAGACCGAACCACATTATTGAGTTAGAACCGGACGAAATAGCGGAAGATTTGATGTATGAAGAGGTTCCTGTTCAAATCTTGGATAAGAAGGAACATATTCTACGCTCCAAGGTTATACCTCAAGTCAAAGTTTTGTGGACAAACCACGATGTTGAGAAAATGACTTGGGAGTTAGAATCTGAAATGAAATCAAGGTATCCTTACCTCTTCTATATACCAGGTACGTACCCTAATTTCAAGGGCGAAATTTCATAAGAAGGGGAGATTGTAAAACCCCAACTTTTTGAATAAAGATGAATTTTCTATAAATATTATTTTTGAATATTATGGAGTGAAATTGATATAATGTTATAGCTGTGGGTAATATTTATAAATTTTGCAATGTACGCAAGTTGTTATATAATATTCGATTGGTCGGGATATTCGTTTTAACAGGAAATATTCGTATACAACTAAGACAATCATTGGTGGACCCCTCAACGAAATTATTGTCGGATTGAGAAAACGACAAAAATACTTTATGAAAATAACGGCGGAAGTTTTACCGTTAACTGTTGAAACACCCGGTGTTAAAAGTACAGTAATACGCGTGGTTGCATAGTAGCACACGGTATTAATTATTGATACTCACGTGATACGTCACTTAGTTTTGTTGGTATAATACAGAAAATCTTTTTCTATAAAATAGAATACTTTTATAAAGTTATTCTATAAATAGAATATATTATATTCTATTATGCATAGTGTTGCATAGTGTTTTCAAAAGTAAAATCTTTTTATATAAAACAGAATACTTTTATAAAGCTATCTATTTTATTAGACAATAATTAGAATATATTATATTTTATTATGCATAGTGTTTGCATAGTGCCTGCATAGTGTTTACATAGTACAATCTTTTATAAAGTTATTTGTTTTATTAAATTATAAATAGAATATATTATATTTTATTTAAAAGATTTTGCTTTAAATATGGATCAGTCGATTAAAGTAAATCAATCTGGACCATTCATAAGTTAGTTACTATGCAAATTCCATTTTTCTATAAATAGAATCTCATTCCTTCATTATTTTCTTACGAATTCTATTTACTTCACTACTTATATATCAAGATCTTCTTCTTAAGGTAGGGAATATTATTTGTTGTACTCTAAATAAGGGTGTTATTCTTTTGTATTCATGAAGAGAACTTATGTTATTCCATTCTTTATTATTACATTGAATAACTCAGATGTATCATGAGCTACCCTATACTTGGTGACATTCTTCTATTATTCCGCCTTTACTATTCATTTGGAATATCACCGTCTGCATGCATTTCTGTGCCGGACTGATTTCGTCTTTATTATTACGTTGGAATATCCTCGTGCATGCGTTTTGGCCGGACCGTTCCGCCTTTATTATTATTCATTTGGAATATCATATCAGACGCTTTTACGCCTGGCGGGACTTTACGATTCCGTCCTTATTAGTATTCTGTTGGAATAACCTATTTATGTGAAGTACCGCATGCATGGTGATGTATGTTGTTATTCCATTCTTTATTATTCTGTTGGAACATCCTAATTGGTCTTGATTTTGCTCGACTCGTTCCGTTATTTAGTATTCTCGTTGGAGTAACTTTGTCATGCAAATCGCGCATGCATGGTGATTTCTTTTGTTATTCTATTCTTTATTATACTCAGTTGGTTAAAGTTTTGACTTCTATACTCCATGAAATTAGTGGAATATCCTTGATAATTGCGCTTAATCCAGTATCTTTTCATGGAAATATTCTTCTGAGCATTCTTGAATTTTACTCTACAAAGCAGTATCATGTTGACAATTTGGACGTTATTGGTTCTTAGACAAATTAATTCTTGAACTTGTTTTTATTGAATTCTTATATCATTATCATCATCCTCATATTTATATTTTTTGAAAGTCATCTGTGGCCTGTAGTGCATAGATGGACTAGGTATGATTATGACCAGGGATTATTCGGTGTAATCATGACCGTAATGTTACAAATGATGTGGTAAAAGTCCTCATTGGCCCGTAGTGCATTGATGGACAGTTGTTGGCATGATCATAACAATTAATGAATACACAAATATTCTTGGCCCGTAGTGCATGGATAATTGTGGTCGTGATACTAAAGAATATCCTTGGCCGTAGTACAGGGGTGATTCGATAATGTGGAGCTGAGTCCCAGCGATAAAAGTGATGAAAAACCTTTTAAATCATAAAAGATAGTAGATTTTATTCTCTACTTGACTCTTTTAATGGATTGCTTGTTCCGCTGCAGTTAAACTTGATGTTTGTTATATTGTATCAGTTTAACACTGTTTAAGGCTAATGATAATTTATTCTGCATTATCTTAGTCATAATATTTCTTACTGGGCTAGTTGAGCTCACCCTTTCTTTCCCTGTTCTCTTCAGGAAATGAGAATATAGTTGGAACGAGTCGGGGAACGGAGTAATGGTCCTAAATGGTGCATTAGTAGTCCTCACTATTATGTGAAATAGTGTGATAATAATTGTAATGAGGACTCCTTTTGAGTTTGTATACTCTCTAGTAGACAATATTTGTATTCAAACTCACAGTTTATGTTTTGTCGTATTGTACACGGCATACCAGATTATTAAGTTGTATTTGAATTCTGTACCATGTATTTGGCGACTCAAGATGGCTGATGTATACCTAATTTTGGGGGCGTCACAGTTGGTATCAAAGCTTAGGGATATGATCCCTGGCTAAGATGTGAGACTAGAACTAGGAGGGGAGAGACGGGAAATTCCTTCGCTAGTATGACCTACTTAAATTTATTTTGTATTTAAATTGGTTGGTCAGAGTTTAGAGATAATATGTTACATGTCAACTAACCCTTGTTTTGTGGTAGTATCTGAAAATGACATCCGAGAATGTTGAGAATAGCAATGGAGCACAAGAGACCGTCGAGTCTCCACATATCAATAATCAGGATAATGTGCATTAGGAAGGCGACAATCCTCATGCAAACAACAACACGGACCAAATGATGAATGATGGATTGTTCAGAGGCTTTATGCAATTCATGCAACATCAAAGCAGAGCGGCTCATTCCAAAATGTAGGTGGAAACACTGAAACTCTCTGGACGGTCACCACTAAATGAGTTCAAGGAGTCTGGGACCACCGAGTTTATTGGAGAGCCAAAACAACTTAAGGCGGAAGCATGGATAAAGCAGATCACCAAGATATTTGATGTCTTGGGATTCTCCGAGAGCAACAGTTCCTTCGCCACCTTCATGTTGCGTGAAGAGGCGATTCTTGGTGGGAATCAGAAAAGCATCACCGACTGGCCTTACTCAAGATGTCTTGGGAGAAGTTCCAAGAGCTATTCAACGACAAGTACTTTCCCGAGAGTATTCGTCACATGAAAGAAGTGGATTTTATCAAATTGGAACAAAACAATATGACCGTGTCGCAATACGAGGCTAAATTTGCAGAGTTATCCCGGTTTGCATCCCATTTGGTCGATAATGAGGAGCGAATGATGCGAATGTTTTTAAGAGATTTGAAACCGGAGATACATCAATATCTTATTTCTCATAAACTGTGTTTGTACTCAGATGTTGTAAATAGGGCTCAGTAATACTTTGAGCACGTGACGAACCGAATTCGAGTGACCAAGTGGCGGTCAGAATTTGGGGGCGTCACACTATTGACCAATGTAATTGGATTTTATTTTAGTTAGATGCATGAATGTATGAGTTTTATGAAATGGGGTATGTGTACCTTGTCTTCTCTAATTTTTCTTGATATAATTTCTATCTCCCTCCTATGTATTTCCCTTTGACTGCTGATCAATGTTTCTATTTATTGTAAATATTTTATGTAATAGGATTAGTTAGAATTACTTGAAGAATTGAAGACCAAGGAGAAAGGAGCGCATGAAGACCCGTTTGTAATGGAGACCGTGATTTAAATGTAATAGTTATATTTAAATTTAATTTTTTCACTCCTAGGTTTGACCTTTTGGTTCACTTGGTGGCTCTAGTGAACCAAACTAGAATAAAGTCCATAATCAATCCGGGTAGAATGTAGTATTCTATATGCATGCGTTTACTATGTATATATTATATATTATGAAACATGCTTTGCATGTTAATTAATATGACGCGTATTTTATATGTATGTGTGTGCATGCACGCTAAACAAGATGAGACAATTAATAACAAACCCCTCAAAGTATTTATATATTGTCTTAAGCGTTCAAAAATATTTGGAATATCGAACGCCGCCTTCTAGTATGATAAAATTAATAGAGTATTAAATATTTAATATAAGTTTGTTATGTCACCACAAGGCTAGTATTAAATATTTAAGATGTTAATTTATCATATTTGATACTTATAATGAAATTGAACAAGACTGTTTTGTTGTGTCACCACAATGACGGTATTTTTCTATTTGAATATATGAAAGTGCTAGGTTGGAATTAACTTGGATAATTTTGGTTTGGATGTGTCACCACTTGATCAAAATAATCTAAGAGGCATAAAAGGAGTTACATGATGATGTAATTGACAATAGTTGTCTACCTATTTATTTATATATCGTTTGTTGTGTCACCAAAAGGCTATATATATTTGAAATGGTATCTTTATTCTCGCTAGGAAATCTTTAAATAGTTTTTCCGAACTATATATATTATGAGGGTAATATAGTTTGATGAAAATATTGGGAGATACCAATTTAAAATAAGACCTAATTTACTTTGGTAATTAATTAAATGAATGTATATTAGAATGTTGTTTTATTTCACATGTAAATTTTGAAAAATGTCACACTCACTATAACTGCGTAGCATACTTGATGCTAACAAGTTGACCGAACTGAAATACATGGACTGGTTAAAAAATTTGAGAATTGTTCTCACTGCTGAAAAGATTTCTTATATCTAAGATTCACCTTTCCCTGCAAAGGTTGCAGAAACAGCCTCTAAGGAAGAGATTGTTACTTTTAGAAAGTGGCAAGATGATGCATCTATAGCACAATGCATCATGCTCGCATCTATGAGTAACGAGCTACAGCGTCAGCACGAGAAAATGGATGCCTATTCTATTTTGTTGCACCTAAAAGAATTATATGGTGAGCAAAGCAGAACTGCTAGGTATCAGATATCTAGGGAACTTTTCCGATCTCGCATGTCCGAGGGCACTACTGTTGAGACTCATTGTCTAAAATTGATTAATTTGATTGAACAACTAGAACAATTGGGGTTCAGCATAGATGGGGAGTTAACTCAAGATTTGATCTTGCAGTCACTCTCGAACACCTTCTCACAATTTGTTGTGAATTTCCGCATGAATAAGTTGGACGTCAGCTTACCTGAGTTACTTAACATGCTGAAAACTACTAAAGGGCTCTTCCCATCCAAGCAGGACCATGTCTTAATGGTAGATGATTCTTTCAAGAAAAGGAAGAGACCCAAGGTTTCTTCTGAAAAGAAGAAAAGCAAGAAGGTTAAGGGTAAGGCGAAGAAAAGAGATAATAAGAAAATTGATCTAGAAAGCAAAGGAATATGCTTCCATTGCAACAAGCCGGGTCACTAGAAGAGGAACTGTGAAAAGTACCTTGCGGAACAAAAGCAGAAGAAGCTTGGAGAAGCTTCAGGTTTGTTCATGATAGAAATTAATTATTCTCAAAGTCAAAATTCTACTTGGGTATTGGATACCAGATGTAGTTCTCACATATGTAATATTATGCAGGGACTGATCAAAAGTAGAAAGCTAAACAAGGATGAAGTCGTCCTACGAGTGGGAAATGGAGTAAATGTTAGTGCATTAGCTATAGGGACTTATTGTTTAGCACTGCCTTTGGGCAATTCCATTTATTTAAATAATTGTTATTATGTTCCAACACTTATTAGAAACATTATTTCGATTCCTGTATTGGATATGGAAGGTTTTGATATTATGATTAAGAACAATAGTTGTTCCATTTATAATAAGAATGTTTTATATTGAACAAACTAATAAAAGGAAAAGAGATGATGTTAATTATACCTTTATGTGGTACTGTAGACTCATTCATATCAATGAAACAAGATTATCCAAGTTGTATAAGGATGGGCTCTTAGAGTTATCTGATTATGAATCATATCCAACTTGTTAATCTTGTCTCATGGGTAAAATTACTAAATTCGTGGAAAAGGAGAAAGAGTTACAGAGTTGTTAGCGTTGGTACACACAGATGTATGTGGACCTATGACAACGAATGAACGAGGATGGTATTCTTATTTTATTACTTTAATTGATGATCATTCAAGATATGGATATGTGTATCTAATAAAATACAAATCCGAATCATTTGAAAAGTTCAAAGAATTCAGAAGTGAAGTAGAGAAACAAACTGGCAAGAGTATTAAGATTCTTCAATCGAATCGAGGTGGTGAATACTTAAGCGGTGAGTTTCTCAATTATCTTAAAGAAATTGGTATAATCTCACAATGGACTCTACCAGGAACACCACAGTTGAATTGTGTATCTGAAAGGAGAAATCAAACATTGTTGTACATGGTTCGTTCCATGATGAGTTTTACTGATCTTCTAGTATCATTCTGGGGCTATGCCCTAGAAGCGGCTGTATACCTACTTAACAAAGTACCTACCTAATCAGTTCCAAAGACTTTATATGAGTTATGCACAGAGAGGAAGCCAAATCTTAAGCATGTTAAGACTTGGGGTTATCCAGCTTATGTAAAAAAGTTTGATAATGATAAGTTGCAGACTAGATCTGAAAAATATAGATTTGTGGGGTACCCTAAAGAAACTTCAAGGTATTACTTCTATCATCCTACTGATCAAAAGGTGTTGGTTGCGAATCATGTTACTTTCTTGGAAAAGGAGTTTATCCTTGAAGGGATCAGTGAGAGTAAGATATATGTTGAAGAAGTTCAAGACCCACAAATTACAACAGATCAAAGTCAGGCACCTGACCAAGTAGAAGGACCTATTGTACAACACCTTATTCGTAAATCTAAAAGAGTACCGAAGATACCTGATAGGTATGGATTCGTCATAAAAATTGACGATGAAGTACGCATCATGAATGATGATGATCCATTGAATTACGAACATACTATGAGTAGTAAAGACTCAGAGAAATGGCAAGAAGCCATGAAATCCGAGATGGACTCCATTTATGAAAACCAAGTATGGACTTTGATTTCAGCACCTAAGGGCATTAAGCCTATTGGGTGCAAATGGGTCTTTAAGAGAAAGACTGGAGCGGATGTCATGGTTGGGACCTATAAGGCCAGACTAGTTTCAAAAGGTTTCAAAAAACGCAAGGAATTGACTATAATGAAACCTTCTCACTGGTAGCTATGCTCCAGTCCATTCGGATTTTACTTGCGATTGCAGCTTAAAACGACTAGAAGATCTGGCAAATGGAAGTGAAAACGGCCTTCCTCAATGGGAAACTTGAAGAGGATGTATATATGACACAGCTAGAGGGTTTTGTTTCAACGGTTGGAACAAATCAAGTCTATAAGCTAGAACGATCCATTTAAGGATTGAAGCAACTTTCTAGAAGGTGGAACATCCATTTTGATGAGATAATCAAAGAGTTTGATTTTATAAAAAATGAGAATGAACCATATGTGTACAAGAAGGTTAGTGGGAGCCCTGTATCATTCTTTGTACTATATGTTGATGATATATTACTGATAGGGAATGATATTCCGATGCTACAGTCAATTAAAATCTGGTTATCTAAACACTTCTCCATGAAGGATTTGGGAGAAACATCCTATATTTTGGGGATAAATACTATAGAGATAGATCTAAAAGGATGTTTGGCTTCTCTTAAGGAATGTACATTGAAACGATGCTAAAGAGATTTTGAATGGAAGATTCCAAGAGCGGTCTCATGCTAATGAGCCATGGAATACATCTCTCCAAGAAACAAACCCCAAAGACACCTGAGGAGAGAGACCGTATAAGTAAGATACCTTATACTTCAACAATAGGATCCACCATGTACGGTATGATATGTAATAGACCGGATGTTGCTCATGCATTTACTGTAATGAGCAGATATCAGTCAAATCCAAGAGAAGAGCACTGCCTTTGCTTCAACAATAGGATCCATCATGTACGGTATGATATGTAATAGATCGGATGTCACTCATGCATTTAGTGTAACGAGAAGATATCAGTCGAATCCAAGAGAAAAGCACTTGAAGGCAGTGAAAAATATCCTAAAGTAATTAAAAAGAACTAAGGATGTATTTCTTGTCTATGGTGGGTCTGAATTAAAACTGGAGGGCTATACAGACTCAAGTTTTCAAATGGACCAAGATGACAGTAAATCCATTTCGGGGTATGTATTTACCTTAAACGGTAGCGCAGTAAGTTGGAAGAGTTCTAAGCAGTAAATAGTTATTCTCAGTGAAAAAGGTTGTATATACAACTGCAAGTGACGCAGTAAAGGAAGCTGTTTGGATGAAGAAGTTCATAACAGAACTTGGTGTGGTTCCTAGCATAAGAGGAGTAGTACCTTTGTTCTGTGACAACACCGGAGCTATTGCACAGGCCAACGAACTCAGGTCTCATAAGAAATTCAAACACGTGTTGCGGCGGTTTCATTTGATTAGAGAAATCATTGAAAGAGAAGATGTCACCCTAGAGCATGTGGACACTCAAAAGAATATTGTGGATCCATTTACTACAGCTTTAACAAAATAGCAGTTTGATCGTCACTTAAAGAATATGGGTATTAGATACCATAGCGATTGACTTTTGTGCAAGTGGGAGATTGAAAGTAGTATAAACACAAGCCAATCATGTATGACGATAAAGCATATACTTTGTAAAATTCTTATTCATTTATTAATAAAAGAATTATTTATTTAAAGGCGTTTATATTATCTACATAATATTGTTATATTTAAATGTGATAAACCCATAGTTTTAAGCAATGCTTTTAGAATCATGATTGTAAGAGCCCAACTTTCATAAATAAAGATTATTTTTTCTCGAAATATATTTTTGAATATTATGGTGTGGTTTTGATATAATGTTATAGTTGTGGGTAATATTTATAAATTTTGCAAAAGTATGCAAGTTGTTATAAAATATTTGATTGGTTTCTGGAATATTCTTTTTTGTCGGGAATATCCGACGACGACGACACAATCATTGGTGGACCCCACAAAGGAATTCTTCATCGGAGTTAGAAAAATGATGTAAATAACTTTTTATAAAAATAACGGCGAAAGTTTTACCGTTAATTGTTGAAATACCTAGTGATAAAAGTACAGTAATATGCGTGGTTGCATAGTAGCACACAATATTGATTATTGATGCTTACGTGAGAAGTCACTCATTTATACTCAATTATTGCTACAGTAATTACTGTTCAATATTTTATTTTATTGATTCAATAATTGCTACGTTGATGTTTTATATTATCGATTCAATAATTGTCATTGCATAATATTTCAAATTATCAAATCAATAATTCATATTATTTGAATAATATTATTAGATAGCATTATTGACAATGTCTAGAAAGTTATGTCGAGGAAAGGGGTTTGGTCACCTAATTGCGCGCCAATAGGGAGAAATCCTTATCGGAAAGCCCCCTATTTCCTGGGAACGACCTGGTTGTCAATATTGTAGTTCTGTAATATTATTTGTGAATAATAAATTGTTGATATATATGATAAGGAAATATTTATTTAATGTGAATTTAAACAGAGGAATTTTTAGCATGTGACATTTGTTGAAAGTTGGTATTTTATCTTTTCCGATAAAATAATTCATTCAAATATATTATTACAATATTACATTATATTAGTATTATGTGATCATATAATAGTATGATTTTTAATTTGAATGATAGCCTTATTATAGTAAATTCATGGTATAAAAGTAAAATAAAGTGGAAGAGAACAAATTGAATTTGAATCTTGATGATGTAAGCAATGATGTCATCAGAACGATGAGGTAAGCAATGATGTCATCGGAATGATGAGGTAAGCAATGATGTCATATGATCGATGATGTAAGCGACGATATCATAAATTATGGCGAAAAGACTATTTTACCCTTTCTCTGCAAAGCCTATAAATAGAAGCTCATTTCTTCATTATTTTTCACCAATTCATTCAAGCTATAGAGAGAGAAAGTATAAGGAGAATAAGTGAGAAAGAAGAAGAGTATTCTTTTACTACACTATTGCAGTATCCAATCTCCTACTAAGGTAAGGTATATTATTTCTTTCGTATTCATAAGTGATATTATTCTTGTTCAATATTCGTAAGAAATAATATTTTCTTTCATACTCTGTAGTATGTAAGTTTTATTATTTCGTTTCATATTCCTAATTCTACACTTATGTTGATAAGTATTGCTTCTATACTCCATAAAATTAGTAGAATATCCTTGATATTTGCGCTTCATCCAGTATCTTTTTATGGAAATATTATTTTGAGCATTCTTGATAATTTTTAATCTTTTCATGTTGGGGTACTATTCACGGGGTACTATTCACTCGAGTACTATTCACTCGGGGTACTATTCATGACAAAAAATGATTTCTTTTCGGTCCAAATCATTTTTGATACAATATTATTCTTGAATTTTACTCCACAAAGTAGTATCATGTTGACAATTTGGACGTTTCTGAATTCTGGATAAATTAAATTATAAATCTTTAAAGTTTATCCTTTGCATTCATTTAATTGAATTCTTATATCATTGTCATCATCCCCATGCTTATATTGTGATAAAAGTTATCTTTGTAGATATGCAGCCATTTCTAGAGTATTACCCCAGAAGGATACTGGAATGTCAGTAAAATCATTATGGACCGTACTATGTCCAACAAGGTACGATTTTTCCTTTCAGAAACATCAATCAATTATTGCGTATCAGGAGGCGTCCATTATGAGAAAACCATTTGAGATGATCTAGAAATTTATTGCACAAGTATTTATTCCTTGATCTAATCAAAGAATCATAATACTTTGACAATTTGTTTCTCTTCTGATTCTTTGAACCTTTCAAAAAATTCATACTTGTATTTCAGTAAATACATACATTCAACTCTTTGAATGATCATCTCCTTTTCTTATACTTATTTGTTCAATATGCAAAATTATTTTTCACGTAAGTTAAGTATACAAAATCCATTAAGTAATATTCCAGTTCTATACAAAACATTATTATTATAAATAGAACAATAATTGTTCTTAAATATAATACCAAAGATTTCATTGTCCAACAACAAAATGAAAATAGTGTTTCTAACGAGAATTGGAATACAATAACAACTTATTGACTTAATAGATTTGCCCGTAGGCAATGCTAAACTATAAGTTTCTATGGCTAATCTAGCAACCTTTGCTTCATTTCCCACATATAGGATTACTTATCTTTGTTTAGATTTCTACTTCTGCTTGGTCCCTTCATAAATCTATATTTATAATAATCAAAGTCGGTATCCAATACCCAAGTAGAACCTTGACTTAAAGAAAAATTTATTTCAATCATGAACAAAAAATAATATTTGTAACCGAAACTTCACTAAGCTTCTTCTAGTTAGCTCTGCAAGATGCTTCTCGCAGTTTCTTTTCCAGTGTCGTGGCTTATTGCAGCGGAAGCAAACTCCTTTAGTATCCGTATCAGTTTTGTTCTTATTATCCTTTGTTTTTGCCTTTTTTATTTACCTTCTTTGAATCGTTCTTCTTTTCAGAAGATCCTTTGGCCCCTACCAGTAAGACTTGGTGTTTCTTGGTTGGAAAGTGACTCTCAACATTTTCAACATGTTAAGCAAATTAGCGAAGTTGATATCTAGTTTGTTCATATGAAAAATTCACAACAATTGTGAAAGGAGTCCAGGAGTGAGTGCAAGATCAAATCTTGGCACAACTCCCAATCCATGACAAAACCTGTTATCCTAATTGATCAATCAAATTGATAATATTAAGGACTTTTATCTGTACTGTAGTGTTATCGGTCATTCTAGATCTGAAGAGCTCCTTAGATATCTAATATCTATCAATCATACTTTCCTCACCATACACTACTTGATGTGTAGGAATATAGTAGGAGCATCCATAGTTTCATGATGACGCTGAAGCTCGTTACTCATGGATGCGAGTATGATGCATTGAGTCAACTGTGCATCATCTTGCCACTTTCTAAAAGTACCAATCTCTTCCTCAGAGGCATTGTCTGCAACCATTGCAGTGATAGGTGTATTAAAGACACAAGATAACTTTTCAGCCGTGAGAACTTTTCTCAATTTCCTTAACCAATTCGTTTAATACGGTCCGGATAAATAGCATCTAATATGCTTCGCAGTGATAGTAATTTAGACATTGTAAAATTATGTAAATGAATTTATAATTAACAACATGTTAGCATACATTCTTTTATTAATTACCAAAATAAATTAGGTCTTGTTTTAAATTGGTATCTCCCACTATTTTCTTCAAACTATATTATCCTCAATATATATAGTTCGACAATATCTAATTAAAGATTTGCTAGTGAAAATAAAAATCTCATTTCAAATGTATATAGCCTTGTGTGTGCACAACAAACTATATATAAATAAATAAGTAGACAACTCTTGTAAATTACATCAACTATGTAACTCCTTGTATTATGTCTCTTAAATCATAATGGTCAAGTGTGTGCACATCCGAACTAAAATAATTTAAGTTAAGTCAGACCCAACATTTCCATATATTCAAAAGAAAAATATTGTCCTTGTGTGTGCACAACAAAATAGCATTGTTCAGTCTATTTATAATCATTAAATGTGATAAAACAATATCTTAAATATTTAATACTTGCCTTGTGTGTGCACAAAAAACTCATTAAATATTTAATACTCTATTGTTTTACCATACTAGAAGGCGACGTTCGATATTCCAAATATCTTTGAATGTTACAACTTAATATAAAATCTTTGAGGGGTTTGTTATTAATTTGTCTCATCTTGTTTAGCGCCCATGCACATATATATATAAAATACGCGTCATATTAATTAACATGTGAAGTATGTTTGCATTATATATATATATATATATATATAGTATAAGCATGCACATAGAATACTATATTCTACCCGGATTGATTATGGACTTTATTCTAGTTTGGTTCACTAGAGCCACAAAGTGAACCAAAAGGTCAAACCTAGGGGTGCAAGAATTAATATTTAAATATAATTATTACATTTAAACACGGGCTCCATTATAAACGGGCCTTCAAGCGCTCCTTGCTCCTTGATCTCCAATTCTTCAAAATTAATTCTAATTATTCCTATTACATAACTATTTAAAATAAATAGAAACCTTGATCAGCAGTCAAGGGGAAGTACGTAGGAGGGAGATAGAATTTACATTAATAAAAATTAGAGAAGACGAGGTTCGCAGACCCCATTTAATAAAACTCATGCATTCATGCATCCAACTAAAATAAAATCCAATCACATTGGTCAATAGTTCATAATCAATTCCATTTATTATCATACACATTTACATATGCATCAATAAATAAATTCATCTCATAAATAATAATAATTTAATATATATATTGATATCATTTAATAGGAAAAATTAGTTAACATAAAATCTAATTTTGAATCAAAATAAACTCCTTTATTTTAATCCAAATTTAAATCAAAATAAACCTCTTTTATTTTAATTGATTATGGAATCCAATTCCAAATAAAAAAACTTTATTAAAGAAAATACGGATTCTCTTTCCTATTCACAAATAAACTCCTTTATTTTGAATAATATGAAATCTTATTTCATATCTAAATAAACTCCTTTATTTAAGGAAATAAGGATTCTCTTTCCTATTCACAAATAAACTCTTTTATTTTGAATAATATGAAATCTTATTTCATATCTAAATAAACTCTTTTGTTTAAGGAAACATGGAATCTAACTTCAACTCTAATTAGTTATCATAGAATCCAATTCCAACTCTAATTAGTTAGCATGAAATCCAATTTTAAAATTAAAATAAACTTTTTATTTTAATAATAAAATAATAAGAATAATATATATATATATATATATATAATAATCACGTTGTCCCATCTCCTGTTAACTATTCATGAAACCGTGATTAAGTGGATGAAGCATGATAATATTTAAAAAAAAAAAACCAGGCTTTCGTAAAATAGATTTCGGCCCCTTTTTTTTAATTTTATACAACAAATTATGCCCAATTAAATTGTTCTAAACACATATCAACATACATATCAAATTAAAACAATTAATAATTCGCATAAAGGTTTGGCTCTGATACTACTGTTAGGTTTGTAATATTCATGAACGCAATCATATTGCACAAAATAAGCGGAATCATGAAAAATCAGAGTTTTAAAATTTTACAAACCATATACCGGATCATCCTTTATGCACAATTATTAATTAAACAAAAATATGAAGAACAAGAATCATATCCTTGAAGATTCGAGCTTCCTCAGCTACAAGTTCACCTCCAATCTTTTTCGCATTCAACTTGAATCCACCGAGTTTTGTTCCTTCCTTTGATCAACATTAGCCACCCAAGTGTTTGGCCTCTAAATGTGATCCACCAAGAAAGAAGAAAGATTCAAGAAGATGGGTATTTGGCAAAACTCTAGTTTTTTTATCTCCCATAGAAAAAGGGTGTACTCTCCCAACTATTGAAATTACGTATTCACGTGTTTTGTGAAAGTGTCAATCACCCTCACCCATAATAAGACTCCTCTTATTTGTAGATGTGGGCAACCCTCCTTAACAATTAAGGAATTGAGTTTTATTTTAATTATTTAAACTCCTTTAATTAATTAGGCTCCTAATCTTATTAGGAATAATTAATTAAACTCTTTTAATTAATTAGCCTCCTAATCTCATTAGGATATATGAGAGTACTTTTATTAATTAATTCTCAAACTCCTTTAGGAATTAAATAATGATAATAGTAATAATAATAATACGACTCTTCTTATTAATTTATATTTAATATTTTCAAAATATTAAATAATAAATATTAAGCTATTAAATTTATTACATCACCATAGATTAAATTAAATATACTTAATTTATTATTACGATTATGCCATTTGCTTCTTAAAAAATTATTCTTCCTTTTATGGTGTGACCCTTTAGCTTCTCCATATTAAACCGGTTGTGAATAAATCAATTAAAATAATTACAATCTTATTTAAATAAATAAATTAAAATATTAATTTATTTAAATAAATAATATTTATTCTACAATAGGGATAAGCCTCCTTAACGATTAACGACTTTCCAGATAATATAGATTTCAACATTAATCATAAAAGAACCTTTGAGTAAATAGGTACCGTACAATTCAATCCTTCCACCATATAATGTCCTAATTAAATATAAGACATGGAATTAGTGTCAAATCTTATTTTATTTAATTATATGTATTTTGATCCTTAAATGTACAACTCCAAATAATGTAAATTAGAAACTCCTTTCTAATTTCATTCTGCCTTAGCCAAGGACTACTTGGTTGTCATTTATCAAATCACATAGGACATTTCTCTTCTTTTACTAGAAGTAGTAGATTCTTTATTGATCATACATTATCTCCATGTACAACTTATTATACCCAAGCATACCCTTTGATATACCCTAAGGGTCTTAAGGAATAAGTCAAAGTATAACTTATCATACACAAGATACGATGATGATCTCAAGTCCAAGGACCACTTGTAATACTATCACTACAGGAATTTCTATTGACAGACAAATAAAACTACATTAAGTAGTCCTTAGCAAGCCACGTTCAGTGAACTTATGTGACGCCCCCAAAATAGGTATACATCACCTATTCTGAGTTGTCAAATACATGGTACGTAATACAAATACAACTTAATTATACAACCGTCGTAAAGTAAAGTACGACAAAACATAAGTCGTGAGTTTTAATACAAATATTATCGCCTGCACAATATTCAAACTCAAATTCAATATTATTACATTTATTTTCCACTATTTCACCGAATAGTGAGGACTACTAATGCTATCATCCGTCCGTCACTCCGCTCCCCGACTAGTCCTCGCTACGCTCTCATTTCACGAAGAGAACAATAAAAGTAAAAGGTGAGCTTAACTAGCCCAAGAGTAGGAAATATTATGACTAAGATAATGCGAATATATTATCGTTAGCCTTCAACAAAGTGTTAAATCGATACAATATAACAACCATCAAGTTTAACTCACAATGAACAAGCAATCCATTAAAAGAGTCAGTGAGAATAAAATCTACTATCTTTTATGATTTAAAAGGTTTTTCATCACTTTTATCATTGGGACTCAAATTTTAATAAATAATTCACATCATCGAATCACCCCGCACTACTACCAAGAATATTCTTTAGTATCACGACCACAATTATCCATGCATTACGGGCCAAGAATATTTGTGTATTCAATAATGGTCATGATCATGCCAACAACTCATCCATCAATGCACTACGGGCCAATGAGGACTTTTACCACATCATTTGTAACATTACGGTATGATTACAATCAATAATCCTCGGTCATAATCATACCAAGTCCATCTATGCACTATAGTCCACAGATGACTTTCAACAAAATATAAACATGAGGATGATGACAATGATATAAGAATTCAATAAAACAAGTTCAAGAATTATTTTATCCAGGAACTAATAACGTCCAAATTTTCAACATGATACTGCTTTGTAGAGTAAAATTCAAGAATGCTCGTAAGAATATTTCCATGAAAAGATACTAGATGAAGCAAGAATATCAAGGATACTCCATTAATTTCATGGAGTATAGAAGTCAAAACTTTAACCAACCGAGTATAATAAGGAATGGAATAACAAAAGAAATCACCGTGCATGCGATAGATCAAGACGCAAAGTTATTCCAATGTAATAATAATTAATCGGAATCGGTCCGCCAGAAACGCATGCATGTGATATTCCAATGTAATAATAAAGACGAAATCAGTCCTATGAAAGCGTGCATGTGATATATTCCAACGTAATAATAAAGATGGAATCGTCCCATGAGAACGCATGCATGTGATATTCCAATGTAATAATAAAGACGGAAACCAGGTCCCACATAGAACGCATGAACAAGATGTTCCAATGAAATGATAAAGATTTTAACCAGTCCGGCATAGAATGCATGAGCATGTGATGTTCCAAATGTAATGATAAAGAATGGAACAATGTAAGAATTTCACCAAGTATAGGGTAGCTCACGTATCTGAGTTATTCCAATGTAATAATAAAGAATGGAATAATGTAAGTTCTCTTTATAGATAAGAAAGAAATAATACTCCCTACCTTTAGAAAAAAGCGGAACTAGAATAGTGAGGTAGCAGACTTCTCTTCTTCTTTCTATAATTTCTCTCTATAATAATCGCTCTAAAGCTTTTGTGAATTGGTGAGAAATGAAGGAAGAATGAGCTTCTATTTATAGAAAAATATAGTTTCAATAATTGCACGTTTTGGGGCTCGAAAAATTTCAGTACAATACCTCCAACTTTTCCTTTATTTTTAATTTAGTCATGGAAGTATTATCAAACTTGCACCACCTCCCCTAATAGTAAATAATGTGATTCAATAGTAAATTATGTGAATCAATAGTTCTAGACATGTGAAAATACGAATTACAGTATAGTACTTCCATCTATACCTCTATTTTTAATTTAGTCATGCAAGTATTATCAATCTTACACCAACTCCCCTAATAGTAACAAGAATGTGAAACAATAGTATACACATGTGAACAAATAGTTATAATCATGTGAAATAATAGCAATCAATTGCTCATTTATCCGGTTAAATACCCGATTGGTCAATATAACCTCCATACATCAATTATTATCGAAATAATTGTCGATTTTCACTAACACAAATAATTCTAACACAATGAAACCATTTTTATCAAAAATATAAATTTTGAAATATCAAAGTTTGACTTTTTCTGAAAAAGTCAATTATTGACTTTTTGACCAAATAGTGAATTCCGGAAAATTTTGTGTTTATAGACTATTTTTACTAATTTCATCGTTCCGGACTCAAATATCACGTCCGTGTCTCCAAATTCAACTCCGAACACAACTTCAATTTTAATAACATTCATCATTAATATTATAACTCACAATATTTATCAACCATGTCATTCCCAGGAAAGAGGGGGCTTTCCAATAAGGATTTCTCCTATCATGCCAGCAATTAGGTGACCAAACCTCTCCTCGACATAACTTCTAGACATTGTAAATATTGAAATTTAATAATATGAATAACTTTGTCGCCTCATTTATTGATTTAATAAAATAACATATTATTATGCGATATGATACTATGACAATAATCGAATCAATAATATGAGAGATATGATGCAAGAATTCTCGTAGTAATAATAATTGAGTATAACCGAGTGACTTCTCACGTAAGCATCAATAATCAATATCATGTGCTACTATGCAACCAATGCCAGACATCAGTATTTTTACTACCGGGTAGTTCAACAGCTTAACGTTAAAACTTCCGTCGTTATTTTCATAAAGTATTTTTGTCGCTTTCTCAATCCGACAATAATTCCGCTGGGGGTCCACCAATGATTGTGCCGCATACGAATATTCCCTCGTTAAAACAAATATTCCCCGACCAATCGAATATTATATAACAACTTATGTGCTTTTGCAAAATTTGTAAATATTACCCACAACTATAACATTATATCAAATCCACACCATAATATTCAAAAATATATTTCAAGAAAATTTAATCTTTATTCAAAAAGTTGGGGTCTTACAACTTATTCTCCAATAAGCACCTACATACTTGCTTTAGTGTCTCCACACAAATGATTATGAGACCAATCATCCTCATCCAATGAGCAAGCAACGTATGTACCAATCTATTCGGATTCACTAATCCCCAATTTAGTAATCCAACGATTGGGAATTATTTTAGTTTTAAGCTTTCTAAGAATTTAGATCTCATTAGAATGATCATTATCATTATTCTAAAAGCATTGCTTAAAATTATGGGTTTATTACATATTATAAAATATCATCATGTAGATAATTAAAAGCCTTTAATAAATTAATACTTTTTATTAATAAATGAATAATATTGTTACAAAGTATATGTTTTATCATCAAACATGATTGGGTTGTGTGCATACTACTTTCAGTAGCAAGTAAGGACGATTCAGTAATAATATATTGGGAAGGATCGATAGAGGAGGTTGATGGTGTAAAAGGGATTTTTGATGTGACCTTGACTAATTTTTGTTTTTTCTTTTTTGTTAGTGCCCTTTTCTCCTCATCATTGAGCTCCAGAGCACTTTTCGGTGCAAGCACATGATCAATTATAGGGACGGCAGAAAGAGGTGTTACCACGATTGGATTTCTCTATTGTGAGATATTTTTAGGACGAGTTTCAGAAGTTGGTTTGGGGATGCCTTCAATTGGTGTGACATCGGTTAAAGGTTTTGTTCCAATTTCGGCAGTTGGTTGCAGCTTGAAGATGGTCACCGAGGATAAATAAAAATTAGTAAGAGCCAAAGTTAAACAATTTTGCATATAATATATCATGTTGAGTTTAGGACTTACGTTTGAGGTTAAAGAGCCAAGACGGGTCGGATAACAAGTCTAAGGACCAGTACGTCTTCGGCATCTTAACGTATAAGGCTTTAAATTCTTCTTCCTAATCCTAGGGGGCAGAGTTAAACCCGAAGGAGGTCTTCAGGGGTTCGTCCTAGTTCAGGAGTAGGTGGGTGTTGGTTACCTTAATATAGATCCAATATGAATGCCACCCTTTATTACTAAAGCGAGTTTTCATCTATATGCATCTAACGAGTTAACTTGTTCGTTCAGTTGGCAGTACCATGGTTCCTTCGACCGACTTAGCGTGAATATGGCAAAGAAGAAGTCTAGGGAGGGTTTGACTCCACACTCTTAACAAAAGGCTATAAAGTAGATTAAATGAATATAGGAGTTCGACACCAGCTGTGCGAACTCGATCTAAATAAAGCATAGGAACGTATAGATAAATTCATGAAGAAGAAATCTTACTCCATACCTTAGGGCATATATGGGAACGATAACTCATTCACCTTTTGGGTGCCAGTACATTCTTTCAGATAAGTTTGGAGCCTGAAGTTCATATTGATTGGGAATTTGACATTAGGATCAGAGGTTAGGCGGAAGGTGTTCGAATACAGAAGATTTGGTGTTGATATGAGAGTAGGCTTTTTTGGAGTGGTAACGCTCCCGAATGCCCATTTCCTAAGCTTCGGCCTCGCTCATCTCAGATGATGAGGGGTCTTTAATTCTAGATGAAATTGGGTTTGAGGGTGGAATCAACAGTGGTGACGACTGTAGACTGGGCTACATGGAGGGGTATGGTGAAGGTGGTTGTTGTTTCAGTTGGGTGGTCGTGTTGCTTTTTGTATATCTATGTTGGTGGTTGGTATCATCCCGGTGGATTATGTGGTATTTGGGAAGAATGGTGTTGACGAGGCGTTCACTTGACGTGATAAAGGAAGTATTGTTGGTGAGCGCTACAGTTTGATGAAAGAGGTGGAGCAATATTGGTAGGAGATGACACTTGTACTCTTTGAAAAGTTTTGAATGTGTGGATGAGAAGTGGCAGTTCAGATGATTGGGTGAAAAGTTTAAAGGGATAACATACCGTACGTATGACAAAGGCACGTTTCCCTATTTACAGCGTAATGATGAAATTGGGGGTCTCTGTCAGTCACGTGGCATATCGACTGCTAGTTTGACTTTCGTGGTAACATGAGTATATAATTTGCTAACTAATTTCTATACTCTCTTATTTTAAATTTCTTATAATAAGATAGTAGGGTACAATGTTGGAATGCAGTTTGATGGGTTTGAGGAATTCAAAGGGACCCGCGTCACGTGGATGGATGATTACATTAACAATAAAAAGTTTGATATTCTAAAAGGGTCACAGTCCAAGTTGATTTATAATTCCCTTTGTCTAATTTGGCTTCCTATTTCTGAAGAAGTCAAATCCTATTTAGTCGTGGGACTTACAATTATAAGGAACCTCTACATAAGACTCCTATTCTAATTGGGGGACGAGCGTGGTGAATTGGGGCGGTGTGATCAAGCTATAGGTACAATCATAATCTAAGTTTAAGGTACACACACTTTATTTCTCTTATTCACTATGTAAGACCCCAACTTTTATGAATAAAAATGAATTTTCTATAAATATCATTTTTAAATATTATGGAGTGAATTTGATATAATGTTATAGTTGTGGGTAATATTTATAAATTTTGCAAAGTACGCAAGTTGTTATATAATATTCGATTGGTCGGGGAATATTCGTTTTAATAAGGAATATTCGTACGACGGCACAATCATTGGTGGACCCCACAACGGAATTATTGTCGGATTGAGAAAACGACAAAAATATCTTTTTATAAAATAACGGCGAAAGTTTTACCGTTAACTGTTAGAATACCCGGTGGTTAAAATATAGTAATACACGGGATTGCATAAAGAAGACACTCACGGTATTACAAAGATTTCGAATTATTAATTCTTACGTAAAAGGCACTACTCAATAATTGTTACGAAGAATTATTGCTCAATATTTTATTTTATTGATTCAATAATTGTCTTTGCGTTGATATTTATATTATTGTTGTTTCAATAATTGTCAACGCACAATATTTTCCATTATCAAATCAATAATTCATATTATTTGAATAATAATATTAGATAGCATTATTGGCAATGTCTAGAAAGTTCTGTCAAGGAGAGATTTAGTCACCTAATTGCGCGCCAGTAAGGACAAATCCTTATCGGAAAGCCCCCTCTTTCTTGGGAACGGCCTGGTTGTCATTATTGTGATTCTGTAATATTATTTGTGAATAATTAATTATTGATTTATATGATAAAGAAATATTTATTTTATGTGAACATAAATGATGGATAGAAAAATATTTATTTTATGTGGTTATAAATAAAGGAATTAATGTTGAGGTGTTTTACCAGTATTTTGTCGGATTAGAAGTATTAAAAAATTAAATCGGTGTTCTTAAAGCTCTATTATGTGAGTTATAATTTTAATCCGACTGTTGGATCGTTGTGATTTTTGGATATGTTATGCATATATAAGTTGAGTATATGTCCACAAATTTTGAACCGTTAAAAATTAACGTATGGTCTGTTATGAATTTTAAGAGGTGTTGAAAATTGTCCGTTTATGAAATTCGGATTTTTTCTGTTTGGAATTTGGAAAAACTTTCTTCTGTAAAGTTGTAGAGAAATCGATTTCGTGTGGAATGGATATAAAATTCGTATTTTTCTGATAAAAGGGCTATTTATTATGAATTATTGAAGTTTCAGATATTAAAATATTTTTATTAAAAATATGGGTGAGCCCCACTTTTGGTTGTTGGGAAAGGTGGCTGATTTTAGTGGGCCCCACTTGTGGTGGCTGAAATTTTTTCAAAGAAGTGTGCGTAGAAAAAATAAAATTATTTTATTATTTAGTCTCCTATGGGTTTCTTGCATTTTCCTATAAATAGGCGCTAAAGTTAGAATTAAAAATCACACCAGAATCAGAGAATTCTTCTTCTATAATCTTGAGCGTATTTCTTTAGGGTTTTAGAAAACTTTGAGCGTAGAAAACAGTGAAAGTTTTCTTCAAGAATATCTCCGTTATACCAGTTGGAATACTCTTCTTTTCAAGGTAAGGGATGTTATTTTTTCCATATTCGCTTGAAATAATATTTTCTTTCATACTCTGTAGTATGTAAGTAACATTATTTCATTTCAGATTTCGAATTCTATACTCGTTTGTTAAAATTTTGGCTTCTATACTCTATGAAATTAGTAGAATATCCTTGATATTTGCGCTTCATCCAGTATCTTTTCATGAAAATATTATTCTGATCATTCTTGATAAGTTTTAACTTTTTTATGTCGGAGTACTATTCACAGGGTTACAATTCCTGAAGTACTATTCACTCGAGTACTATTCACCCGGGGTACTATTTATGATAAAAATTAATTCGTTTTTCGGTTCAAATTATTTTTGGTACAATATTATTCTTGAATTTTACTCCACAAAGCAGTATCATGTTGACAATTTGAACGTTATTGATTTTTGGATAAATTAAATTATAAATCTTTAAAAATTTATCCTTGAACTTGTTTTATTGAATTCTTATATCATTGTCATCATCCTCATGTTTATATTCTGTTGAAAGTCATCTGAGGCCTGTAATGCATAGATGGACTTGGAATGATTATGACCAGGGATTATTCGGTATAATCATGACCGTAATGTTACAAATGATGTGGTAAAAGTCCTCATTGGCCCGTAGTACATTGTTGACAGTTGTTGGCATGATCATGACCATTGATGAATACACGAATATCCTTGGCCTATAGTGCATGGATAATTTGTGGTCGTGATACTAATAAATATCATTGCCCGTAGTGCAAGGATGATGTGAATTATTTATTAAGCTGAGTCTCAGCGATAAAAGTGATGAAAAACCTTTTAAATCATAGAAGATAGTAGATTTTATTCTCTACTGACTCTTCAATGGATTGCTTGTTCACCGCAGCTTAAACTTGATGTTTGTTATATTTTATCAATTTAACACTGTTGAAGGCTAACGATAAATTATTCTGCATTATCTTAGTCATAATATTTTTTACTGGACTAGTTGAGCTCACTCTTTTGCTTTCATTGTCCTCTTCAAGAAATAAGAATGTAGCCGGGACTAGTTGGGGAACGGAGTGACGGTCCAGATGATAGCATTAGTAGTCCTCACTATTCTATGAAATAGTGTGATAATAATTGTATTGAGGACTCCATTTGAGTTGAATACTGTTTAGAAAATAATATTCGTTTTAAAACTCTCAGTTTATGTTTTTTCGTATTTTACACAACAGTTGTATTATTAAGTTGTATTTGAATTTTGTACCATGTATTTGGCGACTCAAGATGGGTGATGTATACGTATTTTGGGGGCGTCACACACTATAGCAATTACATACATTCATTGTTGACGTTTCTGAAATATACTTATTCTTACACCGGAGCCATCTCTCAGCGACCCCCACTGTCAAACTTTTTGGTGTGTTTGTTAGTTCACTGTGCATGTTTAAAGTTCGCTATTTAGTGATTTGGCGAGTGAACAGATTTGGACGTTAACAATAGTGAATTATGAAATTTGACATATCACATTAAAATAGGACAAATATTTATTTATAACAAGCTTTATAAATTTTACAAATCATGAATTTACATACATTAATTTTTTTAATAAAATAATTTAAAATATTCATGAACTTGATCAAGTTAAATGGATTGGTTTATATTTATTTTTTAAAAAAAGAGCTATGTATATATAAATCTTGAATAAAACTTGTTGGACTGGCAAAAAAGAGAGTTAAAAGGAACTAAACAAATGCATTGATATAAGAATAAGAACCAACAATTTACATTTTGTCAAATTATATTTTGATATTGATAGGGATAAATACTTTTCTAGTTATTTTATTTTAGGTCAACTTACAAATGAGTTAGTAACTTTTTTTCTTATAGTCAACTCACTAAACTATAGTTTTCTTACAAATCGTTACAAAAACCGTTAAGTCCTTTGACTTTTAACGGAATTTGACACATAAGAGAGAGAAAGTTGTCATGGAATTTTTATGCATGATGTAGCCACGCTTAAGTGGAAATGAACAAATTTTATGGAAAAAATGAAATAAATTCTTTTAAAATAAAATATAAATAAAAAAACTTAGTAAAAAAATATAAAATACAATAACATAAATGAAAAAAATATATTTAATTATTTTTATAATTAATATGAAATGAGTTTTTATGTAATTATTAGAAAATATAATTAAGAAAATTATAAACCATAAAAATTTAAAAAATTATTATTATTATTATTATTATTATTATTATTATTATTATTATTATTATTATTATTATTATTATTATTATTATTATTATTATTATTATTATATTATTATTATTATTATTATTATTATTATTATTATTATTATTGGTATTATTATTATTATCGATATTATTATTATTATTATCGGTATTATTATTATTATTATCAACATTATTATTGCTATTATTATTATTATTATTATTATTATTATTATTATTATTATTATTATTATCGGTATTATTATTATAGATATTATTATTATTATTGAAGGTCAAATTGGATTATTTTTTCAACATCATCTTTTTTTCCCAACTCAGCATCATATATGTCAAATTCCGTTAAAAGTCAAAGGACTTAACGACGGTTTGTAAGAAAACTAAAGTTTAGTGAGTTGACTGTAAGAAAAAAAAAATTTAATGACTTATTTGTAAGTTGACTTAAAGTAGCGTGACCAAAAAAATAGTTATCCCGGTATAGATGATATATTTATTTTTCTCATCATAATAAAATATTATTTTGTATCATCGTGAACTGTGAATTAGATATTTCATGTTAAAATAGGGTAATTATTTATCACATCAAGAGTAAGTTATTTTTTATGATAAATTTATCTTTCTCATCACAATAAAATATATATTTTTCATGTTTTACCATGTAGATTTATGATGTCGTAGTGGACTTATAAACAAACATTGATAACAAAAGATTTCTAACATTTTATTCAATATTTTTTCAATTAAGATAACAAAATTTGTCACATGACACACAATCTAAGTTTAATTATTTGCAATTATCAGAAAAAAATGGAGAATATGTTTGGACTTTGGCTCCCATGTTATATGGATCTGTGTGTGAATATTACTTATAATGAGGGGACAATTAGCTACTCCAATTTGCCAGCATCACATGAATACCTTTTAAGTAGGGTCCTACTAAAGGAGCTTCTAATTTCAAATCAACATATAATAATTGAACTGTCCAATATATATATACTAGATGTGTCCCATATCTCCGACACTGTATGGACGGTAGAATTTATTCGAAATTTTGGACGACTCAAATGATTTATTGAGTGAGCGGGAAATTCAAAATCATTTGTATTTTATTAGATAGATGAATGGTGGGATTTATCCCAAACTTTGGACGGCCCAGATGATTTATTGAGTGAGCGAAAAATTCAAAATTATTTGTATTTTATTAGATATATATATATATATATATATATATATATATATATATATATATAAATGATCAAAAGTATACTCATTTATCCTACATACCTTGTATACTCTTTTTAGTAACGGACTGGGTTCGCTATATCAGAGATCCGTCGATATATATTATCCGTCGTTAAAAATTAAGATGGCGGTTCTTTTCGATATAGTAATGACTTAATCGTCGATCGATCGTATACCGTCTAAAAGGAGGTATCTGAAGTATATTAGATAAAGAAATATGCTCTTGAAATGTATTTTATATATATATATATATATATATATATATATATATCTCGTGTTTGACTTTAATTTCCACAGTAATATTGCTGTGCATATAATCATCATCATTGTAGTTGTAAACCCAATATTATATAAGTAGTAATCCCTAACTCTGATAATTTGTGACAGCCAAAATTGAATAATTTAGTGAATTCTTAGCTATGTTTCATCACCATATATGGTCCATTTCATTTGACTGGTGAAAAGCCATATAATTTTGTCCACTTTGTGGAAGACTGTCCATCCAATTTATGGGGTCTACAAATTGAGTGGTGGAGATCTACGAAGAGGGAATAGATTCAATAGTATATATACATAGATATATGTATATATATATATATGGTTATATTTATATACACAAATACAGAAGACACATTCACGCTTATTACGAGATTTTTTTTTGACTATAAATGACGTTGTTGAACCGTCATTATGTAATGTAATATCTATATGATTTGCTGACCGTCATCATAATAAAAAAAATTCGTCATTATAAAACGCATAATATACTACACAAATTGCTTATATATTTTTTTTATATATATAATTGATAAATAACATCTCCAGAATAAAACTAACCTGTAACATCCAAAAGTAATAAATAATTTTAAAGAAAATCAGAATTTCAAATCTAGTAGGTTAATTACACACTTTTACCATAATAATTATATAATATGTTACTACCACTCAAATATTTTGTTTTTTCCTTAAATTTACCTACATGACAATAATTTTATGTCATTGGTTAATGATAATCAAATTAGTGGGATTAAGAATCTGAACAGACTCGAACCTATAACATTACAAAATAAAAAAAAGATACTTCTATCACTAGATTATAACGTTAGGTCTCACATAACTCCATATGAATTGTTCTAATGTTTAGATCAAAATCGAGGTTTTTATAATCCAACCGTTCATCGAATCGAAAAAGATACCGAGTAGATGAGTCACTTATCAACTAGTAGTCAAACTGTTATTGATCCAGTGACGTTATTAATATATAAAAATATATATTATTAGTAGTTAATAAAAAATTTAAAAATCTCGTTTTTTTATTAATTAAGATATAATAAAGATGAGTTACAATATTAATAAAAGTGGTTAATTTTAATATTAAAATTTTTTTGGTAAAAAAAATTTAAAAACCAGGTCAACTAGGTCAATTAACTGGGTTTACCGGTTGGATCGGTGATCAACGGGCCAGCCTGGGTTTTGGTCCAAACCGGACGAGAAGGCGGACCAATTCTGATTTTTACCGGTCTGACCGCTTGTCCGATCCAAATTTTAAAACACTGATCAAAATTATATTAAAGGCGAATGGTTAGTAAATACAATATTTTATATCTACCAAAGAAAACCTAAAAGCTCTTTTTTTTTTACAAAATATTGAATTTCCGTCTACGGGTGTTAAATGTTAATGAAAAATCTATACGGCACCATGTCGGATGCTTACATGGGTAATTAGCATATTAAAAAGACAACAAATTTATAAAAAAGTGACCATCAGTCGTTTGATCGGTGGCCTTTCAGTAGCCGAAATTCAAATCTAATTCATCATCTTCTTCATCAGAAATCCAAATCCAACATAATTCGAAATCAAATATCTGAAACTAATCAAAATCAAAGCAACCAATTTCTAAAACTCCAATAACCCAAATTTATAACCGGAAGTAGCTGAAATCCAAATTAATTCATCATCATCTTCACCACAAATCCAAATTAAATGTATTTATTTATATTAAAAACTACAACTACTCTTCTCCTCCATCTTTAGGCAAATTCCAGATCCTCATGGCAAGCTGTTTCAGATATGGAAGGTACATTTCATGATATAATTTTCATCTCAAAGCTAACAATACATACACGCTACTCACATATCGCATCCTCAATCTTCGATTAAATTTTAATTAGCTTCATACTCTTCTCTCTAATCATTTTCCCCCTTTCATCTCTTCAAATTCTTCAATTAGGGTTCGAGTTACACATATATATATACTCATAATTAGCTATATATAATTCATGATTCAGTAGCGAATTGGAATTTGGGGATAGTGAGCAGACCAGCGGTGCACTCAGTGGAGGCGCCGCCATTAATGGACGGAGCCGTCGTGGTACCGCCGCCGAAATTGAGGATGACAGACGTCCAAGTGATGCCTGGATCGAACGTCCCTTGGTCTCTCCTTACATCTCTGCCAGTTTTTTTGGATGTGTTAATGTTAATTGCAAAAATGAGATCTAATAAATAAATTTTTGGAGTAAAAGGGAGCGAATTTAAGTGGGAGAATTATTTTTTGGATTTGTTAAATGATTGGTTTTGTATAATTTTTTTAGTTAATTAGTTTAATTTTTAATTTTTTTTAGGTAATTAATTTGTTTAATACACTCTTCATTCCATAAAAAAAAGGTTATTATGTGGCTTTTGTGAAAATTTTCTTAATTAATTAATTATTTTATTTAATTATTTTTCTTATTACAATTTTTTAATTATTATGATATATTTACCACTTTGGCAACCACATAGACAACTATATGGACCCTCAAGTATTATGTGGCTATTATTTGGTTTGTACACATGGATAAACTGAATAAAAATAAATTTTTATGCTTTTGTCGTTAAAAGTCAATTGATTTGGATAGAATTTGTAACATTTTATAAAAAAGTTATAATTCAATGAAGTGAATAAATTTTTTTTCTGTCCAATGATATATTTATAAATTGAGATCGGGTTCTGTGAGAAAAATATATTTAAACATATATTTATTTATATAGTAAAATATATATTTAAGCTCCCGTTACTATCACACTTTCGCACAAAAAGCCTTATCTTCCCTATGTTTGAACTTATCAGTATTTTGGAGGGAGAAGCATTTCATGTCACTTGGCTGGCCCTTTACTGTGGACTGGCTGGCATGTTATTAAATCAATTTAATGCCCGCTGGAATTTAATTATCTTTCCAAATGGGGCCAACTTTTACTGTGCATAATACTCCATCATACGCAATATAATATTTTCTCCATTTCAAATTATAAAATAATTATTAATATTTTTAAAATATTTTTAAATTTAAAATTGACATAATTAATTTAAATTTTAAAAATAATAAATTTTATAATTAGTAATACCTTTTAAGTAATTTATGATATTCATAATCGAATCTGACATAAACTAAATAAATTCATGTCAATTTTGAATTTAAAAGTGTTTGAAATTAATTTTTCAACAGTCAATATTAATCTTATAATTCAGAACGAAAGTAGTATTAAAATATGATTAGGATAAAATTGTCATATTTTTTTATCACTATAAATTTCTATAATTTTTGTTCGTATTAATTATAGTAAATGTTATACATGTACTGATTTACAAACAAGACGCTTAAATAAAATGCAACAAATGTAATAAAAAATTATAAATTTTGTAATAATTAAAAGTGTTAAGATTTTATCATAATCGGATCCATAATATATATATATATATATATATATATATATATATATATATATATATATAGTGTACATGACTTGACAATTCAAGGTGCAAGCTGATTAAAATAGTCTAACTTTCAAGTTTCAACGCTTCCATATATATTATATTTCATTATAACGTTAAAACAAAATAAATTATGCTCTACAATAATTTGACACAAACATGATGATAAGATTGGATGTGTGATGTCTGTCCCTCCCTCTCCACCAACCAACTTTCATTAAAATAAAAAAATAAGTAAAATCTTAGTTAAAGATTTAATTATGAAAGATCGACACGCACGCGATACTCTACACACAAGATTCTATTACCAATCAATTAAATTTTACCAAAAAAATAAACTTCATGTTAACCCTGATCCAAAGATTTTAATGATTTTCAACTATTGTGAAATCTTACCAAAAAGGAAACTATTTGAGGAATATATATATATATATATATATATATATATATATATATATATATATATATGTAAACATTCAAAATTTCGTTTTTTTTTCATTATTAACTATGCAGGAGGAAAAAACATCTTTTTCACACTCCGCATATAACCCCGAGGACCACAATATCAAATCTAACCACGGAGACATCCCTGTGGAACATCAAATCAACCTTGGAGATCAACCCTAAGGAAAAGAAAAGTTGGCAACAATCAAACCCTAGAGATAACCCCGAAGGAAAGTCAAAAGTCCTGTCAACCTTGGAGACAACCCTCAAAAGGGTAAAACAGTCATTCTGACAAGTCAACTTCAACAAACCTAATATAGCTGCAAATAGGATCACAAAAAGTCATTGTAGAACTTTCGAGCGCAAACTACCCAAAACAGCTCAACGGACTGCCTGCGAAGACCCAAAGATGTCATTTCGATCATGGACCCATCTTTCCGGATTCAGAAAAGGGCAAGCCCTAAGTTAGTGCGTAGCTCTTGGAAAGAGCTTTTTGGAATGGTATGACACGCCTCCATCAGACTCCCGGATTGAAAGTTATGAAAGTTTAAGCAGACTACGCATTGTTTTGAGTGCACGTACTTCGAGATGCTAGGACCCAAGGGCCCCGGGCCCACCTGGGCAACCGCAGGTAGACCCGTGATTATTTTGATCAAAAAAGACCTCCCTTCAACCAAAAAAGAAAACTAAGAGAAAAAGAGAGAAAACTCTGTCCATTTCAGTTCTTAACCCCTCCTATATTGTTCCAAACTTCAATATTCTTTTTTCTAAACACTTGTATACATATATACTACAACATATCAAATTTTAAGCGGTGTAAACTGAGTTTTCAAGCTCCAAAAGCAGTCTAAAGTCTTCTTTAAAGCACAATCGTAAGATTTTTCAGATTTGAAACTTTCTTTTCTTTAATTCACACACACACACACACACACACACACACACACACACACACACACACACACACACACACATATATATATATATATATATATATATATATATATATATATGACTAATTGCTGATTCAAACTCTCAATTATACTATTTTAATAGTGGTCAATTGCTAATATATATATATATATATATATATATATATATATTTTATATATATATATATCGAAATCCTTCTAAAGCGAACTAAACAAGCGGATTGAAAACGAATTGGGCCAAAAACACGCGGGTCGAGCGGTACGGGTTAAATTGGGGTAAAATACGCGGGATCAAAATTTGGCAAGCCAAATAGAACCTCTGCTCCATTACTCTGAGAAAAATCTACGACTCATTTCTCTCTTCTGCTTCCATCCCTCTCTCACACGATTATCAGATAGCAAACGGAAGACTCCTTTCTCTCTCCTCAAACTTCTTCCATCTCTCTCGTACGAAGGTCTGAGCTCGAAACCATAGCAAACGGAAGGGAAGGTAAAGCTCCATAACTTTCAAAATCTAGGGTTTGTTCTTTAAAAATTCTTCTTTAGTATTAAGATGGGTATTACTAATTGGTTGAGAAGTTGAAATTTTTTTGGAAGAAGTTGAAAAACTCAGAAAGTGAAGCTCGCAAATTTTTGTCCAGATAGTGCTAGAAAAACTATCAATTTCTCTCTCTTGTAAGTTCTTGAAAATCTCTACATTTCTCTGTATAATTACATTTTGTGGGGTTCTTTTTTTTAAACATATATTTCTTTCTATGAATTATTACATGAATTTGTAATTTGGGTGCTTACACTTTGAAGAAGAACATTTATGCTTCAATTTTTCTGGGGAAAGCAGAGAAAAATAAAAGTCTGACAAAACAAGAACTTTTATTTGTTTTGGTAAAAGGGTAATGAATACATTTTTGATTTGCCACTGAAAAATGTTCTTTTTATGCTATAATTAAGCAATATTGTGGACTACCAAAAATGATTACCAAAAATGATTTCTTGCTTTCTATCTATAAAGAATCAGGCTGCTTTATAGAGAGTTTCTGCTCCCACTGATTTTCTTAGAAAGTTGACCTTGTTACTTATTTCACATTAAACCCACTTGCTTTTTGGGAAGCTTTTGATTTTACAGTTTAATATTCTTGCAAAATACTAAGCTGGAGTAAAATAAAAAAAAACAAATGTTGGGTTAATTCAGAAGCTACAAAATACTAAGCTGGAGTAAACATTTTTTATATGACTTCTATCTTCATTTTTTGGTTGTATTTTTAATCCCAAGGTGAATGTAAATATGAATATGACTTTTCAAGCTGTTTCCTGCTATACATGTGTGTTACTTGATTGTACCATGTTAAGTCTGAGTGAAGCTTGTGTCTGTCTGATAGAAAATATGTCATTAAATTCGTCTACTGCTACATTCGTATGGCCTCCGTTCATATGTCGTTGTGGTACGGGCCCTTGTATAGTAAAACTGTCAATGCCGGAAAAGAATCCGGGTAGACACTATTATTCTTGCCCAAGAATGGTATGTATTTATTTATTGTAATTTTTGTATATTTGTTCATTTTACACAAGTGAATAAATTTATTGTGTCCCAAAATATGCAGTAATGTGGTAACTTCATCAGTTGGTGTGACGAATATGTTCGAGTGTTGCATAATCAAGGGAGGTTGCAAATGGACACATCCGAGCGTTTAAATGTAACAACTCATCCAACGAATACTAATGACTCCAACGAATTAGCAAGGGTGAAAATTGAAATGCGTCAATTGCAACTAACTGTGCGATTTATCATAATTGTAAATGTTATGTATGCGGTGTTGTTGTTAATGTTATTAAATCGGTTGTAATTTTGATAATTTTCATTATCTAACCAACACATTATGTATGTATAATTTCTGGTTTACAATATTATATATGTTAAGATGGACATCAATTGAACGTTTTGTACCGTTGTACGTATTTGTGGTGTAATGCACATTATGTTTAAGGTTACTACTGTGAGTGGAATACTATTTGCTCCAGTTTTACTGCTTCTCAAATATACATAGAAGGTGTGGTTGATTCAAATAAGTTTTGTCCTACACGTCTAGTATTGGGTCCTAGTTAGTCATATTTTTGAAGTTGAGTTGTATTTCACTTTTCTCTATTATCAATATCATCTTCTTGTTCACTATTTCTTCAAAAAATGGAATGAGCCTGGTTAGTTGAGCCAGGCAAAGATAAAAATGAATCAGAATTCCATACGAATATGACTTAGACCACTTATCCTTCCATTAAGAAGGCAACAAATTAAATAAAGTGGCTCGTTAATGAACTTACAAAGTAATGTTCCTTAAATAGCAAATTCAACAGCTTTGATAATATTTTAACCTTAAATGGAAATATTAACCAACAAACATGAAATCACATTAACTAGATACTTAATTACCAAATTTAGAAGCCAAAATATATACCTGACTTTTTATTTACTTGACCAGTACCAAATGAAACTAGTAACAGTTGCAAGTCATCATTCATTGCTACAACAACGAACCGCTCATAACTACTTAAAACTAGTAACAAGAGCATGAAAACAAGGTTCCATAATTACTTAAAACCATCAGCTCCTTTTCCTTTTCCTATAACAACGATCAGCTCCTTCTCAAATCTGTAAAAAAAAAAAAAAGGATTGCAACTAAGAAATCAGAAGGTAATAATGAATTTGAGATCAACAAGACAACAACCAAAGAAAAATCTCTTTTATAATAAATTCTTGCTTTTTAGCACCTTGTATTGTACTTCTATTCTAAGTCACATTTGAAAGGAAGAAGCATCAACATTAACTAATGAAACACTGCTACACTTGTTACAAAAATAACTATCTACAAGTTAAATAACAATTAAAAGTGGCAGCAGCTAAAAATATTTATTTGGTCATTCTAATTCTAGTTACAAGGAGGCTTGGAATTGAAAGCTAAGGACTTTTGTTAAGGAAGCAAGAACTACACATCTTCTCTAAGAACCACTTCCTACCAAGGAGGAGGAGGGAGAAGGGCTAATCACTTACTTTCTAAAAGGATGCAGCATAATTGTAATGTTGATAAAAAAACATGAATAAAATGTAACTGCAACCAAACGAACCTGAACTGTACAAAACCAAACGAACTAAATGTTTTGTTGCGGCGGCTCTTGATTTTGTGGATAATTTCCATAACCAACATCATCTTGCATCTCTGAACCTGTAAATAAAATAAAATATATGTATATTAAATTTATTGAGATGTAACTCATAATATTGAATAAAAGAAATGATCAAACCTTGGACTGTATGACTATCATCCTCTGAACTTGAAGATGATGTTGCACCTTTATTGTTGGGAGAATCTCTACATAAAAGCAAAAATAACACTCATCATTTAAAGATTGAGATAACTAAAAACTTTTACTATTACTTAAATATTACTTATTGATGTACAACTATTGGACAATTCCTTTTGTCATGTGATTGTGCAACTTTCCCACAACCATGACAACGTCTACCTTTTGAGTTCTTTGCCTTTCCTAATGCCCTTTCTTTCCTGCCTTTAAGTCTTTTGCCACATCCTTTTGCCCTCACTTGATTTGGTTCATTGTACATATGATCTTTATTGCAACTTATCTTCCTAGAGACTACACTTGCACCAGTTCCACATTGTGAACTTTTACCACTATCTGCAACAAGATAGATTGATTTGAGTGCACGAGCCAAAACATCTTTATAAATATTAATTCTTTCTTGGCTTGTGAGGGCGTTATTAATAACATCCAAAGAACATTGAATTAATTCACTCCGCTTGGTTAGATATTCTTTGTCACTATTTATCATTATGCCACTTTCATTATCGATCACTATCATGGAGTTTGCCTTCTTAGTCCACCTTTTCAAGATGTATTGTTGGGGTAATTCGTCAAAATCATGCATTTTGAGCAAGTAACCAAGCACATGTCTACATGGTATCCCCATACTCTCAAACTTATGGCAACTACATGAAGAAAAATCCAATCCTTTGTCATAAACAAGTTGTCGCACTCTACGCGTGGACAATTTTTTTCTATGAACTTGAAACATGCATTGATTGTCACTCTCCTTGATAAACTCAAAACGGTAATTCAAGCATTCCCATACCTCATCTTCAAATTTATAAAACATTTCCCGAGTGTAAATTGCAGCCATTTGGAACACAAAGTCATGATTCATCTTCACTTTAGGCTTCTCAATCAAATCTTTGTGATCAGCCAACAACTCTTCTTGACGTTGGCGTACTAGCCCCCTATTAAATTGGATCATGAAATCAACTAATGAATTATTCTTAGAAACATATCTTTTGAAAAAAGCATGAGAGCTTTTCATTGTCATTACTTTTGACATATTGGTGAGAAAACATGATTACAATAAGATGGCACCCAATTTGTACGAAATGTCATACATTGTTTGTAACCATTTGTTGCCATGTAACCCGCTCCTCCCAACAAGCTCCGTCTATGTCAAATCAAACTCTTCTTTATACTCTGAATTCCAAATACAATCGGAAAATTCATTATAGTGAGCATTATATTTCACCGAGTCTAATTTTTCTGAAAATTTTGTCAATATGTGCCAACTACAGAATCTATGAAAAGTATCTGAAAGAGTTTCTAATATTGCTTTAGACATCGCGGGATCTTGATTAGTAATGATCATTTTAGGGGCATCACCAGGCATAGCCTCTAAAAATTGGTTGAATAGCCAAACAAATGAATCCGAGGTCTCGTCACTTAAGAATGCACAAGAAAAAATTATGGTTTGACCTTGTTTGTTAACTCCCATCAGTGGTGCAAAAATCAACACATATCGATTGGTGTTGTATGTAGTATCGAAGACGACTACATCACCATAAAAACTATATGCCCTTCTAGAGGTAGCATCAGCCCAAAAATAATTTGTTATCCTATGTTCATTATCGACCTTAATTTTATAAGTGAGTGATGGATTCTTGCCCTTTTCTAATTTGCAAAACTCATTAAACATTTCTCTGTCACGCCCCTTCAACTCATTACGTTTATCCCTTTCATAATTATATAAATATGTTTGTGTACACCCAATGTTTTCAAACCCTCCAGCCTGTACTCCAAGGAAATTGAATTGTTGATGTAAGGGTATATTTATCATGGAAAGTTGTTGAGTCAAACACTTTTGCGCACTCGAAACACTTCGATGAGATCTTAACAGATGCTTCTTTGATGGAGTTGCCAAAGGGTGACTATGGCCCTCAATAAATTGGGTGACTACATAAGCCTCAGAATTTATTTTCAACATAGCTACCTTTGCTTTGCAACTCTCTTTTATCGATCCCCGACGCCTTTTAGTTTCAACATCCGCAATTGTTATTCTTTTACCTTGTTTAAAACAGACATTCTCTTTCCTTTTGACTTCATCACTTCCTTCGAATTTCTTAGTAGCCCAACTTCGAATACTAAATCCTGCCTATTTAGCATATGCATTGTAGAAATCCTTAACTTCATCTATTGTTTTGATATCTTTTCCAACACTAGGTTTGAGATGATCGGCTACTTGCGGATTATAAAGAAAATTTTCCCTATCTTCATCACTCTCCCCTTCAATTCTCTTATTCTCTACTTCTATTTCACTATTGTCAACATTATCACTACATTCGTCACTACCCCGTACTTCATCCTCTAAATTAGCATCCATCCCTGCAATTAAAAAAAACAAACAACATTTAAGTCCAAACAACAACAATTAGAAGAACATTGAGAATTTTGCCCAAATATTCTTATCTGAAGATAGAAGTCATATAAAAACTTTGGTTTTATCATCAATATAAAATTAAACAGGTATTTATCTTTTCATAAATATTAATTGCGAATTATATAAGACAACTCTCAACACCACAACCAGTCACAAGTTAGACACGACATCACATAAAATTAATCACACGTTTTACTTTACAGAAGCTACTATGCAGTTCGTTAATAAGCTACCTTTGCAAATCAATCACTTAGCTAATAAGGATTCTTAAGTTTATGAATTGTAACTGAATGTTTGATTTAGTCAACTGATCTCTTATTCAGAAACTACCATAACTAGCTACAAGATTTAGTAGTAAATGATTCACTTGTCTAGTTATACACAACCAATTGCACTTACCACAACACTAAAGGGGAATCTAATTCAAAAATGTATTCATTACCCTTTTACCAAAACAAATGAAAGTTCTTGTTTTGTCAGACTTTAATTTTTCTCTGTTTTCCCTAGAAAAATTGAAGCATAAATTTTCTTCTTCAAAGTGTAAGCACCCAAATTATAAATTCATGTAATAATTCATAGAAAGAAATATATGTTTAAAAAAACCCCACAAAATGTAATTATACAGAGAAATGTAGAGATTTTTAGGAACTTACACGAGAGAGAAATTGATAGTTTTTCTAGCACTATCTGGACCAAAATTTGCGAGCTTCACTTTCTGGGTTTTTCAACTTTTCCCAAAAAATATTCAACTTCTCAAACAATTAGTAATACCCATCTTAATACTAAAGAAGAATTTTTAAAGAACAAACCCTAGATTTTGAAAGTTATGGAGCTTTACCTTCCCTTCTGTTTGTTATGATTTCGAGCTCAGACCTTCGTGCGAGAGAGATGGAAGCAGTTTGAGGAGAGAGAAAGGAGTCTTCCGTCTGCTATCTGATAATCGTGTGAGAGAGGGATGGAAGCAGAAGAGAGAAATGAGTCGTAGCTTTTTCTCAGAGCAATGGAGCAGATGTTCTATTTGGCTTGCCCAATTTTGATCCCGCGTATTTTTTCTCAATTTAACCCGTACCGCTCGACCCGCGTGTTTTTGGCCCAAGTCGTTTTCAGTCCGCTTGTTTAGCTTGATTTAGAAGTATTTCGTGTATATATATAGCCCGGCTCTCTCCAGCGAAGTGGAGGGAGCGAACTAAGAGTGAACCGGCTATAGCGACGATTTTTATGCTATAACGACGGAAAAAACCATCGCTATAGTCGGTTCATTCTTAGTTCGCTACTTTTAATTCACTAGAGAAGCGGATTGTATATATTTACCCGCTTGGCCCGGATTGCTAATTCTTGGCCTTTTATTGCTTTATTATATATATATATATATATATATATATATATATATATATATATATATTTAAGTCATGCCTGGATTCTAAATTTGTGACTTTTTATTGCTTTAATATATATATAAGTGTGTGTGTGTGTATATATATATATATATATATATTACTTGTTTACTGTGATTAAATATTTATTTTAACTGTTTACTCAATGTAAATTCATAATATTAATGTTTGTGGATTATATTTATTTAAATCTAGCCATGTCTAACTTTTAACAGGTTCAAAAGTTGTAAAACTGGAACCGTTGAACTAGAATGACTAAGATTGATTTAAAACTAGTTTTTTTCTATTTTTTATAAATATTAAGCAACCACGTGATCCAAGGTCTGTATCTAAAGGGAACGGGAAGCTTGGCTACGCGTAGGCAGAAATTTAACTGATGAATCGTTTGTTTTGTGTCGTTTAGATTAAATGTCTGTTTTATTTCAGTATCCTCGTTATGCAGGCTATTCATATGATATTATGTGAGCCTAGGAGCCACGAGATCTAAGATCTAAGATCCAGCTGACAGATCTAGATCTTGTTCTCATGATGGACTCTTTTCATCTGCACAGTTAGCTTATAAATCATATATGTGGTGTTTGGACATCCTTCGATGACTTTCACACCCATAAGGAGTCCGACACTTATATGTATATTATTTTGTCAAAGATACTTCGCCTCTCAAGAATAAAATCAAAACAAGCCGAATACGAAATAAAATGAAAGTAACAAAGGCCTCAATTACTATGTAGGATAAGGATTTGAAAATCTGTTTTTCAAAATATCATCTTATATGCCTTGTATTAAAATTGAACTTTTATACAAGTCAACCCCTTTGTATATAGGTGCAAACGAAGCATAATACTACTTTCAAATAAAGCACTTAGGCCCAATTCACTACACACACTTAAAATAATTAGGGAATTGAAAAGACGCGGTAATCGTATTTTCACGGAAGTCGAGGATGCCTAACACCTTTCCCCCGCTTAATCAAGCCCCCGACTCTATGAATCTCGGTTTCCAAAACCTGTTAAACAGAGTCCAATATTTGGGTATTTGTGTAAACCTTTTCAAAATCGGTTGAGTTAGTACAACTATTTCACTACTACCAACTGGCGACTTTGAATTTTCAAATCGTCGACATTTTGTGTCGGACTTTTTTCAAACTCGCTCTTTCAAACGAAATTCAACACATAGAAAACATAAAGAGTAGAAAGACTAAAAAGAGGAATTCCAAAAAAAGGAATTTTTTTCCGACATCGACAATATATAGGGAAATATATATACATATGGCAATATGATCATACACAACTGTGTATGTTTTATTTGTATACAGTCTTTCAAAACTACGTCATTTTGGTAGATTTGTTTTAAAAAAAAATAGCTTATCTTCTCTCAAATCAAAAATAAATATGTCAAAATAACGTAATTTTGACAGACTGTGTACAAATAAAACATATAAAACTGTGTATGGTCATTATTTTCATATATATATATATATATATATATATATATATATATATATATTTCACTAGCTGAGGGAGCCAGATCATAGGGATAAGAAAGGGTCGGCAAATCAATATATAATTAAGGAGAGTGATCAAGAAAATATTTTATAGATAAAAGAATCACCTATTATGAAGAGAAGATAAATAATATTCTATCAAGTTTCGGTGGATGCATATAGGGGAGAGCAGGAAGGGATTTTACAACCAAAACCTCATGCAAAACCACACAACCCGCACAAATATGGTCCCGTAGCATACTGCGATTTTTTCGGTAGAAATCGCATCTCTTAAGGTTGCGGATTTAGTACAGAAATTGCACTCCTTAAAAAATTGCACCAATTTAGAGTTCTAAATTATTTAATACTGTCATGTTTTTGTATATATTTTAGAGTTCTTTAAATTCTTTTCAAGTATGGTTGTAAATTTAATTTTGAATATATAATTTTACTTGGGTCAAGATTTTGTTTGATAAAAATAGAATGAATCTGAATTTGAATGAAATTTGAATGAATCTGAATGAAAAAATTGCTTGATAATCGATACGTCCTCAAACATCTGAATGACAAAACTTTATTATTTTATCTTTCTGAAAAATTCAAAATTGTTGTAAATTTATTTAATATTACTTAATATAATAGTTAATATTTTTTAAAATTTTTAAATTTTTTAAATTTTTTAAATTTTTTTACTTCATTCAGCCATTTAGTTAAAAAAATCTGATTTTTACCTATTCAAATTTCGTCCAATTTTATCGATTCACCATTCGCATAAAAAAAATAAACGATCGACCGATCCAAATGCATCAGATTCAACTCCATTCAGCTCTAAACAAACACTCTCCAAATTTGAAACAATGGTTATATACAACATGCACCTAAAGAATGTGTGTACTAAACTTTAACTTTTTTGTAAGAATTGAAAGTTTTGAATTAATTTATGATTAGTTTTCAAGGATTCAACTTTTTGTAGCCGAGTATTATTTACATCAGCATGTCAGCAATGTTTGAAATTTATTTGAATTTGAAAAAGTATGACATGTGTTATTTATTTTTTTTAATTGGTTTTCAAGTCGAAACCGCACCATTTAAAACCGCACAACATTCTTAAAAACTGCACCACATTAATTCAAGCGGTTTCATGTCGTGGTTTTTAATTTAGGAAATCGCATTAAAATAGTTTTATATGCGCTTTTTGTTTAGAATCGCACTAAACTGCATCATGCTCATGCATTACTTAATTTGTAATCATTTGTAACTTCATTTTCTTAAATATTGGGTTTATATATTTCAAAAACAAGAAATAACTAACTTCAAACTTGACTACTACATACTCTAACGCTTTCAACATATAAGAGCAATTTACAAAAATATAATTAATGGGATTGCTTATATTTTAAATAAATGAGATACACTAACTTATATACCTAGAAAAGTTATTTTGTTCATATATATGTAGGGTAACAAAATTAAAATTATTTTACTCTTATAATTAATTTAAATTATTGGAGCTAGGGAGTATTATTTACACTCAACCAATAAAGGAGAAAAGCATGAACTAAACAAATCAATAGTATAACAATTAGGATACGTAACAATAAAATTACATTGATGGAGTGAATGAATGTATTTTATAACCAACTAATTCATGCCATTATTATTGAACCTGTATTATATGTGTGGATTAATTAATAGTTGTTTTGATATTTTATCAATTTATCAATTAAAATTATGTGGTATTAAGTGCAGAACACACAAATTTGTGTGTTTCAGAAACATACTTCTTCTTCTTTTTTTTTTCTCTCTCTCTCTCTATATATATAGATATATATACACAGAGTTTTTTATGCGGGTGGTCCATCCGCATGCGGACCACCTTTAGCGACGGATAAAACCGTTGCTAAAACCATCGTCATAGGGTCTGAACCGTCGCTAGCCCGGTTTCAGACTCGATGATGACGATTTTAGCGACGATTTTGTCTGTCACTAAAAGTGATTTGCATGCGGACCACCCACATAAAAAACAGACTATAAATATATGAGCTTAAGAAACGAGTTTGCGTGTTTAACATTATTACTTGTTATTACAAACAACTAGCGTAAGCACGGACTGTTTATATGTTACATGTTTATCCAATTTTTTGTTATCCTGTTAAATGAGTTTTAAGTTCAAAGCAATTGAATAATTTTCGTTTAATATTGTAATTAACCATATTTTATGTATGAAAGCATATTAGATATTTTGGAGCATATGTTCACAAAATCCACATAAAGGGATCAATCATTAATGAGACTTGGATGTAAATAATGATAAACACAATTAAGTTGAGTACAAACGTACAGATCATGAATAAATGTGATTATGATTATATGCAGTACTCTTGAAACTTGAAAAACGAGCAGACATGGATGTCTTTACCAATATAAAATTTTTGCACCCATCATTAGAAATTTCAAATTTAAATAATTAATCCACAAAATAATTAAATACTCCCTCTGTCTCAGGATAAAAATCCTTATTACTATTTTGGATTGTCCCATGTTAAATATCCACTTTCTTTTAGTAACTAAATTTTTACGCATTTTTTTCTATTATGCCCATAGCATTAAATATCTCATACTTTTCTTATTCTAATTCTCTCTCCATATTTAATGACATTATTATGGGCAATTTTGTCATTTTATTCTTTTTCTTAATATGCGTGAAAAGTTCACCAGGACTTTTATCCTGGAACGGAGGGAATACTTTTTTTATTCTAATTCTCTCTCCATATTTAATAACATTATTATAGATAATTTTGTCATTTCATTTATCTTCTTAATATGCGTGAAAAGTCCACCAGAATTTTTATCCTGGGACGGATGGAGTATTAAGTTAACCCGGCTAGATAACATTAATCACTATCGATTAACTCGATTGGTTCTTCAATTAACTCAAGTCGGTCTTTTAAATTCAAGTATTAATTAATTAGATTTGATCAATTTATAGCAAACGGTTGTCACTGTTATTATTAAAGCAACCATCTACACCCTTGATCCATAAAAAGAACGACATGAATTAATAAAAATAATAACCATGTCACTACAAGTGGTAGCGCCAGATACATAATTTCTAGCTGCAGGTTAATTTTTACTTAGCCTCTCTGCTTTTAACATATATTGAATTTTGACCAAGGACTTGCCCACTCTTGCCGCTAAAGTAGCTTTAGCGACAACTAATTTTTTTGCTTACTTCAAAAGTCTTTAGTACAATATATAAGTGAGTATTTACCGCAATATATAACATAAACTACTCTCATGTGGAAAAAAGGGAAATACTTTCTTATATATTGTACTAAACTTTTGAAGTAAGTAAAAAAATTAGCAGCCGCTATAGTCTGCAGCAGTAGGAGTGGGCTAATCCTTGGTCAAAATTCAATTTATTAAAAATAGAAGGGCAAAGTATTAATCAACCTGCTGCTATGCTAGAAGTTATGTATCTGCCGCCGTTACAACCTGTAGCGGCAGGGTTATTATTATTTTTAATTCATGTCGTCCTTTTTATAGATCAAGGTGTAGATCATGGTTGTTTTAATAGTAACATTAATAACTGTTTGTTATGTATCGATACCCATATATATATATTCTTTTTTCTGGGAAAGGTCATTACAAGACAATAGGCTAGTTGCTAGGATCATCTTGTCCTAATTAGACCTATTGGCTGTAGTATTATGAAATGCCTTATTGGGCTGAACTGATATAAGGTTTTCTCCGTGGGCCTATACAAAAATCTTTTCCCCACTTTTGTTCCATAGGACTGTAAATTATTTGTTAATAATATCTATAATTATTGCCTTGTGTTTGTTTTTATTTCCTTTTATACTTTTAACGTGAGATTTCTTTTCTTCGGATGATGAGAGAAATAATTTGTACCGAATGATAGTAAGAATGTTATTACCGTGTATGAAATAATTTCTTTATATATCAAATTTTAATGGTAAAAAAAATGACAAATTGAATTGTCACTCAGGTGTTATTTTATTATTGATAAATTTAATAATTTATTTTAACAAAATAATTTTAATGTGGGCCTCTTTTTTATTTATACTTGGTCCATATATTTACGTTGCCAAAAACTAACATTCAGTAAACAACTGTTTCGTGTCTTTGAACTACTCTTTTAATGGGACTAAAGTTAATTTTTAAAATATTTTTGTAAATCGGGCCAGCCCAGGCATTGAGGGCCATTCATCCCTAGCCATCTATTTGAACTTTTGAAGTATATATATACACGTGTGTGTATATATTACATAATTATTGAAATAATTCGGGCCAAATCTTGAATTTGAAATAAATATTGGATTAAATTTTAAGTCCAAATCGAATTAAATTCATCCAAACAATGCCTTAAACTATTAGCTCAATATTATCTTCTTGGGACATCTTAACCTACCACATACTCATACAAAAAGTCATGACTGAATGCATTATTGTTAACAACTTAGTTTCTTATATACAAATAATTTTTTACATAGCTTGCAATCTGGAATTGGGGTGTTACACAGTCCTCTACTTAAATTTTTGACGTCCCGTCAGAATTGATCATATAAACGGTTCATAGATCTTTGTCTTTTTAGCTATTGTGAGAGAATACCAGCTAGTTTCTTGTCCCCAACTCCATACCTCTTTTCCATTGTGGAATATTATCAACAACCTTCATGTTCCCTCCTCCTATAACTCGATTGAACAACCCAACCCGAGCTTTCGAGACCCAACTCTGATACTATATAAATAACTTAGGTCAAATCTCGAGTCCGGAACAAATCTTTGGTCAAATTTCAAGTCCGAATCGAATCAAATTCATCCAAACAAGGCTTTAAACCGCTAACCTAATAGTATCTTTTTGAGGGATCCGGTTAGCATGAAGTTATTTTTTTGGTAAGTTGGTCAATTGGCAAATAACATACTGACACACATACAACATCGCTTGCGTGTCAGTATTCTATTGGTCAATTGACCAATTTACCCCAAAATAAACTTCATACTAACCACTTCCCTTTTTGAGTTATCTAAGTCCACCACTAGCTCACCAAAAAAGTCATGACTGAAATTATTATTAGTAACTTAATTTTTTATATACAAACAATTTTTTTTCTCATATATTTCGATGTGAAAATGAGATGTTACAATTACATACACATGATTTCTAAAATTGCGAGTCAAACTTTTCAAATAAGATATTCCATGCATGTTTCAATTTGGTAGTGCTTGATAGTCTCTTGTTACCTTTCTTTTGATCTTGCATCTTTTTTCGTCCAGATGCAAGTTGTTTGATAAAAACTTTGACAACCTCTTTTTATCTCTTAAAAAAAAAGATATTGAGTCAACTCTTTTAAAAAAAAAGGCTACTCATTACTATTTTATCATGCATCACAATCATAATTTTATTTTTTTAATTCTTGACTTCACTTCTCTCACTACAATGCATACCACCCACCGCCACCACGACACTACCCCCACCACCCATTATCGCATACTACCACCCCCACTGTTGAGAGGGAAAAGACAATGATATCTGATCATTAATTGACAAATATATTATATTAGTAGTATATTTGTTCAGTTACCTTTTATACTTGTAACCACATAGAATAGATTAGCAATTAGCATGATTGTAGTAAATCTCTTATAACTACCTAGAATGGATTAGCTTGATTGTAGGAAATCTCTTATATAAAGCTACATCTTCTGATTCAATAACAGTATCGAAAAACATTATTTTTCCCTTTTCTTTACATGGTGTCCGAGCAGGGGATGATACCCGAGTCTTTTGCTCTCTTTACTTTTGTTTTTGTTGTTTCTTATTATCATGACAGAACAACAACCTTCGAATGGAGGCAAGCTTGATACTGCCAAGCCATATTTCCTTCACCATTCTTATCATCCAGGAATGGTACCCCAAATGAATAGTACTCTGGTATGAATAGTATCCCAGATGAATAGTACACTGACATGAAAAAAATTAAAATTTAATAAGATAGTTCAGACCAATATTTCAGTGAAATAATATTAGATGAAGTGCAAACCTCAAGTAATTTCTAATCATTTCAGAAATTATAGAAGCAATACTTATCATAGTAAGTTTAAATTTAGGAATATGAAACGAAATAATATTACTTACATACTATAGAGTATGAAAGAAAATAATATTCCTTACGAATATTGAACGAAAATAATATCCCTTATGAATATTGAAAGAAAATAACATCATTTACCTTAGTAGAAACTAGATCTGACTTGGTATAACGGATATTATCTTGAGAAAATCTTGCACTATAAATTACACTCAAAGTATTCTTATATTCAAAATAAATACTCACAATATTGCAGTAGGAACACTTGTATATTTTGGTGTGTTTATAATGAAGGGGTAACCTCCCTTTTATAGTGCAACTCGGAGGAAGAAAACAAATTAATCTACCCAACTTTTTTTTCTTCTCTGCTTAACTTTTTTTTTCCTTTCAATGCCTAACTTCCTCACATTTCTTATGGGTGAGGGCCCATGAATTAGGAAAACATGGGTTGCAGGAGAATTGAAAAGGAGACGTACACGGAATTAATTTGAAAAAAGAATTCAAAACCAAAATGATAACCTTCACTCCACTTTTATTCACATGCTGAAAATTATATATTATTATAATAATATTACCATTTAAATTATAAAATTATATTGTTATATTATCACATTATATTATTATAATGTAATATTATAATAATATATTTGAATGAATAATTTATCAGAGAAAATAATTGTGATTTCATAGAAAAATATGTCAAACTTTTAACAAATATTTAATGCTAAATTTATTCATTTATATCAAAATTGAACAAATATCCACCATATAATAATTATTCATAATAAATATTATAAGCTCACAATATTGACAATCAAATCATTCTCAATAAAGAGGGAGGCTTTCCGATAAAAATTTATCCTTACTGGCGCGCAATTAAATAACATAACCTCTTTTCTCGACAGAACTTTCTAGACATTGTCAATAATACTATCTAATAATATCATTTCAATAATATGAGTTAATGTGTCGTGACAATTATTGAATTAATAATATAAAATACTATTCAATTATCACTGTAGCAATTATTGCATCAATAATATGAAAGACTGTGCAATTTTTACTGTAGAAATTATTGAGTGACTTCTTACGTAAAAATTAATAATCAGAGATACTGTGCAACACCGTGTGCTACTGTACAACAACGTGTATTACTGTACTTTTATCACCGGGTATTTCAACAATTAACGGTAAAAGTTTTGCCATTATTTTTATAAAAAGGTCATTTTTATCGTTTTCTATATCCGACAGTTATTTTGTTATGGGGACCATCAATGATTGTGACGTCGTACGAATATTCTCCGACAAAAAGAATATTCCTCGACCAAACGAATTTTCCCCGACACAATGAATATTTTATGACAACTTGCTTACTTTGTAAAATTTTCACATATCACCTATAACTATAACATTTTATCAATTTAACCATTTACTGAATAGAAATATAAAAAAATTAATACTTTCATTTCATAAAATTCAGGGTCTTACACTTGCTAATTAAAGAGTAAGATTTAGATACATGCCTTGTTTGTAGACTATGCATATAAAAATTCAGCTTAACTTGTTCCCACATATCCTACACAATCATATTTTCATTTACAAACACATTAGCCAAGTATTCAAGTTATATAACTTGTATGCTTATATAACACATAATCACATAAACCATATCTTTAGTTTGTGATGTTACTTTTGAGATACTTATATACATTTTTCAAATACCTCATCTATTTTCTTACGATAGCCATTTTTCTCTTTAATAGGGTTTTGTATGCTTATAATAGGTAATCACATTACAATTATCATTTACACCCTATTAAAGGCTTATAACATTATCATTTCATGCTTTCTTACTTATCTTCTAGCATACAAGATGTCTTCACAACTTATTTTATACTTTGAAGGTATTTCCAACTTGTATAGTTAGCTTTTAGTCTTTCCCATGATTTATAGTTTCTTTTCAATACGTTAATGTATTAACTATCTTTGTTTTTCTTCATTGTGTCAAAACAGCCTCCTAAGGCTTTAATTAATAGTCCCAACTTGGCTTAATAATTACAAATTAGTTTACCTATGCTAGCTTTATTTTAGAGTGTACTAACTCACTTATACAACACTTGGTCATTATAGATGTGTTAAAACTAACATGTTTTAACAGCATACCAAAACATTACTCTTTATGTTAATAAACCACCCAAACTGCTATAGCAGTCCTTTACTAACAACTGCTGCTACTTATAAGCAACATCTGCTTCTCTTGTCCCTCACTTTGACTAGCTTTGATTCCTCACACCTTTGATTCCTTTGTCTTAAGTTTTGGATATATGTAGATGGTACATTTATCTAATACTAAAACACGTTAGTTGGGCAATCCTAAAAGTTTAGAAGTACTAATAAAAGACTCAAAGGAAACCCCCCAACCATGGACCCTGTTGTAGCAACTTCTAGGGTATTGAATAGGCTAATTGATGCTGCCTATGAGCAGCAGCCCTTATCTCTCTAACTTTGGTAATTTTTGTGTTCCTATATTTGACTAAGTGTATCTAGTAGCTTTCTTTTGTGCATTAACAGCCCCTCAACATCCCACCAAGCTAACAACCCTTTATGTTTGGCCTTGTGGGAAATTAGCTAAACTTGATGTGGCCTTGGTTGGCCTATAGCCCCCACTTGAGCCTAAAAACCCCTAATCTGCAGTAGCAGTTACTTGTGGCTACCTGCTGCTACTATTTGGCAGCAGCCCCAATCAGCCCTCCAATCTAATGACATTCCATTCTATTAGTTTCATCATATACATTACACATTCGTTTACCTTGAATTGTAATTACATTATTGATTCGATATACATATTTATTTAGAAAAGTTAAAATCATCTCTTATGGTTAAATCATCAAATTCATTACTAAGCCAAATAGGCTGCCCCAAAGCTGCTATCGCGGCTGTTAGCTGTCAACTGCTGCTGCAAATGAGCAGCAGCCCTGCCTTCCTCATGCTCAATTTTTAACCCCCAATTTATATACTCTATACTAAATTTTGGAAACATAGTAGCTATTATACTTTCCTAATTAATTTGAATGCTAACTAAATCATTAAAACAACATAACTATACCATCTGAGAGCTCAAAAGAGAGCCCCCAGCCACTGCAACTACTGCTGTCAAAGACAGCAGCCCAGTCCCCTACTCCGCTCTCCATTTAACAATTTTGTAACCCTTGAAACATAAGCTTAGTTATACCCAATTATGGGGATGATGAAGATAGTATATTAGTCCATTTTAGAAAGATATTAAGCTCATACTTTAAGTTCTTTGAGCTGTCCAAAACAGTATGCAAACGTAGTTTGACATACAATATTTCAAAATTTTCGTTTAGTTTCAAATTGCTTTTCTTTTGCATTTAGTATGTCAAAACTCTTTACTTACCCTCATATATGGTGTACATATCTAACCCAAGCTTTGATTCCATGTAATACTCGATAATTAAACAAAACAGTCCACTTGGGACTTTTAACGAACACATAGTGTGCACTGTTTTAAACCACTTGAATCATAGCTATTTGTTTGTGCTCCAAACCCATTTTATCCTCCCTTATATCTCCACACAACCAACCTATCTCCTTTAATCTAATTCCAGTCATAACAGTCCATAATACAATCGAATTTCTATATAAATAACCATCACATACAAATTAGTTAGTTCATGCTCCTTATAAGACATCATAGTTGATTATTTTTTTTTTAATATAAGCAACATGAATTGGTATGATCTCCATACAAGTCACAGTTAACATCACAATATTCTACAACATCTACCTTCATAACTAATCAAAATGAAAAAGAAAGAAACATAAACTGTTTACCTTACACTTGCTTATACCCCGAATGGACTGCACTGGACTAGCAAGGACTCGGCTGGAAACCAAACAAGGAGGAGGTTGGAAATTAGGATTTGAACGTAGCTTATTTATAGAAATCTTGGTCTTGCTCACCACATTATAGAAGGGATGAGTCCACTAACCTATATCCATAAAATATGGCCAGCTGTTAGAATTATAGGATCAAACACACGCACACAAACGATAGAGAATTAAGAAGAACATAAGAGATTTATGTGGTTCCCCAATTTGGGTAGATAGTATATATATCTACTAATCCTATTCCATCCCTACTTCATATTATGGTCAATTACCCATAATATCCTTTCTAATAAACAATCCACACAACAGAGTTTGTCGACGATCGCGTGGCCGCTACCGCTTCTAAGGCACACCGCAACGCTTCCAAGGCATACTAGCCCAGACGCTTTCCTGCCGAAATAATACCCCGCTTACCTTCTCTTAGCTCTAAGCACACTCTGCGCTACCATGGCGATCTTCATACCGCTTCGCCTTCGAAACCTTCTATGCAACCTCGAAGGCTAGTCGTCGTCGCTTCATTCCGCTTCCGCTTTCGCTACGCTGAAGAAAAAAGCTTAAGTCCGACGGAATAATCCGTCGGACATAAGTCTATTCAGTCGAAAATATATTATTCTACTTTAAATATCTCATCGATATTCTATTGTAAATATTCGCGTCGAAAATAAGATCCGTCATAAATTCCGTCGGAAATTAATTATCCTCGACGAACGTATCTCCGACGGATGTTCGTTGAACATTAACTATTTTTGACATAATATATAGGGATTTAAACTTTTCGTTTAATATAATAAGATACTATTTTCGACGGATGTATTCCTGGAATTATCTTATTTTCGATTGAAAACTAAAATAACCCACTATTCATTAAAATTGGCTAATTATTAACTTTGATTTTAATTTACGTGGAGATAAGTATTCTGACGGATACGTTCAAATCGAACATAACGTATGTTCGATCGAAATTAGGATATTTCGGCATTTATTAAAAGTTGATTATTTGTTAACTCCGAGGGAAGTTCCGTCGCAAATACCCTATTCCCTCGGAATTTACTATCCTTTTTTTAAATTGCAGATTTTAAAAGTTCAGTTTCCAGGTGTTTAAACCCATTAATGTACCTGTAACCTGTCACAACCAAATACACAGTAATATAAACCTGTATCTCACATTCAAATATGCAACGTAGCACTAAAGCTTAATCTTCAACTCATTATCATTCACATTCACATTCAAATATCCACCAAAACGTATTATAAGCTAACCAATTACAAATATAAGCTAATGTTCCATAAATGTTAAACAATATTATTTACAATAGTTGTACAGATGCAATTAGACAATACAATATATACAAAATTTCTACAATATCATGAATATATACAAATGAACTATAAACTAGTACAAGTATCATCATCAACCTCGTGCTCCTGCTCATCATCGCCAACCTGGTCGCCATCGCCGCCCTGTTGATAGAATCAAAAATATAAATCATTAGTCCATATATATATATATGTGAGAATTAACAAACTAGCCTTAATTGAAAAACATAAACAATAAGAATACCTGAGTAGGTGGGGGCGGACGAAAAGCCTCCTCCAAGAGGGTAATCACCATCCGGAGCATCTCTAAGCGCCCAAGCGTCGAATCGCTCCCGTGGTAATCCGTATTTCTACAGAGGCCACCTCGCTATAATATCCCGAGCAATCTGGTGAAGACGAGAATTGAAGGCAATCACGACGCTAAAAGACCGGATCGCAGTATGGAACTCTATCCGACACTACGGCCCCTATCACCACGGAAGATATCGTCATCCAAGCCGTGCCCGTATGAGATGGTCCGACATGTGTTTCTCGACATGACAAGGCGTACTGGCCGGAGCCTATAAAGAGATACAAATTCGATTACTAATAATAATTTATATAATGTGATAAATTTGGATAATTTCGTGAAACATTAAAAATATTACCTCCAAGAAGTGTATACGGGTATCCTCGATGACCCTAACACTCGATATCTCTGCGACATCGCTAGTAGGGGGATCCCGAGACGCGACCCATAGTCTCGACTCCTCATCCCGATCTAATACAATATCGGAAGAGGGGTGGCGAATCTAACGGCTCGTAACCCTCCTAATAGTCTCCACTTCACCATATCACGCTTCGTCCCAAGCCTCTGAAATCGGTCCCAGAATGTATTCCAGATATGTGTATGTTAATTATATCATTTTAGTTATGATTGAATATTATTAAAAGCTAAATAGTAAGATGAGTTTTACCAGATAGATAAAGTTTTTGAGACAAAGCACACTTTTCGCCCTTGGCGTGTGGGCTCGATCCAAAAACTCTAGAATGGTAGTATCACGCCCAAGGTCCTCCCCAATGCCTAATACAAACAATCATAAAAACAGTCTTAAGTATTTGTGTGAGAACTTGACACATAAACAACTAAATACAACGCACTTACTGCCTTCGCCTCCTCGAACGATCGAGAACCAGATGGTGTGTACTATCCGGAAATGACCACGGTTCTTCTTCGCTTCGCTTCGGACTTTTCTTGAAGTCATCACCTCCCAGTCGCATACATAGCCTCCCGAGCTAAATCGGAGACTATCTTGGGCGATGATCTCTCGATAGTGGTCCCGGTGAGTCCACAACCGCCTTGAGGTTGCCTTCTCGTCGCATCTCATACAATGACCAACCGTAGTAATTCGCAGCGACGTGATGGTCAATCACAGCATCTCCAGCTGACTGAGAGATGCTCGGGTCAAATCGATAATAAACCTATAACAAGAAGATTATTTAAAATTAAGAACATTTGACGAACTGACCAATACAACTATGTGGTGATAATATGCTTAACTTACTTGGAACTCCCTCAAGACGGTCTGCATAAAAGTGGCATCGTACCGCGCATACTGACTGAACCTCATGCACCCTCTCGGGAGATGCGTCAAACAAATCGCATGTAGGATGTGCTTAGCCACCGGGTCTAGTATACTACAGAAAAAGTATAACAATATGTGTTATGTGAATTGTGTTTTGCAATAACTGATAGAAATAGTGCCGAAAATATTAACACCTCTTCACCGAAATGACATCCACCGGTCATCTTGTAAGTAGCCTTTGTACGGACGGACGACCAAAGATCACAGGGTTAGATCCCTCGGTGTCGTCGACGAGGTGCATCTGTAATAATTGTATTTAACATAGTACTTCAATAATCATTGTAATTAATGCAGCTTGAGATATATTTAAATCCTAGTTAAGATAACTTACTCGCGCCTGAAGAAGAGCCTCCATCGTGGCTACCGTCTCCAGTACCGGATCGCCCACCACCTCGACGACCTCAACCGCTATGTCTAGCCATGAATATCCTACTGCAATAACAAAATTGGTAGATTACGAATATGTAAGGTTTAACAATATGTGGTAAGGACTAATATAAAAGCTCATTTTCAATTACGCACGTCATCAAACCCATAAGAATCAACGTATATATCATTCTCGGATTCGGTATCTTTCTCATCCTCAGTTTCGAGATCAGTTTCGTCATCGTTATTATCCTCAACGACTACATAATCATTCATGTGTACGGTGGCCTCGACATCCTCATCGCTAGGTATGTCAATGACATCAGTACTCACCACATCTTCAGCATGGAACACTACGGATGATGGGTTGCTCACATCTTCTTGCAACGCCTCATCCATACCAAACATGTTATCAGCATTAAATGAGCGTGTTTTAGTAGTGACTCATCGTGTGTACGTGGGCTTCAGTATTTACGACATTAGGAGCGTAATACACTTGAGTCACTTGACTTGCTAACACGTACACGTCATCAGAATTTAACACCGACTTGATATCCACAGTTGTGATTCTATTACGATCAACTTTAACCCCCTTTTCAGTATCAAACCAGCTACACTTAAATGTAACTACCTTTTTGCCACCGTGATAATTGAGCACAACTACATCCTGTAAACGACCATAGTAATTGGACTCAGAATCTTGATAGCAGCTTCCTAACACCACAACCCCAGAATTGACTGATGTGAGTTCATGCAAGTCATCGACTCTAAATCTATACCCATTCACGATGCAACCAGGAAAAGAACTAACAACTTTGTAAGGTCCTTGGATGACATCTATAAAACGCTCAGAAATACTCTCCGCTTCAACCCTTTTCTTAAACCATTGTTGGAAATTAGCATTAGTGAATGTTTCCAAGTCTGCTGCAGTCAAAGTTGGGTTAGAAGCATACGCTTCCTCTTCGAATGAACTGCGATATTAGTAAAATGTCTTTAATATATATAGAGATGACTACACTTGTAAATTGTACTAACTGGAGAAAATAAGCTTAGACTTATGTGATGTATGATGATACTTCGGGCATATTTAGAAGCACGTATGTAGATACAATCTTCAACTCTTTGTCTCTTAAGTAAGTCAGAGTCTCAGGACCAAATGGTTTAGCCGGATATGTGAATACAGCTAAATCATCATTAGCATGAGTCATTGGACCAACAACCTCATTCCTTCCTAAACGGTTGTGCTTCGTTGAGACAACATCGTCAAAATACAATGAACAGAAGTTGAAAAGCTCTTCCTCTGTATATCGTTCAGCAATAGAATCCTCTACACGAGCTTTGTTCTTGACCTTTTGTTTTAATCGGCGCATATACCTACGATAAATAATATGCAGACTTAGTGAAGTATTATTAATATGAGCAGGATAGAGCAATATATAGCAGTTTATATATTACCTCTCAAAGGGATACATCCACCGATATTGCACCGGTCCTCCAAGTTTGAGTTCATACGGCAGATGAATAGGCAGATGTTCCATCGAGTCAAAAAATCCTGGAGGGAAGATCATTTCAAGCTTGCACATGGTAAGCACAATATTCTTCTCCATCTGCTCGACATCACTGTGCTTAATTATAGTTGAGCAAATATCTTGAAAGAAATTTGACAGTTCGCTCAATGCATCCATAACTTTTCTGGGTAACAACTCACGAAATGCAATTGGAATCAACTTCTGCATGAATACATGACAATCGTGACTCTTGAATCTAGAAATTTTCAATTGCTCAACCTTACAACAACGTGTTATGTTCAACGCATATCCATCTGGGAGCTTCAACCCACTAACCCACTTACAGACGTCTTCAACTTGTTGCTTAGTAAGACTAATTGGAGCTTTATGTTTCGTAGTGTTAGGGCGAAGCCACAATTCTGGGCTAATGCTCAATGCCTCCAAATCTTTTCGAGTATTGTCATTGTCTTTAGTTTTACCACTCGCATCTAACACGGTGTAAAACAAGTTCTCGAAAACATTTTTTTCGGTATGCATGACATCTATCAATGACGATGACGCCGAAAGTGTGCCCCAATCGAGCAACTCAAACCATATAGGCAAATGTGTCCAATTATGAGTCTTCCGTGCATTACCGCTTCCTCAATTCATCGTGTTCCTTCCCAAGAAAGGAAAATCAAGTTGATTTAACCACTCCAAGACCTCACTGCCCGACAACCGACCAACAACCCCTTCTTCTCTATCTTTCTGTTGAACTGTGTAGACATCTTTCTGTAATTGTGATCAAGAGGCAAGAATCTACGAGAAGTACCAAAAGAAACTACATTTCATGCCCACGTGCCGCAATTGGTTGCCTTGCACATCCCCATACACACCGGCAGGATGACTTCCGTGAGTTGACCAACCATTAACCATCCCAAGAGCCGGAAAGTCGTTGATAGTCTATAATGTGGTCGCTTTCATCACAAAATTCTCGATATCGATTTATCATACGTCTGAACCCCTGTCTCCCACAACATCTTTAGTTCATCCACTAATGGTCGAAGGTACACATTAAGATCTTTTGTAGGACTTTTATCCCCCGGAATGAGTAAAGTAAAAAACAAATATGGATCCCTCATGCACATTCTTGCCGGTGGAAGATTATAAGCGACCATAATGACCGCCAAACCGAGTACCTACAATGGGTAAATTATTAAAAGGGCAAAAAGCCATCAAGAGCCATGCCAAGCCTAACATTCCTAACTTCTTCCGCAAACTCGGGATAATTTACATCAAATCTCTTCCATTCATCTCCATCCATTTGGGTGAGTCGGTGACCGAACCACGACATCCCTAGTTCGATGCCAACTCATATGTTGAGCCGTATAAGACGACATGAATAGCCGCTGAAGTCTCGGCACAAGTGGAAAGTATCGTAAGATTTTCCTGGGAACATGTTTCTCCTTCCCCCCACGTTTTGTAACCTTGTAGCGCGATAAACTTCATATATCACACTATCCCTTATCTCTGTCCTCCCTATAGTATAACATGCAATCCTGCTCACAAGCATCGATTTTCTGATACCCCATATTTAACCCCTTGACCATCTTCTTCACTTCGTAATAATTCGCAGGAAGAGTATGATCCTTGGGTAAGAAGCATCCCCAATTATAGCGAGCAAATCGTTGAAACCTCTCTCTCACTACTGATCGTGCTCATTCTTGAAGTTTAAGAGCTTCGCCACTGCAGAAAGCTTGGTGTTCGTATCATTTCCCGGATACAACGCGACCCCAGATTCAGATAGCAACTTGTAAAAGGCAACAGCTGTATCATTTGGCACTTGCTTCGCACTGCTTGAAGAAGGTTCATATTCAGCCCAGTCAATAGTAGTAGGGCCATAAGCATCAACCAATATCTCAACTGGATCATAGTTTTCGACGTATGAATCCCGTGGAATTGGTTGTTCCACAATATTTTCAATCACTTCTGATTCCCCGTGATGAGTCCATACGAAGTACCTATCTATAAATCCACGAGAAAATAAGTCGAATTTAATCTCGTCGACTTTCTTCCAAATCAGATTTTTACACTTGACACACTGGCATCGCATCTTCTCGTGCGGATCATCCGTATGTTCTAGTGCTTTGGTCAAGAAATCTAAAACCCCAATACGATAAGCTGAGACTAATCCCCTCCCATCAATGGGTATCCTACGATACATCCAACTCCAGTCGGCTGACATTTTTAACTACACAGAAGTACGCATTAAGTTAATTTGGATATTCATGCGTGAATTAGTATTTGAAATCTATAGAGACTACTTGACTGAAAATCAGAATCCTAAAAAGGGTCGTAGTTCCTGTTTGTGTCCTATACTCGAATAATAAAGTTAATTGAATTACTGCAGACATTCCTCACTGTTCCATCATAACAGATGACAACATCCCGAGGAGTTCCATTAAGCTATTGAACAAAGTTTCAGGTTAAGCAACCCTTTAAATGAACGAACGATCACTTCTCAGCTAGGAATGAATCATCTCCCCATACGAGTCCAATTCATTCCTAGCAAAGAAGTGATCATTCGCTCATCTAGAGGGTTGCTTAACCTAGAACTTTGTTCAACAACTTAATGACAATCCTTTCGGATGTTGCCATCTATTATGATGGAACAGTGAGGAATGTCTGCAGTAATTCAATTAACTTTACAATTCGAGTATAGGACACAAACAGGAACTACGACCCCTTTTTTTTAATTGTTGTCGAAGAACCGGTTGGAGTACTATTAGATGCAACTACTATGTCGAAACCTGCATACAAGAAAGAGTACATATATGTACGGACCGTATTATTAAGTTTATTGAAAATTATGACAAACTAAGCAAATGCTACTTAGTTTATTTTGCCAATGAAAAACTAAGTAAGTGCTACTTAGTTTCTGAGAATTGTTATTTGGAATATATATGAAGAATACTATAAAATTATTTTATTTTATAAAATTTAATTGTATTTATTATTATATTTTATTTTATTGTATTTTATTTTATTTTATTTTAAATTTAATTTAAATTAAATTATTTTATTTTTTTAATTTTTTTATTAAATTAAATCAAATTTGTTTTGTTTTATTCAATTTAATTTAATTAAGTATTTTATTTTATTTTATTTTATTTTGTTTAATTTTTTAATTAATAAATATTATATTTTCTAATTTTAAAATTTATATTATAGTATATTATATTATCTTATTTTTAAAATTTATTTTTAAAATTTAAAATTTTATTTTATTTAATTAAATTTAATATACATTAATTTAATTTAATTTATTAAATTAAATTAAATTTGATTTATTTTATTCAATTTATTTTATTATTATTTTTTATTTATATTATATTATATTACATAATTTTTAACATTTATTTTGTCTAATAAACTAAGTTAAATTAAATTTATTTCATTTTATATTGAATTAATTAAATAATACATAAATATATTTGTAGGGCCCACAAATTTTTCGATTGCAGATTTCTGACAGATATTCCGTTGGGAATTCAGTGGGAAATATCAAATATCACATTCTTGACATACATATATGTTATGATCCAAACACTGTAATTGTTATAACCCAAACACTGTAATTGCACAAATAAACTGTATACACTAACATAAATTTTAATTGCACAAAATAAATCACAATTTCATCAATATGCAACAATTTGCAGAATTGAAGTCAAATAATCCCAATTTGCAAAACAGTTTACAGCATGAACAACTTTCGCAAAATCAACAACTTTAGCAAAATAAATTTCATAACAGAAATGAACCTAATTTCAGCTAGCAAATTAAAATATAAAACCCAATTTCTGATACAACCTATAACTCCAAAATTATTCTCAGTAACACATAATTAGCAAAATAAACAACACAAATCTGCAAACTATATTTAATAATCTAAAATAATCATTTTAGGATTTCTTACCTTGAATTAAAGGAGGAGAAACGAGGAAGAGAAAGGAGGAGCTAGGGGCCGGAACTGGTGGCAGAGGCTACTTGAATCGGGCAAAGGGCCTCTCCGACACCGGGAGATGAGAGGGAGTGGGGGGCCAGGGGTGGCTGGGGTGGGGTATTGGGACTGTGGGGTGGGGGGATCGGGGAGAGGGGTGGGGTACTCTTGTGGCGGGGTGGGGGACCAGGGGAGGAGGGGGGCACTGGGCAAAGTGGGGAGACCAGGGGAGACAGGTGGGGGGGACAGACATGTGGCGAGAGGGATGGGAGGGGGGACCCCATGGACCTGGATGGGTGTGGGTGGGGGGATGAGAGAGGGAAGGAGAGTGAGAGAGAGGGAAGCAGAGTGAGAGAGAATGGGAGATAATATCGAGTGTCTGAAATGAAAAGGCAGAAACTGAAAAGTTATATTTGTTATCTCCGACGGAAAGTCCGTCGGTCATAGGTCTCTCGGAAATAACTTAATTGCGACGAAACGTCCCTCGTAATTAACGTTTGTTTGTCGAAATTACTTTTCGCGGTGACGCGAAATTTGGCGCCAACTGGAGAGGTCTACATTCGACGAAATTCCGTCAGAATTGTGTTATTGCCGAGGGACTTATATTCGACGCATTAGTCCCTCAGAATTAAACCTATTTCGACCGAATTTAATTCGTTGTGGATACGTCCGTCGGAAATAACCGATTTTCTTGTAGTGACGCTCTACTACGCTCCGCTCTGCTACGCTCCGCACTAACCCTTTTTCAATGATTTTTTTTATTATGAGTCACAAGTTCCCAACACCAGCTCTTGCTTATAGAATACTGACTCAAATTGCTAATCCCAGTTATAAGGCAGCTCATGCTTGTTAACTTGATATCTCAGCCTAAACATATAAGGCTTGTTTGGTTTAAATGGTTTAATTACCCATTTATTTCCCCTCCGTACATATTACATAACATATATTGCATTTTAGATACACCAAACGCATTCCAAACATCCGGATAAAATATTCAATAAATTATTTCCATCAAAACGGAAACTATTTATTAAATAAAAATATTTTATTTAATAAAATAATTTTATTATTTTAAAATATTTTATTTTCCACAAATCACTTTAATATCCACAAAATATATTTGCTATAAAATAATTTGCTTTCATAATTTATTTATGCAATAAATATATATTTTATTATATTCATCACATCACATATCACACCTACACACATTTTATATCACAACAAATAAGGTATGCCACATCATACAACTTCTTAAAATAAAATTTTTATTTATTAAACTTCCATTTTATGTACTAGGAAAAATGCAATCGCTACCATCTTGGTGGTCATTGAAAAAAACATAAGATAAATAAATACTCAACTACTTTGCCTTCCCAATTTAGGATAAAATCATGACTTTTATGTGGATTATGTTATATGTATTTGATATTTTTCAGTCTCCAGGAAGATTTTTTCACATGGCAATTAATTTATCATTTCACTTAAAAAACTATCTACAAACTTAAAAAGCTTGACCAGTGTTTGTTAGATGTCATTACATACATGACCAAAGATATTTATGCAAAAATAATACTAGCATGCATGTGACGCCTTTTGAACAATCTTATTGGGGAAGGCTACACTATATGAAAATTATTGAAGGACATTATTCATCCTCTGTCGAAGAACACAGTTTTTAAGTGCTTTTGGGTTGGATTGTTTGTGCGAAAAGAGATAAGGTTTGCTCCAAGAGCATGAATTTGAGCTGCTGTAAGAGAGAAGAGAGTAGATCTAAAGAACTGTCCTTGTTTTAATTTAAAATTTTTGCTCCGCGTTTATTATTTTTTGCTCCGTGTTTTTTACATAGATAACCTTTTTTTTAAAAAAACGCTATCTATTTAAAACCAAGAATTACCCTTATAAATACATAACGTTTTTTTATATGTATCTACAACGTTTTGTTAAAAAACGTTATAAAAAAAAAATACCACAACGTTTTTTTATAAAAATATCATCTTTTAAGTGTTGTCTTTTTATGATTTTATACTAATGTAGCTACTTATATCAGATATAAAGAAGAAGAAGAAAAACGCTTGATAATTTTTATGGTTTCTACCATAAAAGATCAAAATAATCAACAAAATTTTCGATTAATGAATCATGAAATAATAGTACATCCTGCACATGCACAAAGAGGCTAAGACAGTGTATGAACATAAGCAAACTTATAAAGAAGATAACATGAATCTCCTGAAAAAAAATTAGCCCTGCCCTTCCAATTGACAAAATAAATTATTTAAGCCTCTTGTTGTGGTCGTCAGTGTTCACAAAGTCCTACAGTACTACAGCTCATGTTAGTTTTAACACCCTATGCTTTACACTCTAATGCTACGTTTGGATCGATGGAATAGAAGGAATAATGGAATGAATTATTCTATTGGAATGATAAAAATGTTGTTTGGTTTATTTATTCCAACGGAATAATGTATTCCTAGTGGAATATGTGTTAACTTAAAATTATAATTTTTATTCCTGAAAGGGGGGGTCAAGAATAACTTATTCCATCTACTATTTTTAAGTAATTGACAAATATGTCCCTTAAAAGAAATACTTATCTTTATTAAAAGAAATACCCCCTTCCCCTTACCCACCTACCCCCACCTAGCCACCCCACCCACCCCACCCCCAACCCCCAACCCCCAACCCCCACCCCTTACCCACCTACTCCCACCCCTACCAACCTACCCTACCCCACCCCACCCTACCCCTTACCCACCCTAAACCGAGCCACCCCATCCCCACCCCCCACCCCTTTACCCACCCACCCCACCCTATCCCTTACCCACCTACCCCCACCCCTACCCATCCACCCCACCCCACACAACCCACCCCTACCAACCTACCCCCACCCCACAATTAAAATAAAAAAATATATGAAAAAACATATATTATTATTATTTGACGTTCAAATATTAAAAAATTAACGAATATATTTCAACTCAAATAATCTATCACCAAACATATATTATTATTATTTGACGTCAAATATTTGACGTTAAAAAATATGTTGGTAAACAATTAAAAATATTATTATTATTTAATCTATTAAAAAACATATATTATTTCGATCATCAATTAAAATAAAGTTAATTCTAGAGAAATAAAAAAATATATAAAAAAAGATAACTTACAAGTAAGAAAAAAATTATAAAAAAAATTATATGAAAAGTATAGTAAAAAAAAGAAGAAGAATATAATTATAAAAAAAATCTAGGAAAATATGTGTTAAATTTTTAATATAAATTGAATTTAAGTTAAATTTGAACATTTTGGGGTATTTAGGTCACTTTCTAATTATTTATTTCATTCTTAGATGTATTCCTAACATCAACCAAACATGTACATGGAATATTAAAAAATCATTGGCAAAAAGCACTTTTTCACCACTGTAGTTATAGTGATTTAAGCAATTAGCCACTGTGGTTTTAAAATATTCAATTAGCCCACTATACAATTTAAAAATGTGCAATTAACCCATTTCGTCCAATTTTGTAGACGGACGTTAAAAAATTGGCCTTATTTTTCTACTTGGCTTTTACAAATTAAATGCTAATGACGTGTATTTGCTGATCGGGTCATTGCAGACATATCAGTTTAGCCTTCGTGGAATTGGGGGAGGAAACCGTAGAAAACAAAAGAAAAACAAAGGCACAAATAAACAATTCATCTAGGGCTCAAAAACAAACCTTTGTTTGAGAAGAAATCGAGGAAGGAAGTGGGGTTCTCAGGCGACACAAACAGACGAACAAGGTGGGGTATCATTCCAATAAAGCTAGGGTTCCAATCGTCTACTATATTAAGCGATAGAGACAGAAGAACAAGGTGAGTATCATTCCAATAAAGCTAGGGTTCCAATCATCTACCATATTAAGCGATAGAGACAGACGAACAAGGTGAGGTATCATTCCAATAAAGCTAGGGTTCTAATCGTCTACCGAACATGTAAGTGTGGTCTGGGTTCCACCATTTTTTGTCTGGATTATTAAAATATTTCACTCTTTGTCATCTTTGTTTTTTTTAAAAGTGAAGGTATACGGTGTTGATATGAAGTATTGCACTTTTTTCATCTTTGTTTTTTCAAATCCCCAGGTTCTCATATATGAAGTATTGCACTTTTATGCATCAGTGAAAATACTTGATTAGCCTTTGGATTTAAACATGAATGATCAGAGGAATATTATCAGTGAAGTTATGGCTACCAACATTAGTGTAAAAGTGTAAAAGTGCTTTTTCCCTAATAGTTGGTAGCCATAACTACACTGATAATAAGGAGGATGGATCATATGTTTCTTTGATGTTAACATATTTCTTAAATTGGTGACCATGTAATAAGTATATTCAGTAAATGGTCATGGTACTAACAAATTGAACATGTTGTTTAATGCAGCATGAACTACTTTGATGTTGAGTTGTACCATGGAGGTCAGTTTGTTACTAAGGAGGATGGATCATATGTTTATGAGGGTGGAAAGAAAGAAACTTATAAGGGGGTTGATGGAGGTTACTTGAATGGGGAGAGGATGGTTAAGTTGGTAAAACACCTAGGGTATAAAAGACACTTTGATATGTACTTCAAATTGGTGGAGTGGACTTTGAAGGAGGGTCTAGAACTACTTCATGATGACAATAGTGTAAGACTGCTGCTGGATGAAGCTCTGAAAATTGGGAAGATTGATATATACTGTGACCATGAGGATAATGAAGAAACACCTGCTGAGGTTGATGTCAGAGATGAGGAAGCACCAAAGCAGATGGATGATGATTCAAGTGATGCTACTTATGAGGAAAGTGATGAGGAGTTAAGTGATGCTACTGATGATGATGAGAATGAGGAGTTAATAAATATAAGGAAAAGAAAGGGACTGATAAAAAAAGCAAGAGGACAAGAGTTGATTATCGATTGTGAAGTAAACCTTGATGAAGATCCAGTTGATATTGGTCACTTACATGTTGAGGAGGTTTCATCTATCCCAAGAAAACAACAAAATGTGGAAGCTGGTACACAAGAGAGCAGTAGCAGGGGAAAAAAGACTAGGGCATCCAGAAAAACTAAGGCTGCAGATGTGGAAGTTGAACCAATATTTTCAGATGTTGAGTCAGAGATGAAGTTTGGGACAAAAGGAATGAGGCCTTGGGTAGAAACTAAAGAAAATTCTGATGATGAGATTCCCCCAAGTGGTGATTCTAGTAGTAACAGTGATTGGGAAGGAGAGGAGCCACAAAGGAAAAAGAAAATAGTGGTTCCAACATATAATCCCAACACTCCAATTAGCAAGATAAAATTTGAAGTTGATATGATATTCACTGGTGCTGAACAGTGTAGGGAAGCTATAGTGAATTATGCAGTTGGTAATGGAAAGGGAATACATTTTTCTGTTAATGAGAAAACAAGAATACAAGAAAAGTGTGCCACTAACTGTCCATGGGGGTTGTGGGCTAGTTATGTGCCATTTGAGAAGGTGTTTCAAATTAAATCATACAATGAGCAACATTATTATGTGAGGAAAATAAGGATTTGGATTGTCAAGTCTAGATGATTGGTTGACAAATTTGGGGGTACAATAAGAGCAAAACCAAGAATGAAGTTGAATGAAATACAGGCTGCAATTAAACAAAAGTTTGGACTGCAATCATCACTACCTCAGTGTCGATGAGTAAAGAAAATGTCTTTAAGTGAAATTGAGAGCACCTTGAAGGAGTATTATGCTAAATTCTGGGAGTATGTGAATGAGATTCTAGCTACAAATCCTGGGAGCATAGTCCAAATTAGAGGTGATGGGGGCACTCCAACTAGATAGCAAAGAATGTAAATTTGTTTTAAAGCTGTTAAACAAAATTGGTTGGAAGGATGTAGACACATAATAGGGCTTGATGGTTGTTTCTTAAAGACATACTGTAGGGGTGAGTTGTTGTCTGCTGTTGGTAGGGATGCAAACAACCAAATGTTTTCAATTGCTTGGGCAGTGGTTGAAAGTGAGAACAAGGATTCCTGGAGTTGGTTTCTAGGTTTATTTCTTGAGGATGTTGACCTGGATTTAGGTAGAGGATGGACCTTGATAACTGACCAACAAAAGGTATAATTTCAGTTTCAGTTTGTAATTATGTAACTTTATGTTTTTGAACTTTATGTTTTTATTACTTGTTATTAGATTTTGTAATATTAGTACTAACCTGTGTTTACTAAAAAAATTGCAAGGGTTTGGTTCCTGCCATAGCAGAGCTTTTGCCAGAGGCAGAGCATAGATGTTGTGCAAGACACATCTATGCTAACTGGAGGAAGAAGTGGCTAAGAGCAGTCTTGAAGGTGATGTTTTGGAGAGCAGCCAAGGCCAATAATCCTCATGAGTTTAGAAGGGAAATGGTTGACATCAGGCAGGAGAGTAAGGATGCTCACACTCATCTTTTAACTATTCCTCCTAAGCAGTGGAGCAAGGCTTTTTTTTCTTGTGAAACAAAATGTGATGTTGTGACTAATAACATGTCTGAATGTTTTAATAGTTGGATCTTAGAGGCTAGATATAAACCATTACTTACTATATTTGAAGATATAAAAACACAAGTCATGGGTAGAATTCATACAAAGAGGGATGAGATGCAAAAAATAAAGGCAAAGTTATGTCCTAGGATAATGAAAAAGGTCAATAAGGCCATTGAGTTAACCAAGTACTGTGAGTATGACTGGGATGGGGGGCACAAGTTTGAAGTGTCTGATAGGAGTGGAAAATATAAGGTAGACTTAGAGATTATGAGTTGTTCATGTGGGGTATGGAAGTTATCTGGTATTCCTTGCCCCCATGGAGTAATTGGAATCCTTCACATGGAACAACTAGTTGAAAACTATGTTGATTCCTGCTATTATGTGGATACTTACCTGAAATCATATAAACACTTGTTAAATCCAATGGGGGGTTCAAATGAATGGCCTCCTTCCAACATGACAACATTGTTGCCTCCATCAACCAAGAGAATAGTAGGCAGACCTAAAAAAATTAGGAGGAAGGATCCTAATGAAGAGCCTAGAAGCAAGACCAAGTCATCTAGGAAAAGGGACTCCTGTTAGGTGCTCTAGGTGCAAGGAGTATGGGCATAACAAGTTAGGTTGTAAGTGGACACAACCAAGGGATGAAACTGGGACACAACCTACTGAAGAACCTACTCAAGCTACCCCACAACCTATTCAAGCTACCCCACATGAAGGAGCTTCCCCAAGGCCTAATAAGCTGGGGGTAAGCTTTTTTAAAACCAATTTTTAAAACCAATTTTTAATATTTACTTGTATATTATTTCACGTGTTCTTCTATTCTACAGGTGAAAAGGAAAGTTAGGGGTCAAGGAAAGAATTCTGGAAATGGAAATCAAACTGGGCAAAAAGAAGTAAGGAATTGTATATTATTTACTTGTAATATTTACTTGCTTGTTGGCAGCCAAGAACTAAATGGTTTTGTCCATGTAGGTAAGGAAGAGCCCAAGACTGGCAACAAGTGAGACTGGAGCAGGTGCAGGGCAGCAAATGGACCATTTGCAGCCTAGAAGAGTAACAAGTGGACCAGGACCATCAACCATGTGGAAAGTAAAGGCTAAAAGAAGACTAGACTGAAAGTGTTATGGTTCATTATTTTATTGGACATTAGGTTGTACTTTGTTGTTCTGACTTGATCAAAGGGACCATGTTAATGTAATATTTTGGTAACCAAATTCTGTATTGAATTGGTCTCTTAATGTGGTTATGTTTTGTGGTTGGTAACCAAATTCTGTATTGGCTTACTATACTTTATCAGTTGGCTATGCTTAATATAATTATGGATTATATTTAATTTATCAGGATTGTTGGCTCTGTTTTTGACATTTGGTGTTGTCTCTGTTTTTTGTCAACTGTTTTGGCAATTGTTGTTGGTAACATTTGTTGTTGGTTGTGTTCAAGTTAGGTTAGGATGTTGGCTCTGTTTTTTAACAATTAGTGTTGTCTTTGTTTTTGACAACTGATAACCAAGTTTATTACAATCAATACATTACCATTACAAGAAACCACATCCATTACAATCATGTTCAATTTGTTAGTACCATGACCATTTACTGAATAAACAAACTACTAAAAATATTACTACCAATCAAACCACACTAATATTACACTTTGAACTACTAAAAATCTCATTTTCAATGGGGGAACATTACAACCTATTACAATCCATGGAAATATAAATCTTGACAACTGATAAACAAGTTCATTACAATCAATGCATGTAAATCCATGTCAATATTAGAATTGTAGTGACAATCCATGAAAATACACAATTACATCTAAGTTTTGAGTTTGCCTCCTTAAGTCTATCAACTTCCATTTCCTTTATCAGTGTTTCCTTCTTCAGAATTTTCAACTTCTGCTTCAGTTTAGCATTTTTTTCCATCACCAAGCGCACCTCTTCAACTGGCTTGCTCATCACACTAGTTGCTTCATCAACATTGGAAGGCACTTCAATCCATTGAAAATATCCACAATATCTCCCAGATCCCTATCAAATATATATAATTAACCAAACATTATTTAACAGAGATGGGGAAAACAGAGCCACACACCATATTAAACAAAGATAAGAATGAAATGCAGATTACAAATATGACATAGTAACTAACCCCATAGTTTCGGCAGCCATAAAACCTTTTTCCTTTTGACCTATCTTTCTTCGAAATACAGATTCGAGTTGGTACATCACAAAAACACTTGTGCAGTTCTGAAGCAGTGGTTGACATTGAGCTAGTTCGGGATGAAGCCATATCAAATGTACTATACATTTGCACTTACCTCGAAACCAATCTTCAAGCAAAAGCCCTAATTTTCGTGCACTCTTACTTAAAAATGGAGAACCCTAGTTCTTCAATTCTTCAGTTCTTCACTCGATCCACTCAATTTCACTCGATCTTCAGTACTTCAATCGACCCACTCACTTTTTCCTCACACAGGATCAAGATCGTCCCATGTATTCTCTCTCTCAATCAACACTTACATGTTCGACAGACATTAAGAGCAATAATGGTTTGCTTTGCAATGGTTTCTGCTTATATCTTCGACCCGATCAGCAAATAAACGTCATTAGCATTTAATTTATAAAAGCCACGTAGGAAAATAAGGCCAATTTTTTAATGCCCGTCTGCAAAATTGGATGAAATAGGTTAATTGCACATTTTTAAATTGTATAGTGGGCTAATTGAATATTTTAATACCACAGTGGCTAATTGCTTAAATCACTATAACCACAGTAGTGAAAAAGTGCTTTTTGCCAAAAATCATTCCATTCCCTTCCTTATTCCATTATTCCATTCTCTCATCTATTCCATTCCCTACTCTATTCCATTCCTTCAATCCAAACGCAGGGGTGATAAGGATTAAAAATAAAAAGAAATGGACTTTATTATGAAAAAAATCAAATTAATTATGTCTTTGTTGGATCGTGATGGTATGTATAATTCAGTGGATATATGTAGTATATAATGGTAGGGTCACAGAAGTACTGTAATAATGCACATTGTGTCGCATATATTGAGCAATATTATTGCTCAAATTAATAACACATGTTTATTTCCAAAAAGAACGCACTATTTTTCACCAGACACAAAGGCCAGCAAGATGTATGTATTCGAATGCATTGCCAGATCAATCGATGGACTGTTAACGTATTTTCAGATATTAGAAAATTGTTAGGGAAAAGGGGCAAAGAAAAACAAATGGAAAAATGGAAAAATCAATCTGAATAAATAAAAGTCTAATTATATATATATATATATATATATATTTATAGAAATTTTAATATAAAAATTAATGTTAAAAAGTAAACAACTTAAATAATGTCTTTAAATTAACCAATAATCATCGGAGTCCTCATGCATTGTCAATAACACCTTGTTTTTTAATTTGGGATGAAAAAGAAAAGAATGAAACCTTGTGTGTTTTTTTATTTTATTTTATGTACGTTGTTACTGAGTTTATAAAGGAAAAGAAAAAAAAAACTTAAGCTTCATATTTAAATTACTAAGTTGTATTTATATTAGTTTTATTATGTTTATAATATAGATGGTATAATAAGAATTATAAAAAATGTAATATGTTATTTAGTTTTTTATCCAAATTCGTTCATTTTTGGACAAAAAAGTTTGGCAAAAAAGTAGTTAAGTTTTATGTCCATTTGTTTACTTGTCCACTCATTAAAAAACTCAATAACAAAGGAATTATACATCTATTTTTTTTTTGAAAATCAACTTATTCTTCATTTCTTAAATGTTAGGGTTTTGGTAAAACCAACCAATCTTACTAAGTCGAGCAATTTGCACAAAAGCTTAACTAGTAGGCCTCATTAAACTGTTAACCAATAAGTTAACTAATCTTACTTGTTAACTCCAAGATTCATTCACCTGTAGAGCCCCCAAATCCGGGTACTTGAAACCCGAACTCGGTGCTTTACGATACCATTTCTGTGAGCGGAATAATACTAATAATAATAACAATAATATAAAGATCAACTTAATTTACATATTCATCAGAGTCTGAATCCCAAGTATGTAGCCTTTAAACATTCATTACAACCCGTGATAGATAATATATATCATACTTGTCTTAATAAAGTTAACTATTACATAGACTACCACAAATCTTATTTGGTTAGCTTTCCTTTTCCTTTGTTTCTGCATGAGCTTTCTGGTTCTTCACACTTAGCTGAAAACATTTAAATTAAGCAATGATGAGCATTTGAGTGCCCAACAAGTAATAACAATTATATATATAAGCTGAAAGAATTTAAATGTTTTATTTATACTACCCTTCTACAACGATTCAACAGTTGTGAAGTAATCTGTACCAATGATAATAATATATCAATTCTATACCAAATTTTTGAAACTACGTACTGACTATAAATAGGGTTTATGTGACATGCTATGAACATTATTTTTAATTTTCGAATAGGTTAAAAAGAAATTCATCTGCAAATCGTCATAACTTACGGGCACGGGGGGTGATCAGCCCGTTATGCCCTGCATTGATCAATACTACATACAAGAACGAGGGTATCATTCACTATGTCCACCTTGGGTGCATAAACAGTTTTCCCGTGTAGGGATGTTCATAATTGTCTGGGTTCCAAATCAAAGATTTTATCTTGTTCAACAATAATCTATAATTCAACATATATATATACGGGTAATTGACAAAGGTATATCAAAATGTGATTAAATACAATGATTATCCAAGTGAGGACACTTGTATAACCATTTATAGAAATTAACAAACAGAATATATATATATATTTGAATTACCATATACTAACATGTTGATAATCAATGAGCGTATATAACATAGGGTTAATAATCTGTACAGTAATAATATAGTTTAGAAACATTCTTACTCATGTCCATTGCATAAAGAAAATACAAAGGTAAGATACTTGCCTGATGCGCTGCTTACAGTTCACAACTTAGTTTTATCGTTTATATCACGACCTATCATTAATCAGATCATTCGTTCGATTAGAACAATATACTATAACACATACTACTGCATTTCGCAGTCAGCACATAACCTAATCACATTATTACCCATGTTTAACAACCATTGAATCACAAATAATCAAATATCTAATTAAATTATCTAAGTCCAGATCAATTTCTGAAATATGTCAGTGTACCGATAGCTTTATCTGGTAATTATCGAGTCTAAGACTCTGTCCTGTTACTTAGTATCAGTCATATTATTTTTAAATGACTTAATATAATTTTAAAACATTTATTATAATTTATCATGAATTTTTAAACATCGGAATCATTATTAAATGATTTAAATATTAAACAGTTGTAAGACCCCAACTTATTATAAATAAAATTGAATTTCCTCTAATTATTATTGTGAATAATAAGGTATTAATTTGATATAATTCTCTGGTTATGGGTGAAATGTGCAAATTTTGCAAAATAAGCAAATGGTTATAAAATAATCATTGTTGTCGGAGAATATTCGTTTGGTCGTGAAATATTCTTGTTGTTTGGGGAATATTAAATGCAGTGATATTTGTCATTTATGGGCCCCATAATGTAATAAGCTGTCGGATGAAGAAAACGCAAGCAAGTTTGAGTTTTTTATAAATAACTTGCGTAGTTGTTACAGATTAACACCGTTGGAATACCGGTGGTTAAAAATACGATGTCGTACGTGTGGATGCACAATATTTTTGAATTATTGATTCTTACGTGAAAGGCACTACTCAATAATTATTACGATAATTCTTGCTTCAATATTTTATTTTATTGATTCAATAATTGCTGCGTTGATATTTTATATTATTGTTGTTTCAATAATTATCAACATGCATGTTTCCCATTATCGGATCAATAATTCATATTATTTGAATAATATTATTAGATAACATTATTGGCAATGTCTAGAAAGTTCATCGAGGAGAGATTTGGTCACCTATTTGCGGCGCAATGAAGAGAAATTCTTATTGAAAGCCCCCTCTTTCTGAAGCTACTTAGTTGTCATAATTGTGATTCTGTAATATTATTTGTGAATAATTAATTATTGATTTATATGATAAGGAAATATTTATTTTATGTGGATATAAATGATGGATATAATTATTTTTATGTGGATAAAAATGAAGGAATTAATGCTGAGGTGTTTATCAGTATTCTGTCGGTGAAGAGGTATTAAAAATTATCCGTTTGTGGATTTTGGATATTTTATGTTTGGAATTTGGAAAAACTCAAAGCTACAAAGTTGTAGAGAATTCGATTTCAGGCAGAATGGACATAAAATTCGTATTTTTCTGATAACCGGACTATTTTCTATGAATTGTTGAAGTTTCGGAAAATAAAATAATTTTTATTAAATTATGGGTGGGACCCACTTTTTGGTTGGTGATTGAATGCACATGGGCTGCTGAAAATTTTCAGAATTGGTGGATTCAAGGATGGCATGCATAGGAATAATAAGAAAGAAATAATATATTTTATTATTTTAGTCTCCTATGGCGTTCTAGCATTTTTCTATAAATAGACGCTTAAGTTAGAATTGAAAATCACACCAGGAACAAGTTTTCTTTCTCTCTAGATTATTGAACGTATTTTTGTGAGTATTTTGATACTTTGAGAGTTCCTATTCAAAGGTAAGTTTACATCGAAGACTATATCCAAAATTCAATCGAAGATGCGGTTATTTTGAGGTAAGAGATGTTATTTTCTTATTAAATGATATTATTTTCTTCAATATCATTATCTTTGATATATTGGTGAACGTTTTTATCAAATTTGGAACTTTTTGTGTCGGGTTTCTTATTCACGTATACTGACCTATTCACGTATATGACCTTTATTCACGAATACGACCTTATTCAATAGAAAAAAATGAAATTTTCTTCTTTTTGTCCAAGATGTCTATTATGGTTACTATCTTTGATTGTATCCATGTTTTGATCTTTATTTTTGAATTACTCGCTTCAAAATTGGTATTTATGAAGTATTATTGATCTTGGATAAAACTGTTATCTGAATCCCTACTATTTGTCCTTACCGTCTCACTTTGGATTCGTTTTCTTTAAAATATTTTTCATCATCCTCAGTCCTAAATGATGATATTACTGAATATCGTTGGCCTGTAGTGCAAAGATGAATGATTAACTAATGAATATCTTTGGCCCGTAGTGCAAAGATGAACAGGTGTTGAGATGAACATGACCAACTGGTGATACAAATGAATATCTTTGGACTGTAGTGCAAAGATGAATATTTGGTTAAAGATGTATATTGATTGTTGTTACAGGGATAAAATATTGATGATGGACTTTTACATCTTAGAAGATAGTAGAACTAATTCTCTACTTGACTCTTCTAATGGATTGTTGTTTCCGCTACAGTTGTTGATCTAAAACTTGTTGTCTATTATATTTTATCAGATTTTTCCCTATAGAAAACTAATGATAATTTGTTGAATATTATCTTAGTCATAATATTCTTTACTGGGCTAGTTGAGCCCACCCTTTTCCTTTTTGTTCCATTTTTCTTCCCAGGAGGTGAGAACATAACAGGATCTAGTCGGGGTATGGAGTGATGGTTCTAGAAAGATGTTTTAGCAGTCCTCAATATTTTTGTAAAATAGTGTTTGAATAATTGTAATGAGGACTTATTTGAGTGTGGATATTATCTAGAAGACACTATTTGTATTTAAACTCACAGTATGTGTTGTCGTATTTTGCACGACAATTGTATTATTGAAGTTGTAGTTTGCTTTACATACCATGTATATGGCGACTTCGAAATGGGTGTTGTATACCTATTTTGGGGCGTCACAATTTGGTATCAAAGCTTGAGGATATGATCCTGGTGAGATGTGAGACAAGAACTAGGAGGGAGAGGCGGGAATTCCTTCGCTAATATGACCTGACTAAGTTTATTTGGTGTTTATTTGGTCGGTCAAAGTATAGGGTAGGTCCTTCGCTAATATGACATGACTATTAATCCTGGTTTTATGGCAGTATTTAAGAATGGCAGCTGAGAACGTTAATAATGGAGTAAATCAGACCGTGGAAACACCTTTGATCACCACCCAGGGGAACGTGCAACAGGAAGGCAATATTCCTCCTGTAAACAACACTACTGAACAAATGATGAATGATGGGATATTTAGAAGTTTTTTGCAGTTCATGCAAAACCAGACGAGGGAGACTCGTGCACAAAATACGGGTAAAAATGCTAGCAATGCGCGGTTTGTCACAGCCAAGCAGTTCAAAGAATTGGGACCACCAGAATTTAAGGGAAAGTCGGATCCGATCATGGCGGAAACGTGGGTCAAGCATATTACCAAGATATTCGATGTCTTGGGATGCACGAAGGAACAAAAGGTTCCATTCGCCACCTTTATGTTCATGGGTGAGGCGGACTCTTGGGTGGAGAGTCGTGAAGCGTACTTGTAATGGCCTTTTCGGCATGTCTTGGGAAACATTTGAAAACTATTCAATGACAAGTACTTTCCGAAAGTATTCGTCATATATGAAGGAGGTAGAGTTTATCGATTTGGAACAAAACAACATAATTGTGTCTCGATCACGAGGCAAAGTTTGCTGAGTTATCAAGGTTTGCACCTCATTTAGTAGAGAATGAGGAACGATTCTGAGAGGTCTAAATCCCGAGATTCAACAATATCTTATATCTCATAAATTTTCTTTATATTCAGATGTTGTAAACAGGGCTCAATTATTAGAGCGAGACAGTGAGTATGTTTAACCGAGGGACCACAACGAGTAGTCATCTGGGTGGCAATGATCATCAGAGCGATGATAACTAACGAGGAAAGAAAAATACGAACAAAGGCGGTAACCACTAGGGTGGTCATCGTGGCCATGATAATAGGAGAGGTGAGTTAAGTGGAAATTTCGAAAAGAGAGATTCAACAATGATGGGAAGACATCGTGACAGACAACAACACCAACAACAAATTCTAGGGGAGGAGAACGACCGCCAGTTAGATGTTATAAATGCGGGAAAGAGGGACATATCAGCCCAAACTGCCCACAACAATCCAAGGTATGTTACAATTATGGAAAGGAAGGCCACATAGCTCGGGATTGTTCTATAGCAAAACCAAGTTCAATGGGGATGGTGACTCTAAGGGCTGTCCCGGATAAGTCAAAATCAGCGGTTCCTGGAAGAGCGTTTGTCGTGACTGGCCAAAACGTGAGGAACCCGAACGAGGTGAGCACGGGTAAGCTAATCTTGAACTCTTGCGAAGTTTATACCTTACTAAATACCGGTTCTACCCATTCATTTATCTCTCCTGCTTGTGCTCAACGTTTAAACTTGACTCCGGAGAAATTAGACTTTGATTTATCAGTGGAGACTCCGTTGGGGGAAAACTTCGTTACATCTACAGTTTATAAATCTTGCATGATCCAAGTTGGTACTATCACATTACCTATTGATCTTATCTCTTTAAAGATACTTGCTTTTGATGTGATTTTAGGAATTGATTGGTTAACCACTCATCATGTTAAAATTGATTATTTTTGTAAGGTTGTTAGTTTTCATATTCCTAACCAACCTGTCATACGAATTCAAACTACTAAACCACTAAAATCAATCACTGTCATATCAAGCCATAAAGCTATTCGTTTATTGAAAAACCGGATGTCAAGCTTTCTTAGCCCATGTTATGGATTTGAATAAAGACAAATCGATTTGAATAATATTTACATTGTTAGAGAATTTCTGATGTATTTCTGAAGAACTTCCGGTTACCCCCGAATGTGATGTTGAATTCTTTATTGACCTTGAACCGAATACAAAACCCATTTCTAAAACTCCATATCGAATGGCTCTATTGAACTTCGGAGTTAAAAGTCCAACTCTGAGGAATTGTTAGACATAGGTTTCATTAGTCCTAGTACATCTCCTTGGGGTGCTCTGTTTTATTAAGTAAAGAAGAAAAAGCGGAAGTATGCGACTTTGTATTGACTACCGAGAATTAAACCATGTCACCATCAAGAATAGGTATCCGTTACCTCGCATTGATGACCTGTTCGACCAGTTTTAAGGAGCACAATTCTTTTCAAAGATCGACCTTCGTTCTGGATATCATCAGCTGAAGATTAAAACTGAGGATATTCCAAAGATTGCCTTCAGAACTCGGTACGGGCATTATGAATTCTTAGTCATGTCTTTTGGATTGACTAATGCTCCAGCTACTTTCATGGATATGATGAATCGTGTATTTAAGGAATATTTGGATCAATTCGTTGTTGTCTTTATTGATGACATCCTCATCTATTCCAAAAGCCGTGAAGATCATGAGCACCATTTAAAGCTGATACTTAAAATACTTCATGAAAACAAACTTTATGCCAAGCTGAAGAAATGCGAGTTCTGGCTTGAGGAAGTAGCATTCCTTGGGCACGTAGTGTCAAAACATGGAGTATCTGTTGACCCGACGAAGATTGAAGCGATCTGAAAGTTAGAGCACAACCAAAGTCGGTGGTTCAAGTCACGTAGCTTTACGGGCTTAGGCCGGTTACTTATCGGAGATTCGTGGAAGGATTTTCTCGAATCGCTACTCCGATAACTTCGGTGACTCGGAAAGATACAAAATTTAAGTATGGAGCGAGGAATGCGAGAAGAGTTTCCATGAGCTCAAGAGGAGACTCATTTATACACCTATTACGCAATACCATCCGAATACGGATGGATTTGTTATCTATAGCGATGCTTCAGGCAAAGGGTTAGGATGTATTCTAATGCAACATGGGAAAGTTATAGCCTATACCTCACGATAACTCAAAGAATATGAGAGGAATTATCCTATTCATGATCCGGAGTTGGCAGCAGTCGTATTCGCGTTGAAAATTTGGAGACACTACTTATATGGGAAGAAAGTGGAGATTTATACGGACCATAAAAGCCTCAAATATTTATTCACTCAAAAAGAACTTAACATGCGGCAACGACGTTGGCTTGAACTATTGAAAGATTACGATCACACTATTCAATATCATCTTGGAAAAGCGAACGTAGTAGCTGACGCATTGAGTAGAAGATCATATGTGAGTACGAGTACGATATTGTTAATACAAAGGCCCATTCAGTATGACTTGCAAAGGATGGAGGTAGAATTAAAGACTCCAGGGACCCACATGATGATGGCGAATATACGAGTAGAACTGACTTTGATCGATAAAGTTAAAGGCTTTGCTCAAGCTCACGGACTGGAGTCGTCACGTATGAAGAAGAAAGTGCAAGAAGGAGCTATTCTAGAAGCGAGAATCGATGAAGAAGGAATACTTAGATTCAACTCCAAACTTTGTGTTCCTAATGACTCTGATTTAAAGCATAGAATCATGGCGGAGGCACACAACACACCGTTTGCAATCCATCCTGGGAGGACCAAAATGTATCATGATATTCGACATACATTTTGGTGGAATAATATGAAGAGAGAGATCGCGGAGTTTATCTCGAGGTGTTTAACCTGTCAACGTGTAAAGGCGGAGCATCAAGTGCCAAAGGGTCCATTGCAACCACTTGAGATTCCGAAATGGAAGTGGGATCACATTACCATGGATTTCGTTACAGGTCTTCCCAAAGTTTCTTAAGGCATAGATGCTATTTGGGTTATTGTTGATAGATTAACCAAGTCGCCCATTTTTTTGCCGATCGAGAAACTTATTCCTTGAACGTCTTGCTTTCAGTATGTACGTGAATGAGATTGTGAGATTGCATGGCATGCCGGTATCCATAGTTTTGGATCGTGACCCAAGATTCACTTCAAGATTTTGGGTTAGCTTACGAGAAGCTATGAGCACGGATTATGATTCGATTCGACATACCATCCTCAAGCAGACGGACAATCGAGAGGACTATTCAAACCCTTGAAGATCTATTAAGACTCGGTGTTCTAGATTTTAAAGAAAGTAGGGATAAGTACTTGCCTTTGGTGGAATTCTCAAACAATAACGATTATCAAACAGAAGTATAGGCATGGCTCCATTTGAGGCGTTGTATGGACAAAAGTGTCGTTTCTCGGTATCTTTGGGATGAGGTAGAGAAGTAATGTGTTGTTGGGACCGAGAATTAAATGCGCATGACTACGTAAAAAGATCCAAATAATTCGACAACATATTCAAACCTCACAAGATCGACAAAAGAGTTATGCTGATCTTCATCGAAAGGACGTGGAATTTAATATTGGGGATCATGTATTGTTACGTGTTGCACCATAGAAGGGAGTTACAAGATTTGGAAAGAGTGGAAAGCTCAATCCACGATTTATTGGTCCATTTGAGATTCTTGACCGAATAGGAAATGTGGCCTATAGACTCGCATTACCTCTAAACATGTCTCGTGTTCATAATGTTTTTCATATATCTATGCTTCGTAAATATGTGAAAGACCCGAACCATATTATTTCTTTAGAACCAGACGAGATAGCCGAAGATTTAACGTACGAAGAAGTACCTATTAAGATCTTGGATAGGAAAGAGCATGTCCTACGCACGAAGGTTATACCACAAGTTAAGGTTTTGTGGAGAAACCATGCTATTGAGGAAATGACCTGGGAGTTGGAATCGAAAATGAAAGCAAGGTACCCTCACCTTTTCGAAACACCAGGTACGTATGTCAATTTCGAGGATGAAATTTCATAAGGAGGGGAGGTTGTAAGACCCCAACTTATTATAAATAAAATCGATTTTTCTCTAATTATTATTGTGAATAATAAGGTATTAATTTGATATAATTCTCTGGTTATGGGTGAAATGTGCAAATTTTGCAAAATAAGCAAGTGGTTATAAAATAATCATTGTTGTCGGGGAATATTCGTTTGGTCATGGAATATTCTTGTTGTCGGGGAATATTCATACGACGGCGCAGTCATTTGTGGGCCCCATAACAGAATAATTGTCAGATGAAGAAAACGACAAGTTTGAGTTTTTATAAATAACGGCGTAGTTTTTACCGTTAACACTGTTAGAATACCCGGTGGTTAAAATACTGATGTCTGGCGTGGATGCACGATATTTTTGAATTATTGATTCTTACATAAGAAGGCACTACTCAATAATTGTTACGGTAATTCTTTGTTCAATATTTTATTTTATTGATTCAATAATTGCTACGTTGATATTTTATATTATTGTTGTTTCAATAATTATCACTGCACATTATTTCTCATTATCAGATCAATAATTCATATTATTTGAATAATATTATTAGATAGCATTATTGGTAATGTCTAGAAAGTTCATCGAGGAGAGATTTGGTCACCTAATTGCTTGCCATGATGGAGAAATTCTTATTGGAAAGCCCCCTCTTTCTTGGGAACGGCCTGGTTGTCATAATTGTGATTCTGTAATATTATTTATGAATAATTAATTATTGATTTATATGATAAGGAAATATTTATTTTATGTGGATATAAATGATGGATATAATTATTTTTATGTGGATAAAAATGAAGGAATTAATGCTGAGGTGTTTTATCAGTATTTTGTCGGTGAAGAGGTATTAAAAATCATCCGTTTGTGGATTTTGGATATTTTATGTTTGGAATTTGGAAAAACTCAAAACTACAAAGTTGTAGAGAATTCGATTTCAGGCAGAATGGACATAAAATTTGTATTTTTCTAATAACCGGGCTATTTTCTATGAATTGTTGAAGTTTCGGAAAATAAAATAATTTTTATTAAATTATGGGTGGGACCCACTTTTTGGTTGGTGATTGAATGCACATGGGCTGCTAAAAATTTTCAGAATTGATGGATTCAAGGATGGCATGGGTAGGAATAATAAGAAAAAAATAATATATTTTATTATTTTAGTCTTTTATGGCGTTCTAGCATATCTCTATAAGTAGACGCTTAGGTTAGAATTGAAAATCACACTAGAAACAAGTTTTCTTTTTCTCTAGATTATTGAGCGTATTTTGTAAGTATTTTAATACTTTGAGAGTTCCTATTCAGTGAAAGTTTCTGTCAGCACTATATCCAAAATTCAGTCAGAAGTACGGTTATTTTGAGGTAAGGGATGTTATTTTCTTCTTAAATGATATTATTTTCTTCAATATCATTATGCCGAAATATTGGTGAACGTTTTTATCAAATTTGGAACCTTTTGTGTCAGGGTTACTATTCACGTATACGCCACTATTCACATATACAACACTATTCACGAATACGGCACTATTCACTGAAAAAATGAAATTTTCTTTTTTTTTGTCCAAGATGTCTATTATGGTTACTATCTTTGATTGTATCCATATTTTGATCTTTATTTTTGAATTCTGCTTCAAAATTGGTATTTATGAAGTATTATTGATCTTGGATAAACTGTTATACTGAATCCTACTATTTGTCCTTCCATCTTTACTTGGATTCGTTTTTCTTTAAAATATTTTTCATCATCCTCGGTCCTAAATGATGATATTACTGAATATCTTTGGCCTGTAGTGTAAAGATGAATGATTAACTAATGAATATCTTTGGCCCGTAGTGCAAAGATGAACATGTGTTGAGATGAACATGACCAACTGGTGATACAAATGAATATCATTAGCCTGTAGTGCAAAGATGAATATTTGATTAAAGATGTATATTGATTGTTGTTACAGGGATAAAATATTGATGATGGACTTTTACATCTTAGAAGATAGTAGAACTAATTCTCTACTTGACTCTTCTAATGGATTGTTGTTTCCGCTACAGTTGTTGATCTAAAACTTGTTGTCTATTATATTTTATTAGATTTTTCCCTGTAGAAAACTAATGATAATTTGTTGTATATTATCTTAGTCATAATATTCTTTACTGGGCTAGTTGAGCTCACCCTTTTCCTTTTTGTTCCATTTTTCTTCTCAGGAGGTGAGAACATAGCAGGATCTAGTCGGGGTATGGAGTGATGGTTCTAGAAAGATGTTTTAGCAGTCCTCACTATTTTTGTAAAATAGTATTTGAATAATTGTAATGAGGACTTATTTGAGTGTGGATATTGTCTAGAAGACAATATTTGTATTTAAACTCACAGTATGTGTTGTCGTATTTTGCACGACAATTGTATTATTGAAGTTGTAGTTTGCTTTCTGTACCATGTATTTGGCAACTCAGAATGGGTGTTGTATACCTATTTTGGGGGCGTCACAACAATTCTATTATCATTAATATTTAATTAATATTAAACTATTAATGAAATCATTTCCAAAATGTTAAGGTATTTATTATAACTCAAAATACTTTTAAAGTATTAATATTATCCTTAAATGATTTTTAAAATATTTAAAATTATTTTTAAATAATTACCATTAATATTTAAATATTAATGTACAATTTATCAAAATATTAAAAGTCATTATTTATAACTTAAAATATTTTTAATTCATTTATATCCTTTTTAAATGATTTTTAAATTAATAAAACCATTTTAAACTATTTATTATTAAATAAATTTAATATCATTAATAATAAATTAATAATTATTAATATTAAATTATTAATAAAATTATCCTTTAAATATTAAAACTTATATTTTATAACTTAAAATATCTTTAAACACTTTATTTTCATTTAAAATGATTATTATAATATTAATATTATTTTTAAACTAAATTATTTAATATAATTATTAAATAACTTTAATATCATTAATAATAATTAATTAAAAAATTTACCTTTAAATATTGAAAGTTATATTTTATAACTTAAAATATTTTTAAATACCTTATTATTATTTAAAATGATTTTAATATAATAAAATCATTTTAATTAATTTATTTAATTTATTTAGTAAATAACTTAATTATCATTAATATTAATTTATTAATGGAATTTATCACAAAATATTAAAAGTCATTAAAAATAACTTAAAATATTTTCTTATATCATAATATAATTTTAAATGATTTTTCAAATATTAAAATCATTGTTAACTAATTTATTTAATATTATAATTAAATAAATTAAATACTTTTAATATTCCAAAAATATTAAATATTTATGAAATATACTTAAAATAAATAAAACTAATTTTTGAAATTTAAAATAATTTTAATAATTTATTTGGTATATTTAATAATTAAAAACTATTTTTTCTATTTATTTAATTAAATTAATTAATTTCGAAAAATAATATAATTAAAATGAATTATGCATAAGCTAAAGACCACCTATAGTGATGAATCATCACTATAGGTGTTCTTCATGTTCTTCATGCAACCTGGATCTTCATACACGATTCTGAAAGTGGCCTCCTTTGACCAAGATTTCTGATCGGTTCATGATGTTTCTGGACATGTTGTTGATCCGATCTTGTAGTACTCATGCAAGACTACATGATCCAGCCACCAACAGGTTCACAACATAACACAAATGCAAGATCTACGCTCATGAACAAGTTATCGAGTACGTTTCTTCATTTACAGGTTACCCGAAATGAAGAACAATTCATTATCGATTTTGGGCTTCTACAACTTGTAATCCTTGTAATGGTTTAGTGATTTAAAGGTTGAAGTGTGTAGTAAGTATGTAAAGGAAGAGATTTAACACCAAATATCAACAAAACATCAATGAATAAATAGATGCGACCTAAGTTAATGCGTGTTAAATCGTGTTCTTAGATTTTCTGGGTTACCCAGAAAATCATTTTTGTGCTTGATCCTGCTAGTTTGACCGGTTACTAAATCCAGTGTATTTGATATCTAGATGTACTATAAGCATATATCAGAAATGGTACATAACATACTGCAACATGGATACAACAAAGAACTTAAAACACCAAAAATCGGATATATCTAGAGCCTCAAATAACTTGTCAGACACTGATAACCCATTTCTGGGTTACCCAGAAATGGTCCGGTCATGGTCGGTCAACGACTTTTGACCAATAACTATCAATCCGTGCATGATCTGGTCGTTCTATGAGTTCTAGAACACAAATCTCACTACATACTACAAGATTAAACACTTAAAACACAAAAACACATATGATACACAGATCTATGGCCACTGACATTCATTGTCAGACGACTGTTGAACCTTTTTCCAGATTTTGTAAAATGTCAAATCCGAGCCTCTAGATGTTATGGATTCAACATTTAGCAACCCAGATCATCATAAGACACTACTTATAACACATTTAACACATAAAAACTAACATCTAACATAGCAACTAAGATCAGATTTTTCAAATTAGGTTTATACCTTATATGAACAAGTTTTGATTCTAGCTTCTGAATCTGTTCAAGGTGGTCGTGGGGCTGGTCTTGGTGACTGAAACACTAAAGGATTTTGTGGGTTTTGAAGAAGAGAGAGATGGTTAAGGTTTTGTGCAATATTAAGCTAGCAAATGAATTTCTTTCTCCTTGATCTATATTTATAGCCAATGTGTAATGTGTTGGTTGATGTATAATGGCTTGTTGCTGGAATTATTGAGTCACAATTGTCAAACAAGTAGTTCACCAACTCTAACAACTCTAACACTTAGTAAAATCTGTTAGTTCCTAGTAGGCACAAGTTATCTAGAAGGGGGGGTTGAATAGATATATGAAAATCTTTTTGTTTTAACTAGTTCTTAGATAATGATTTAAACTTTGCGGAATTAGTATTTGTTTTAATCTTCTTTAACAAGCAATGGAGTTATGAGCGAGTAAGGCAGTTATAGCAGATATAGCAGTTATAGCATGAATGTAAATGACACAGATTGTTTTAAGTGGTTGAGCAGCACTCAAAGCTCCTAGTCCACTCTTCTACTCAACGAGTAGGATATCCACTAAGGATGTCTTTTACAATCTTCTGAATCACTCAGATTCCTTCTAGACCAGCAGTCTAGGAACTTCTTCTAGTTCACTCTTGAACTCTTCAAGTCCAGCAGACTTGGCTTTCTTACTGATTCACTACTTAACTCTTCAAGTCCAATGAGACTTGGTACTCTTCTTCGATTGATTGATGGTTGTTGTTACGTTCTTGAGATTGCTACTCAGTTGTTGTGTAAGCATTGGTTCGTTAAGAACTGAGTAGCTGAGCAAGCTTTGATATTTCTCAGATCGTAGAGTTGAGCCTTAGAGAATTCTTCACGTTGAATGTTTGATTGCTTTCTTGCTTTTCTCTCATCTCATCGATGCGTATATATGTGATGTTGAAAACTATCATTGGATCCATCCGTTGTGGCATTAAATGCATCCGAACTTTCATCTTGTGATGGAGACATTTCTCGCACATCTTCAGATTTCGCATTCTCGTTCCACTCGACAACGTAGGGTCGCTTTCTCACCTACCACCTGAAAAGGTGTTTTGTCCCTCTTATCCATTGTACTATCCTTAGCTTCTTCAATATGTTTCTTTGTTGTATACTAAGGATATTTCATACAATCTGGGACTAATGAGTCTGCGACAGATCCGAGATCCATTTCTCGATTGTTGGGAAAACCACAGTTATGAGGCTCGGCGTTTTACGACATTAGGCGAGATGATGCTCTCTACGATTTGGATCGTGATGGTCTCACGATTTAGATCGTAGTGTCTTTGACTTGCACACTACGATGCTATTAGTCGAGAGCACTACGATTTCCCTTTATCCTTCGCACCCTACGATCTTCTCTTGCTCGTGTTGTTGACTCTATGTTCCTGAGAGCTCACTACGATCATTGACCTATGAACTTCATGTTTCCTTCAGCACACTACGATCATGGAGTTAACTCAGCACTCGTTGGGACCACTCTATGAAGTCCGAAGAGTTTCATTCAAGGCAGGCACACTACGATCTTCAGGCTCTACATTTTCTGCCTTGACTTCTGCAATGTTGATCAAGTTGATGCACTATGATTTCTTCAAGACTAATCTATTACATCTTAAGATCAACTTAATAGTTTTGATCTTTCTATTTATACATTCTTGAACAGAATGATACACGTTGAGAGCTTAGATCAACCTAACAGTTTTGATCTATCACTAAGTCCTTGTACAACATATTCATTTAAGGACCTTACAAATAATCATGAACACATGCATTAAAACATCAAATCATAATATGCATTCTCCCAACAATCTCTCCCTATTTGATGTTGACATAACCAAGGAGATTTGTTGTCATGATTATTAGTGATTAGATGTATTTGCGGAAATTTAAACATGACTTAGTATTTCGATAAAGCAACCGAAATTTCTAGAGAATAAGCATGAATTTATTGATGATCGTAAGATATTACAATATAACATTACATCAATATAACATCAAACTCTCAACTTATCTCTGCTTTCTTGGTCTCTTACGTGGAGGAGGATTGGCATATTCTCAAATTTCTCTTTCCTTTGAGCTTCTTCGTTCATTCCTTGCTAACTCTTCCAATTTCGCTTGGACTTATAATCTGGATTCTCTTTATGTCTGCGCATGAATGCAGGATCTCCAATTGGCATTCTTATGCGTACCGTAGACACGTCTTGTGAGCTAGGAGTTGGACCCTTATGACTCAGAGGAATAGCTGTGATAATTTCCTGCTGACCAGATCGTTGAGTCTGATGATGTCTTGCAGGAGGACTTCGTGATGTCTGAGCATGAAATTGACTTCTCCCCCTTTCTTGAGTTGCATGACCTCCTTTTCCTCTGCCTCTTCCTTGGCTTCCTTGATTATCTTGATCTCCTTTCCCTTTATTTTTCTCCCCCTTTATGTCAGCATCAAGGGTTCAAATATCTGCAGACAGCCTGTTAACCCCTTGGACAAGCTCATTGAGTTGGCTTTGAGTTTGAGCAATGTCTTCCCTATTCTCCTTGATCTGTTTGTCAGCTCTAGCTTCTTTATTTTGGAGGACTGTCAGAATCATATCATTATGCTTCTCCTAATTGGCATAAGATTTTTGGAAGTCATAAACAGAAGCTTTCAAGTTGAGAATATTGTCCAGCATAATTTGATGTTGACGATCTTGGTTTTTCTGAATTTCAAGCATAGCCTCACGTTGTTTGGCAGCAACCTGGAAATGGATCTCATCTCTGTCTGATATGCTCTTCAGAATCTCTTTAATAATTTCCCTTAGCTTTGTAGTGAGCTCAGTATTCATTGTACTAGGGAATTTGTTAGCAGCTTTTATCATTTGATTCAGGTGGATGTTGAGGAGATCAAAGTGGGATTCCAGACTTGCTTCGATAGACTTGATCATCTGCTCAGAGGTTTCTTTTAAGTCATCCTTTGTGGGCAGGCTTGGGAGAGCATTATTTGATTGGGGATTGTCCATTTGAGGGATTCTTGGTGGAGATTGATCTTGCAAATTGTACAACGCTAGATCAAGACTGAAATAGTCATGTGATGAGGAGGATGGTATATCAGCTGGAGGGGTTTGGGTTTGGACATCTGAGATATGTGACTCTACGATTTTTATGTTTGACTCTACGATGTGGCTAGAGTCTGGAATTGTAGAGTTGGTTATTTGAGGGAGTAGGGTAAGGTTGATTTCTTCTGGTTCTTCAGTTACAGAATTTTGGGATTTTGCAACTGGAAACTGATTTAATGGGTTGAGAGTCACTTCCAACCATTTAGGAAATTCATAGAAATGGCTAAATGAAGATGATGATAGGTGATTAACTCTAAAGCTTGTAGGGATAGTCAATACCTCAGGTTTGGCTTTTGATGAGGAATGGTTGGTAATCAGCTTTTTGGCGAAGATGACTTCCCCTGGAAATCCATGAGCCAGAACTGTGATTGCTGGATATTCCTTGAAGCTCCAAAACATGTGATCCCATGATTTCAGAATTTGAGCTTGATGGTATGCCATCATGGGTAGGTAAGAAAACATTTGGTTGTCTGAGATAACCAGATCCATCTTTTCCTGCACACCCGTTATTTCGAGCTCATCATCATCATCCTCTTTCTCTTCTTTGTTTTCTTCTGAAGAATCCATTATCTCAATGGCCTTTGGGAGGTTTGACATTGGTTCATCTTCATCTTGAGCAAGGACCTCTTCTTCAGCCATTGGGATATTATGAGGCTCCCCCTCAATATGATCATCTTCTTGGAGGTTTAGAAACACCCCTTCAGCTGGTAAATCTTCTTCTAAGTTCAGAAAGTCCCTTTCAGCGGGAACCTCTTCTTGAGTAGTAGGCTTCTCCCCCTCAGCTGGTGTATACTCAATCATGAGAATTTCAGGGTTCTCCCCCTTAGCTGGAGCATTTTCCTCTTCGATTGCTTGGGGCAGTTCTACTTTTGCAGCCATGCTCTTGGCTTCCTTCTTCAGTACTTTTTCATTCTCAAGAATATACTTCTTGACCAGCTTTCTCTTTGCTTTGCTGGTTTTAGTCACCACTTTTGGACTCTCTTGAGTCTTTGTTTTGCCACGTTGATCAGCCACTATCCTTGAAGCAGCTTCCTCCATTTCTGCCACACTTGGCCTGGTTTCAGAGAACAACAGAGTCTCCACAATCGAAGACACTATTGGTCTTTTGGACTTATGACCAGTCTTGTTCTTCTTTAAGATTTGTGAAATGGCGGCTTGATCCTCTTCAGCTTCTTCTTGCTGTTGTATCTTCCTTAGCCTTCTTAGAGTCTCTATGTCAGAGGACTCTACAAGAATGTTATTTGTAGATCCTTGAGGCTCTTCGACATGTCTTGCCCTTAGCTTTCTCTTGCCTTTGCTTTTTTTGGCAAGAGCAGAGGGTTCTCCCTTATCTGCTTCTCCTTCTTCTTCAACTTCGTTGACAACAGACATTCCTCCTTGAAGCCTGCTTCCTTTTGTTCCCTAGTTCTCCCACTGGACTCTTTCATCATTCTCATATACTCAAAGAGGGTTCTTTTCCAGCTTTTTAAACAAGCTATTTCATGTCATTTTTCGGTTTGGGTTGATGGCTTCTCCTTCATCATCCTCGATTTTGTCACCCAATGCAGATTGCAGAATGATGCTAATGAACCTCCCATACAGCATCTTCGGGGTGCTCTTTGATTTCTTCGAGCTTACGATCCACTTGCCGATCCACTCGAGCAATACAGCCCTATAGTTGAGTTGAGTACCATACACCATAGCCGTCATGAGCTTAAGCTGAGCCTCATTTACCGAGTCATGACCTGAGCTCTTGCAGCAGATGCATTTCCCAATAATGTCAGCCAAAAATTCATACCTCTGAGGGAACTCCTTCTTTTTGAAGCCTTTCACAGAGGGGTTATTCTTGTGATGCATCTTCTTCAGTCCCTCTTGAAATCTTATGCTGTCTAGAAATGGGTGCCCTACATTTTTGAAACCTAGGGCCAGATTGACGTCTTCTTCCCCTAGTTTTATTTCAACTCCTCTAACTCGTGTGGTGATGGTGTTGTTTTCGTCTACTCCATTTTTGTAGAACTCCTTCACCAGTTTAGGATAGATGAACGTGCTCGGTCTTGGCGCCTCTTCTAGACACGCCTTCTTGATGAGGCTAAGATCTTGTGAAACTTAGGTGGAAGCGGTTTTGAACTCATCAAAGCAGTGCATGGCAAAATCACATTAGAAGCGACCATCGATTACAGAGTTGAGCGCAGGGGATCTACTTGAGCTTTTATGTCGAGTTAGGGTTTTCTTTGAGAGAGAGAGAGAGAATGAGAGATAATCTTTTGAACTTGATTTCAAAAACATGGTTTCAATTTGTACTTGTAACTTCCCTCTCTCTTTTTTGTCTTAGTGGGACAGGTGTCGCCTCTTACTTGGCTCTACGATTTTGGCTGATTAGGAATGTACTGATTTTCCCTTTGAGTCTTGAGCTAAGGTGTCCTTATTATGATTACGATCGTAGAGTTGGTCTTACGCTAGGTTGAGTCTGGCGTCCTGCGATCGTCGAGTGCATTTCTACGGTCATTGAGTCCGATCGGCGTTCGTAGAGTCCGTCTATGATGATCGTCGAGTCTGTCCTACGATCATCGAGTCTGTCCGGCATTCATTGAGTCTGATCAGCATTCGTAGAGTCTGACCTACGATCGTCGAGTTAGATTTTTGTTCAGCTCTACGATCGTGGTGCTTCCTTGATCATGTCTACGATTTGAGTTCATCCTTTATATCTGTCATTGTTATCACAGTCTAGAGCATACATTCATGGTGATAGATTTAGCATGCCTAGCTCACTTATTAACTTATTAAATCTGGATTCATCTAGTGGTTTAGTAAAAACATCAACAAGTTGATTTTCGGTAGGGATATATTGTAAAGATATAGTTCCATTTTGCACATGATCCCTAATGAAGTGATACCTTATTTCTATATGCTTGGTTCTAGAATGCATAACAGGATTATGAGTTATTGCTATAACACTTGTATTATCACAGTGTATAGGTATAGACTTGAAATCAAACCCATAGTCAGCTAGCTGATTTCTCATCCAAAGGATCTCGAAAGCACGATGGTCGCCAAGAGTAATGTATTCAACCTGCGAGATGAAGTTGACAACTTGAGTTTAAACTTTTTGCTTTGAACCAAGACACAAGTATGTTCCCTAGTAGTTGACAAGTGCCACTGGTACTTTTTCTATTTATTTTGTATCCTGCAAAGTCAACATCTGTGTATCCTATTAGTTCAAAAGAGGATTCCTTGGGATACCACAACCCCAAGTAGGGTGTACCTTTTAGATACTTGAAGATCCTCTTTACAGCAGACAGATGTGACTCTTTAGGGTTAGCCAGAAATCTAGCACATATGCATGTTGCAAACATTATATCTGGTCTACTGGCAGTTATGTATAAAAGAGAACCTATCATACCTCTGTTGTAACGCCCCGAGAAAATCGGATTTTTGAGAATTAAATTTTTATTTTTATTAAATGAATTTAGTTAATTATTTATGGAGCAAGCTAATCGAACTTCGTTCTCTAACCTATAAATGTCAGAATGTCGTAGGATTTTGGTTACATGGTAGAATTAAAGTGTTTGAATTTTCAAGACGAAAATAAAAGCTTTCCGAGAAATTTTTTGAAAAACACTATTCTCGCATTTCTGCTCGGGAATTATTTTTGAACTTCCGAGAAATACGTAAAGATAGAATATCGAGGTGAGATGGAATATCCAATAATATTTCAGTTATGGAAAACGTAATATTTCGCATGTGGACTTAAAATCTAACGTTTAGGAAGTGTGACTTTCGAGAAGGAATTTAAATGTATGTAATGAATTAAGCGATGATCGTATACTACATAGGTATTATATGAGTAATGAATACGAGTATGATACGAGGTATTATACGAGTACGTATGAATGATGGTATATCGTATATATTGAATAAATATACGAAGGGAATACGAGATGAATACGTGATTATACGTTATAAGGCTTTAAGCTCAATATATTGAATTTATAGAATTGGTAGTATTTGTTAAGTATTATGTGAGCCCAAGTATTAAATGGTTAAGTCCAATGTGAATTTATTAATGCAAGCCCAATGCATAAGTTAATATTAGTTAAGCAAATTATGCTAGAAGCCCAAATGATTTAAGCTAAGATTAATTAAGATAAGGCCCAAGGTAAATATCCAATGGGTTAGGGGATGGGTAAGAACCATGGAGCAAACCATGGATGATCCAAGGTGATGAACAAGTAAACTTAGAGGCTAAGTAAGAGTGGGGAGCACACAAAGTGATTAATGTAATAATCAAGTTTACTTAGTAGTTAAGTAAATGTAATGGCCAAGTATTTTAAGTGGGGAGCAAGATAACTTAGAGGCTAAGTGTTGTGGATGCCAAGTTACTTAATGAGCAAGTAGTGAATAGTAAGGAGGTGGAGTAAGGAGGTGGAGTGGCCTTATGACCCTTTTACCCTCACTTGGAGATGCCTATAAATAGAGAGCTTATGCATTCATTTTGTGGTTGTTTCATTTCATCCCACATATAAATTAAGAGCTTATTTGGTTGAGAGAATAAGTTGGCATAAGTTAGTCTTTCATTATTCAAATAAGCAAGAAGGAAGAAGAAGGGTTAGCAAGAAGAAGATCAAAGGTTAATCAAGTGCTCATCAAGAGTAAGTAATTCTTAGACCATGTTTCTCTTTCTCTTCCATTGATAGAGAAGGGGGTAATTGTAGAGGGAGTATGGTAAGGAATGATAAACCAAAGGGGCTTAAGTCTTAATAAGTCGGATAAGTCATGAATAAGAAATTCATTTGTAAATAAGTTATGAACTTATAATGGAAGTATAGAAACTTGTTATAACTTGTAACATGTTTACCTTAATAAAATTAGTATGAATAATAAGATGTAAGAATAATGATTAAAGGACTTAACTCATTAATAAGTCATATGAAAATAAGACATAAGTCATGAAATGGAAAAATAAGTATTTTATACTTTAATAAGTTGCAAAATCATCAAGAATAGGTAATGACTTATCATGAATATAAGTTAACGAAGCATGTATGTCAAGATGATAGTATAATGGATTGAATCCAAGTGAAATGGTTTAAAAGTCTCAAGTAACGAAGTTTCACTTTAAAATGCACACGATTGAGATTTGACGATCGTCAATTAAAATGAAATTCTCGGAATGGAAGTCAAATTTTGATATTGAGCTTGGAAACATTGGTTTTCAATGGAGTCAAGTCGTATTTGTCATTATAGAGTTTCGGACTCAAAAATGGCCGGATTCCGACTTAAAACGAAGAAACGAGCATTGAACGTTCACGAACGTTTACCATTTTCGTTAAAAATGGACTAATAGGTGAATTTTTAGCAAACAAAGTTGAATAGATAAAATTCTTACATGAACACGTAGAGTACGTAATTTTTGAACCGTAGGCTTTTGAACGAGCCAATTCGGACTTATAACGAAGAAATTATGCGTCCGGGAAGTTCACAAAATTTCAAAACTGAAATTGTTTTACGGTGCAGAGTTGTTGGCCATGGCTGACCCTAAAACAAAAATGACCCTTGCCATGACTGCGGAACGATAATAGGCACCTTTGCAAGAGTTCTTCGCAGTAGCGACACCAGAACATACTGAGACTCATGCATGGCCTGAAGTCCGGTCTCCAAGCCCTAATGGGCGACGCCACAGCGCGACTTAACAAAGGAATCTTTGGCGTCATGACCTTGACCTTAAAAACATAGACAATGAAGAATGTTTACAAGTGGAACATGAATGGGAATTGTTAACAATGAGTTAAAGAACTTAATTAAACATTATTAAGTCATGATTAAAACTCAAGTATGATTACTTAGGGTTAAAGAAAGTCAATTGAAGATGAACGTGAATGATATGCAATAAGTATACTTAATCATGACGATCGCGTTTCGATTAATAACGTACGGATGTTAGTAAGCTGTGAGGAAGGATAATTAACTCGAACCGAGTTGTATTAATGAAATAATTTCAATTTAGTTATAGAACAGAACGAAGTTGGTAAGAATGATGTAAAAGAATGACGGAAAGCCGGAACCCATAATAACAAATCTAATACGGGATTAGATTGAGAAGTAGGGTAAGATTTTTTAGGAACTATATATGTTCATTCATGACCTAATGTGGTATGTTATGTGATTATGTATTTTAGAGATTGTAAAGACTCAAAGGAAACGTAATTATACTGTAGCAGACGCTGAAGGCAAGTTTTTCTTAAACGCTTCTCTAACCTTCATATTAGCCAGGTTTTCAAATAATTCAAATTATGAGATGCATGTATGGTTTCAAAGAAAGAGTCGATGCCAGCTTTATCTCGGCTAGACTAATCGTGATATATTGATTGAACTATTTATAAGTCTTGCAATATAGAATTGCTAACTCTATCCTACACCAACTATTTGGTACGGATTCAAGGTAAGCCTGAATATGAATAAACAAATGTATTTTCATCGAGTATTCGATGGGCACGTGAGGTTGCCACAACTTAAACGTACACACGTTTAATGGATGTAGTGTTGATCAACATAGGGTACTATAGGCTGATCACCTAGATGTACTCGTAAGCTATGCCAGACTTACGAACTTAGTGCCAGGTTGTCCTTTTCAAAGAAACTATAAGACGTTCACGTCTTGAACCATAATTGATGAATTAAGGAATATTATTATTGTAAAATGTTTTGAAGGAAAAAGGAAAGCTATTTTGAAATATTGATAGTACTCCGTAACTATCATCCAGTTATTGAAGATATACGATTTCTATGTTTCAAGCATGCTTTTAAAAATGAAATTGTTGTACTTGTTGAGCGTGTTATGCTCATACTTGCTTGAACCATATGATTGCAGCTTAGACGATATGACCAAAGGATTCGACAAGGATAAAGTGAAGGCTAAAGAGAACTTGTAGCGTACCTATGTAATAGTATAGATTTGTAATGATAATATTTGATATTATGACAAAAACAAATGTAATGGTTATAAAGAACCTGGGGAATGGTAGAATTGTTTTGGAATATTTATAAGACAGATTCGCTCCTTTGAGGCTTTTTAAATTGAATGTTTGTGTGAACTGTAGCACCGTGGAGCACCATCTGTCGGGTTGAAAGAGACCCGGATTTGGGGGCGTCACATCTGTATTGAGTTATATCAATACATTTACCATTCTCATCCTTGTCAAGCTTGGTTGCGGGAGCAATTGGTGTTTTCATGGGAGAGGCTGATTCCATGCCATACTTCTTTAGTATGTCTTTGATGTATTTGGCTTGGTTAATGAATATTCCTTCATCAGTCTGCTTCACTTGCAGTCCAAGGAAGAAATTCAGCTCACCCATCATGCTCATTTCAAACTTGCTCTGCATTAGCTTAGAGAATCTCTTACATAACTTTTAAATCCAAGAGAACCAAAAATGATATCATCAACATATATTTGAACTAGTAAGACTTTGTCTTTATGATTTCTAAGTAATAGTGTGGTATCTACTCTACCTCTAGTGAACCCATTTTCTATTAAGAAGTTAGTCAGTGTTTCATACCATGCTCTAGGTGCTTGTTTAAGACCATATAAAGCTTTGTCTAATCTATAGACATAATTGGAAGAGATGGATTGATGAAACACGGAGGTTGTTCTACGTAGACTTCTTCTTGAAGCTCTCCATTTAGGAATGCACTCTTGACATCCATCCGAAAGACTTTGAACTTCATGTAAGCGTGAAAGGCAAGAAAGATTACGATGGCTTCTAATCAGCAACAGTGCAAATGTCTCATCATAGTCAATGCCTTCTTCTTGAGAATAGCCCTTTGCCACTAGTCTTGCCTTATTTCTGGGAATGACCCCATCTTCATCCATTTTGTTCCTGAAGACCCACTTGGTTCCTATGACAGGATGACTCTTTTGTCTTGGTACCAATCTCCACACTTTGCTTCGTTCAAATTGGTTGAGTTCTTCCTACATGGCTTCTATCCAACTGGAGTCTTCCATAGCATCCTCTATCTTCTTTGGCTCTATCTGTGATGTTAAGCTTAGATAAAGCATTCATTATGAGTAGCAGACTCTTGTTTTGACTCTTGCACTTGGATCTCCAATGATTAGATCCTGAGTGTGATCTCTTGCCCATCTGTTCCCGGTTGGGACATCTGTCCTGATGCCTTCCTATCTTAAGTCTTCAAGGTCCATCTCTTCTTCTTGGAGTGGAGGCTCGCTGTCTTGGATGGACCTCTCTACGACTTCATTATCATGCTCTACGATTTCACTATCTGGTACTACGATCGTAGTGTTGAGCTTGACGACTTCATTCGTAGTGTCTGCATTATTGGTCATAGTGTCTTGGGGAACTGTTTTATCTAAGTCAGTTTCATCAAAGATGATGTGTATTGAGACTTCTACACTCAGTGTCTTCTTGTTGAACACTCTGTAAGCTTTGCTGTCTATGGCATATCCAAGAAAGATCCCTTCGTCTGACTTGGACTGGAATTTTGTCAGATACTGCTTTCCATTGTTGAGAATATAGTATGCACAGCCAAAGACATGGAAATAGCTGACACTTGGCTTCTTTCTTTTCCACAGTTCGTAGGGTGTCCTCTTGACCGTAGAGTGAATTAATGATCTGTTCTGAGTGTAGCATGCAGTGTTGATAGCTTCTGCCCAGAAGTATTCAAGCAGACGAGCTGCTGCTAGTAGGGTCCTTCCAGCCTCTATCAGAGTTCGGTTCTTTCTTTCAGCAACTCCATTTTGTTGAGGAGTTCGTGGAGCTGAGAAGTTATGACTGATGCCATTGTCTGAGCAGAACTTGTCTATTTCTGAGAAATCGAATTCTCTTCCATGATCACTCCTTATTGCCTTGATTTTCTCTCCTTTCTCGTTCATCACCAGTCTGAACATTTTGATTAATTCGAGCTCGTTTCATCCTTTGAAGTTAGGAAGAATACCCATTTGAATCTGGTGTAGTCGTCGACTACGACTAGCGAGTATCTTTTTCCTCCAAGACTGGTTGTCGGGATTGGCCCAAAGAGATCCATGTGGAGCAACTGCAGGGGCTTGTCAATGGAATTTGCAGTCTTGCTCTTGAATGAGCTTCTGGTTTGCTTTCCAAGCTGGCAAGCATTGCATGGTCTTTCCTTCACAAAGTTGAACTTGGGTAGACCAGCTACGAGGTCTTTTGATGCCAGTTTGGACATGCTTTTGAAGTTTAAGTGAGACAGCCTTCTATGCCATAGCCAGCTCATTTCATTGGATGCTTTTGCCAGAAAACATATTGTTTCATTAGAGCTTAGTTGACGAAGATCTATAGTGTAGACATTTCCTTCTCTTGTTTCGGTCAACTTTATGGCAGATGTCTTCAAATCTCTGACTTGACATTGATTGTTGAGAAATGTTACTTGGTGACCCTTGTCACAGAGTTGGCTAATGCTTAGAAGATTGTGTTGAGTCCTTCCACATAAGCTACTTTCTTTGAAAGATCTTGCACCATTGCCCGTGAGCCATATCCTCTTGTTTTGCCCGAGTAGTTATCTCCAAATATGGTGAGGGACCTTCCTTTTCTACATAGTTGGATAGTAGAGCTTTGTTCCTATCATATGCCTCGGCAACCACCGCCCGAGATACCATGTTGAGGTCGTGGAGCTCTTTTCTTGTTAAAACATTTGAACCTTCATTTTGGTACCCATATTTGCATGGGTCCTTCTTTGTTAGTGCCTTTGGGGACCCAAATTTGTCTAACCTTGGGTCTTACATGCATGGAATTATATTAACACTTTGTAGCCCTATGACCATTTTTATTGTATATGAAGCATCTATTATAATGCATGCCTGTGTGTGTGTGATGATTCATCTTCCATTTAGACTTGTGTGGTTCCTTAGTTAACCTTCTGTTAAACTAATTCTATTTCTTCCACGTGTCCTTAGGTTTCATAAATAGTGATGAGTGTGCCTTACCTCTACTGTACCTTCCCAGTTGATTCGTAGAGTTGAATTTATTTGACTCAACGATTCTTCGAGGTTGGTAAGTAAAGATTGGGTTACTCTTTTCCTTGATGAAACCTGGACAGGTGATGAGATCCTTTACTTCTCTCGAGTATAACTAGAGGCAGGTAGAATAAGGTTTAACTTCGTTCTTCCAATTGTGAGGATTTCACAAAAGCAATGCCTCTACCAAAACTTGAGACATTACTAGTGCTAGTTTCCATTGTCTTTTCCACACTTAACTCTGAGATGGATTCCCCAAAGCCTAAGCACATTACATCAAATGTGCTTCTCCGACTAGAGAAGCGGTGATCCATGGATGATGAGGATCTGTTCCATGCGAGAGATAGTCTTCTCTAGATCCTCAATTTTAGAGGTTAGCTTAGACTCTCTTTGTACATGATGTGTGTTTATGCATTTTTAAAGTTTTATTCTCGACTTCAAGTGAGAGAAGATTAGTACTTAGAAGAATTTTGTTTCAAGCTCTTCTTGAACTTTCTTCTTCTCCTCTTGAAGAAGTGAATGATCTTTAGACAAGACTCTGAACCACTTAATGTATTGATGTAGGTCAGTGGTTATGCCATGCAAAGAAGTTCTTAAGTCACTTATATCTACATTAGGATAATTAAAATCAAATACCTCATCGATACTCACATCATGTATGTTTAGGCTTTGTTTGACCTTTGCATGTTTAGCCATTAAGCACAGATTGACCTTTGAGTCATTATCTGAATCACTCCACGATCCTCCAGCAACCAAACCTTTGTCTCTTTTCTGAGGCCTCTTGGTTCCTTTGTATTCTTTCTTTGCATGAGATTTCTTCTTTAGTTCTTCTTTGATAGGCTTGTTGCAGTTGGCAATGAAATGACCAGGTTTCTTGTAGTTGTAGCATAAATCATTCATTTGTTCTGGTGGCGTGATTCTTGACTTTCTTTGGCTTCTTGGGATTACGCCTTTGTCGCATGAACCTTCTTAGTCTCTTTACCAGCATAGTAAAGTTATCGTCATCATCTTCATCATCATTAGAGTCAATCTCGGTGATGACTTTTGATGCACTTTCATTTGCCTTTAGGGCAACACCCTTATCCTTTCTTCTTCCTTCTGATAAGGTTTAAGCGCGTTGGGTCAACTCCAGTTCGTATGTCAGGAGATTTCCATACAGTTGTTGAACTGTCATCTCATTAAGATTCTTTGATTCTCTTATTGCTATGGTCTTTGCATCCCACCTACTTGGTAGGGCTCTCATGAACTTTATGGTTAGATCCTTGTTAGGATAGATCTTCCCATATGCTCGTAGAGAGTTGAGCAGAACGTTGAATCTTTCATAAGTTGCAGTCACGTTTTCTCCCTGCACATGAGCGAACATTTCATACTACTGTGTCAGGAGAGTCTGCTTGTTCTCTCTGACTTCTTCAGTTCCTTCGTGCATAATCAGCAGTGCTTCCCAAACATCCTTAGCATTTGTTTTTTCTTTGTTTTATAACATTTTCAAATAGATCGTCCTCTAAGGATTGGAACAGGATGTTCTTTGCCTTTTTATTAAGTTGGATAGCTCTTTTCTCTGTGTCTGTCCATTCTTCTTTCACTTTTATTTGTACTCTGTTTGGATCGTCAATGGTTGGTGCAAGCTTTGTTGGTATATAGGGCCTATTAAGAATAGTCCCAAATAGATCTTCATCTATTGAGTCCATGTAAGCTTGCATCCTGACTTTCCAGTTAGCAAATTTATCTTTGTTGCACATTGGTGGCTTCTTTGCCTCCCCCTATCTGGATTAAGCTTGATGCAGTACCATTTGGATCTACTAAAGCGTGTAAGCTGTAAAATAGAACCTGCTCCTAGTCTTTTCGTTTTAACGATATATGAAAATCTTTTCGTTTTAACTAGTTCTTAGATAATGATTTAAACTTTGTGGAATTAGTATTTTTTTTAATCTTCTTTAACAAGCAATGGAGTTATGAGCGAGTAAGGTAGTTATAGCAGATATAGCAGATATAGAAGTTATAGCAGTTATAGCATGAATGTAAACGACACAGTTGTTTTTAAGTGGTTCATAGCACTCAAAGCTCCTAGTCCACTCTTCTACTCAACGAGTAGGATATCCATTAAGGATATCTTTTACAATCTTCTGAATCACTCAGATTCCTTCTGAGACCAAAGATAGCCAGGAACTTCTTCTAGTTCACTCTTGAACTCTTCAAGTCCAGCAGACTTGGCTTTCTTACAGTTCACTACGAACTCTTCAAGTCTAGCAGACTTGGTACTCTTCTTCAGTTGATTGATGGTTGTTGTTACATTCTTAAAGATTGCTACTCAGTTGCTATGTAAGCACTGGTTTGTTAAGAATTGAGTAGCTGAGCAAGCTTTGATATTTCTTAGATCGTAGAGTTGAGCCTTAGAGAATTCTTCACATTAAATGTTTTATTTCTTGCTTGCTTTTCTCTCATTTGTCTGATCTGTATATATGTGATGTTAAAAACTATCCGTTGGATCCATCCGTTGTGGCATTAAATGCATCTGAACTTTCTGTACTGTGATGGAGACATTTACGCACATCTTCCGAATTACGCATTACGGCCCCTGACACTTTGTCGCTTTCTCACCTACCACCTGAAAAGGTGTTTTGTCCCTCTTATCCATAGTACTATCCTTAGCTTATTCAATACGCTTCTTTGTTGTATACTAAGGATATTTCATACAATCTGGGACTAATGAGTACTGCAGCATCTGAGATCCATTTCTCAATTGTTGGGAAAACACAGATTATGAGGCTCGACGTTTTCTGACATTAGACAGATGATGCTCTACGATTTGGATCGTGATGGTCTATGATTTAGATCGTAGTGTCTTTGACTTGCACACTACGATGCTATTAGTCGAGAGCACTATGATTTCCCTTTATCCTTCGCACCCTACGATCTTCTCTTGCTCGTGTTGTTGACTCTACGTTCTCGAGAGCTCACTACGATCGTTGACTTGTGAACTTCATGTTTCCTTCAACACACTACGATCGTGGAGTTAACTCAGCACTCGTTGGGACTACTCTACGAAGTTCGAAGAGTTTCATTCAAGGCATGCACACTACGATCTTCAGGCTCTACGTTTTCTGCCTTGACTTCTGCAATGTTGATCAAGTTGATGCACTATGATTTCTTCAAGACTAATCTATTACATCTTAAGATCAACCTAATAGTTTTGATCTTTCTATCTATACATTCTTTAACAGAATGATACACATTGAGAGCTTAGATCAACCTAACAGTTTTGATCTATCACTAAGTCCTTGTACACATATTCATTTAAGGACCTTACAAATAATCATGAACACATGCATTAAAACATCAAATCATAATATGCATTCTCCCAACAAAATCCAATAATACAAGAGGGGTAAAATGGTCTTTTCACTTGGAAATTTAAGGGCAATCTTGTAATCCTTGCAAACCCTTAGGGTTTAACCTTAAGGTTTAGCACAAATCAAATATAGGATTTCCAATTTAGGGTTTGCTCAAAAATAAAATTAAATAAATTTTAGTTTCTAAAATTTTGAAATTAGGGTTTCCTAATTATGATTAATTTTCTAATTGCCTTATACATGAACATTAGGGTTTAATATCACTAATTAAAATGAACTTTGCTAATTTAATAATTAGGGTTTATTCTTTTGGTAATTAGGGTTACCAAATTATAATTAGGGTTTCTAATTACTAAATTAGGGTTTTAGTTTAGTAATTAGGGTTTAACAATTTAGGATTTTCATAATTAACAATTGTAATTCTAATACTTGTTAATTAATCACATTAACACAATCACCAATCAATCTTGGACTCTAATTTGAGTTTCAAATTAGGGTTTAATATTTCAAAAATTAGGGTTTTATAATTAGGGTTTTTCTAAAGAATTTATTTAGGGTTTCTAAAATTAGGGTTTACCTAATTAATCAAATCATTATCTAATACACAGCATAAATCATATAATACAGTTGTATAACAGTCTTAAACTCATAATTTATTTCCAAATTAGGGTTTCCCCCAGTAAAACTAGGGTTTAACCAATTAATATTTGGGTTTTAAAATTAAACACCATAATTGACCAAACCATTATCAATACGCATATACAATTACATATTTATAAGATCAAAAAATCAAAATATAATTAATATTATATTTTTATTCTCATTCTTTGATCAAAATCCAAAATTAGGGTTTGGATTCCATATCTGATTTATTCTTCATATTTAACCTTAATAATTAAGGTAAAATAATTAACTTAATAATCATCTATAATTCATAAAATAAAATAATTATTCTAATTATTCTAAAATTACTCCATATATTATTTAAATAATATATGATTATATTTTCATGGAAAATAATTAATAAAAACATTTCTGCTATAAAAGTAATTATTATAAGAATATACTTTATAATAATCAATAATTCTAAAATAAAATTATTTGTAAACATTTATGTAATAAATATATTTTTATTTACCACATAATTACATATACACATTATCTTGTACAAATTCTCATCCTTAAAATAAAAAAAAAATTTATACGCAAAATTTCTTATTTATTTATATAGAAAATATCGGGTTGTTACAGTTCACGTGCCTCAATCACCAAAACACGTTTAATCCTGAACAAAAACGAAGTCACACCAAAAGCTTTATGGCTTGGGCTGCCGGGGGATAGCTCTAGTATGAGAATAAGTACATGCTGAATAAGATTTAACAATAGAGATTTAATGCTCTAGTGCTGTAAAAAATATGAATGTGTGTACCTGATGATTACGATATAACTTTGTATTTATAGTGATCACACCTCCTTCCTCGTATAGAATTAAGATTCCTCATTAGGTATGATTCCTTAATGGGATTGAACATAATCTTCTTAAAGAAATGAAGTCGATCGGATTATATCCTGACACTTCCTTCAAGAGCTGGAAATTAAATGTAATTAAAATTTTTTGATTTCTTAAAATATTCAATTGTGCCCAAATAGAACATAGGGTTAAATACCTCCACGTGGATTTTGGCCCACCATGTAATTCGGGCACACATAATTATACCCTAACATTGCCTTCCAGTCTTCGGTTAAATAAAACATTTAATGAAAGAGTTCCTGATCAATAAAAGCCCAATAATTTAATCATAAAGAAAGTTGCAAGCCCAATCTCCTCGAAAACTTGCCCAACACATAATGTAAGGACTCTGCATCACTCTCCCACGTTAGCCATCATTTCAGCCACATTAATAGTCGCCCTTTGAAAAACACACGAAGTTGAAAAGACAAGACATTTCAAAACCCTTTCCCCCAAATTAGACGGATTCACTTTTTAATTTCAAAATCTCAGAACTCCCTTCTCCCTACTGCAAATATGTGAAATCCGGCAAAGCTTTGTAACCAATAATGGCTTCCTCAAGAACACTTTCTACCTCCAATCTTAACTCCACCAAGCTCATCAACGTCATTCCTACTTCCTCAATTCCAGCCTTTCCAGTAAAGGCCAACACTACCAGTAACAATAACCCCACAACAACCATTACTTAATCCACCAATGTCACCACCAGCCCTGCCCTCAGACCCCAATCCCATCTAAGGTAGAGTTGGATTTCCTAAAAATGATCCAAGAATACTCCAATGAAACCCATTTCCCCCCATGCCAACACCAAATCCATCATCACCGAAGATGACGTTGCAATAATTTAAGAACGCTGCCACATCCCAGTCACCCACCAAATTAAAGCCCCCACAGAATTTGGTCAGATTTACAATCGAACCGATGACTGGACAACGGTGTCCCTTGCCTTGCTGGAAAAAGGGGTTTGGCTACCTCTACATGCTTTCATCATCACCTTAGTAGGGTTTATTAGAATCAGCTTTGCCCAACTGGTGCCAAATTCTTATATTAACAACTTTGCCTTCATTGCCTTTTGCCATGAAGTCAGCATTCCTCCAACAATCGACTTCTTTTTCTCTTTATTTTCCCTGGGCCGATCCCGAGAACCCAGGTTTCGGGCCTTGAGTAAATAGCAATTAAAAAAAACCAAAAAATTGAAAAGCGATCTTTGATGGGTGCCCCTTCAAGCAACAAGGGGGGAACACTCACTGGTGCTTCATCAAAGGGCCAGATACTCACCAGATCCCGAATTGAGCTATATACGGTCATCCGAACATCATCATTGGAGAGACCCCTTGTAAGACCCCAACTTTTTGAATAAAGATTAAATTTTCTCGAAATATATTTTTGAATATTATGGTGTGAATTTGATATAATGTTATAGTTGTGGGTAATATTTACAAATTTTGCAAAGTACGCAAGTTGTTATATAATATTCGATTGGTCGGGGAATATTTGTTTTAACAGGGAATATTCGTACAACGACACAATCATTGGTGGACCCCCACAACGGAATTATTGTCGGATTGAGAAAACGACAAAAATACTTTATGAAAATAACGGCGGGAGTTTTACCGTTAATTGTTGAAACACCCGGTGTTAAAAGTACAGTAATACGTGTGGTTGCATAATAGCACACGGTATTGATTATTGATGTTTACGTGAGAAGTCACTCAGTTATACTCAATTATTGCTTTCACATAATTAATTGCATCATATCTCTCATATTATTGATTCAATTATTGTCACAAGATTATCATTTGCATAATATTTTATATTATTAAATCAATAATTGAGACGACAAAGTTATTCATATTATTATTTGCAATATTGACAATGTCTAGAAGTTACATCGAGGAGAGGTTTGTCACCTAATTGCGGCGAATAAGGAGAAATCCTTATCGGAAAGCCCCTCTTTCACGGGAGCGACACAGTTGTTAAATATTGTGAGTTATAATATTAATGATGAATAAGTTGTGTTGATTAAAAATGAATTTTGATAGTTCCATTGTGTTGGGATTATTAGTGTTAGTGGAAATCGACATCTATTCCAATGATAATTGATGTCTGAGGGTTATATTGATAAATCGGGTAATTTATTGGATAAATGAGCAATTAATTGCTACTAATTCACATGCTTATATAACTATTTGTTCACATGTGTGTACTATTGAATCACATTATTTACTATTAGGGGAGTTGGTGCAAGATTGATAATACTTGCATGACTAAGTTAAAAATTGAGGTATAGATGGAGGTACTATATCTTGTAATTAATTATTTTTTCACATGATTATACTATTTATTCACATGATTATACTATCCTGTCATGCATGCTTTATGCATGACTTCGGTTCCATTATTTATTATTCTATTGGAATATCCCGATCACATGCGCGTTTTATGCGGACTGATTCCGCTTTTTTTATTACATTGGAATATCTTGTCTTATGCATGCGTTTTCTGTTTACCGGACCTAGTTCCGTTATTTATTATTACATTGGAATAACACGTCTGCAAGGGTCTATCGCATGTTTGGTGATTTCTTTTGTTATTCCATTCTCTATTATACTCGGTTGGTTAAAGTTTTGACTTATACTCCATGAAATTAATGGATTATCCTTGATATTTAAGCTTCATCCAAAGATCTTTTCATGGAAATATTCTTCCGAGCATTCTTAAAATTTTCTGGATAAAATAATTCTTGAACTTGTTTTTATTGAATTCTTATATCATTGTGATCATCCTCATGTTTATATTTTGTTGAAAGTCATTTGTGGCACAGTGGTGCATAGATGGACTTGGTATGATTATGACCGAGAGATTATTCTTGTAATCATGGTAGTAATATTACAAATGATGTGGTAAAAGTCCTCATTGGCCCGTAGTGCATTGATGGACAATTGTTGGCATGATCATGACCATTAATGAATACACAAATATTCTTGGCCCGTAGTGCATGGATAATTGTGGTCGTGATACTAAAGAATATCCTTGGCCGTAGTGCAGGGGTGATTCGGTGATGTGGATTATTTATTAAGCTGAGTCCCAACGATAAAAGTGATGAAAAACCTTTTAAATCATAAAAGATAGTAGATTTTATTCTCTACTTGACTCTTTTAATGGATTGCTTGTTCCGCTGCAGTTAAACTTGATGGTTGTTATATTATATTAGTTTAACACTGTTGAAGGCTAACGATAATATATTCTGCATTATCTTAGTCATAATATTTCCTACTGGGCTAGTTGAGCTCACCCTTTTACTTTCATTGTTCTCTTTAGAAAATGAGAACGTAGCAGGGACTAGTCGGGGAACGGAGTGATGGACCAGATGATAGCATTAGTAGTCCTCACTATTCAGTGAAATAGTTGGAAAATAAATGTAATAATATTGAATTTGAGTTTCTATATTGTCTAGACGACAATATTTGTATTAAAACTTACAGCTTAAGTTTTGTCGTACTTTGCACGACAGTTGTATAATTAAGTTGTATTTGTATTCTGTACCATGTATTTGGCGACTCAGAATAGGTGATGTATACCTATTTTGGGGGCGTCAAAGTTGGTATCAAAGCTTAGGGATATGATCCCTGGCTAAGATGTGAGACTAGAACTAGGAGGGGAGAGACGGGAAATTCCTTCGCTAGTATGACCTACCTAATTTTTTGGTATTTAATTGGTTGGTCAGAGTATAGAGATAATATGTTGCATGTCAATTAACCCTTGTTTTGTGGCAGTATTTGAAAATGGCATCCGAGAATATTGAGAATAGCAATGGAGCACAAGAGACCGTTGAGTCTCCACAGATCAACATTCAGAATAATGTGCATCAGGAAGGCAATAATCCTCATGAAAACAACAACACTGACCAAATGATGAACGATGGAATGTTCAGAGGCTTTATGCAATTCATGCAACATCAGGCGAGAGCGGCTCCTGTTCAAAATGCAGGTGGAAACACTGGAAACTCTCGGACGGTTATCGCTAAACAGTTCAAGGAGCTGGGACCACCCGAGTCTATTGGAGAGCCAAAACCACTTAAGGCGGAAGCGTGGATAAAGCAGATCACCAAGATATTTGATGTCTTGGGATGCTCCGAGGAGCAAAAGGTTCCCTTCGCCACCTTCATGTTGCGTGAAGAAGCGGATTCTTCGGTGGGAATCAGTAAACGCATCTACTGACTGACGACTCAAGATGTCTTGGGAGAAGTTCCAAGAGCTATTCAACGACAAGTACTTTCCCGAAAGTATTCGTCACATGAAAGAGGTGGAGTTTATCAAGTTGGAGCAAAACAATATGACCGTGTCGCAATACGAGGCTAAATTTGCGGAGTTATCCCGGTTTGCATCCCATTTAGTCGATAACGAGGAGCGAATGACACGAATGTTTTTAAGAGGTTTGAAACCGGAGATACGTCAATATCTTATTTCTCATAAACTGTGTTTGTACTCAGATGTTGTAAATAGGGCTCAGTTATTGGAGCGCGGTAACGAGTCAATACAACCAAGAGAAAGTAGTTGGCAGCATGAAAATACTAGTGGTATCAGTCATCGAGCCGGTGACAACAAACGTGGAGGGAATCAACATGCCAGAAATGGTAACCACTTCGATGGTAATCATGGCCAAGATAGTAAAAATGGACATTTCAAGAAAAGGAGATTCAACAATGATGGAAAGACGTCAGCACCAACACCCATTGTCAAGGAAGGAGAACGACCACCTATCATATGCTTCAAATGCGGAGGGGAGGGACACATCAGTCCAAACTGCGTGATGCCATCCAAAGCGTGTTGTAATTGTGGAAGAGAAGGTCACCTAGCCCGATTTTGTCATTCACCGAAGACAAGTTCAATTTAGGATGGAGGCACAAAGGTCATCCCGAAAAGTCAAAGCGGTGGTGCGAGGAGAGCATTTGTTGTGACCTCCTCAGAAAGTAAGGAACCCGAACGAGGTCATCACGGGTAAGCTTATCATAAACTTTAGCGAAGTCTATACCTTATTTGATACCGGTTTTACCCATTCTTTTATTTCTCCTACTTGCGCTCAATAATTAAATTTGACTCCGGAGAAATTAGACTTTGACTTATCTCATTGAAACTCAGTTGGGAGAAACCTTCATTACATCCACTATTTATAAGTCTTGTTTGATTCAAATCGGTAGAATCTTACGTTACTGTCGATCTTATCTCCTTAAAAATAATTGCATTTGGCGTGATTCTAGGGATTGATTGGTTAACTACTCATCATGCTATAATTGATTGTTTTCATAAGGTTGTTAGCTTTCATATTCCTAATAAACCTATTATGCGAATTCAAGCGACCAAACCATTAAAATCAATCATGGTCATCTCAAGCCATAAAGCTATTCGTTTATTGAAAAATGGATGTCAAGCTTTCTTAGCTCACGTCCACGGATTTAAAAAAAAAATCGGTTTTTGAAGGATATTTCTATTGTTAATAAATTTCTGACGTATTCCCTGAAGAACTTCCTGGCCTACCCCCAGAGCGTGAAGTTGAATTTTGTATCGACCTTGAACCCGGTACAAAAACCCATTTCTTAAGCCCCATATCGAATGGCTCCTATTGAACTTCAGGAGTTAAAGACCCAATTGCAGGAATTATTAAACATTGGTTTCATTCGTCCTAGTACGTCTCCTTGGGGTGCTCCTGTTCTATTCATGAAGAAGAAAGATGGAAGTATGCCACTTTGTATTGATTATCGGGAGTTGAATCATGTCACCATCAAGAATAGGTATCCGTTACCTCGCATTGATGACTTGTTTGACCAGTTGCAAGGAGCACAATTCTTTTCAAAGATCGATCTTTGTTCTGGATATCATCAGCTGAAGGTTAAAACTGAGGATATTCCAAAGACTGCCTTCAGAACTCGGTACGGGCATTATGAATTCCTAGTCATCTCCTTTGGATTGACTAATGCTCCTGCTGCCTTCATGGATATGATGAACCGAGTATTCAAGGAGTATTTGGATCATTTTGTGGTCGTCTTTATTGATGACATCCTCATATATTCCAAAAGCCGTGAAGATCATGAGCAACACTTGAGGCTGATACTCCAAAAGCTTCGTGAAAACAAGCTATATGCCAAGTTGAAGAAATGCGAGTTCTGGCTTGAGGAAGTTGCATTCCTTGGGCACGTGATATCAAATCATAGGATATCTGTTGACCCGACAAAGATTGAAGCAATTCAAAGCTGGGAGCAACCTAAATCAGTGACCGAAGTACGTAGCTTTCTCGGCTTAGCTGGTTATTATTGGAGATTCATAGAAGGGTTTTCTCGAATCGCTACTCCATTAACTCAGCTGACTCGAAAAGATACAAATTCGGTTGAAGCGTGGAATGTGAGAAGAGTTTTCAAGAACTCAAGAGGAGACTCATTTTAGCACCTATTCTGACAATACCATCTGGCTCGGAGGGATTTGTCATCTACAGTGATGCTTTGGGAAAAGGGTTAGGATGTGTTCTCATGCAACATGGGAAAGTCATAGCCTATGCCTCACGGCAACTCAAAGAATATGAGAGGAATTATCCTACTTATGATCTAGAGTTGGCAGCTGTCGTTTTTGCGCTTAAAATTTGGAGGCATTACCTGTATGGGGAGAAAGTGGAGATCTATACGGATCATAAAAGCCTTAAATATTTCTTCACTCAAAAGGAACTCAACATGCGGCAACGACGTTGGCTCGAAGTGTTGAAAGATTATGATCATACTATTCAATACCATCCTGAAAAAGCGAACGTAGTAGCTGATGTACTGAGTAGAAGATCATATGCGGGTACGAGTGCAATATTTTCAACGCAAAGGCCCATTTGTATGACTTGCAAAGGATGGAGTTAGAGATAAAGACTCTAGGGACCCATGTGATGATGGCGAATATACGAGTAGAACCGACTTTAATCGATAAAGTTAAACTTGCTCAAGCTACAGACCTGGAGCTGATGCATATGAGGAAGAAAATACAAGAAGGTGCTATGCCGGAAGCAAGAATCGATGAAGAAGGAATACTTCAAGTCAACTCCAGACTTTGTGTTCATAACAACCCCGATTTAAAGTATAAAATCATGATGGAGGCGCATGACACACCGCTTTGCAATCCATCTCAGGAGTACCAAATGTATCATGATCTTGACATACATTTTGGCGAACAATATAAAGAGAGAGATAATGGAGTTTATCTCAAGGTGTTTAACTTGTCAACGAGTCAAGTAGACATCAAGTACCAAAAGGTCCATTACAACCACTTGAAATTCGAGCGGAGTGGGGAACACATTACCATGGATTTTGTTACTGGTCTTCCCAAGGTTTCTCAAGGCATAGATGCAATTTGGGTCATTGTTGATAGATTGACCAAGTCTGCTCATTTTCTACCTATACGAGAAACTTATACACTTGAACGTCTTGCTCGTATGTACATAAATGAGATTGTAAGATAGCATAGTATGCCAGTATCCATAGTTTCTGATCGAGACCAAAGATTCACTTCAAGATTTTGGGTTAGTTTGCAAAAAGCTATGGGCACGAATTTACGATTTAGCTCGGCATATCATCCTCGATTTAACAGGCGTTCGGAGAGACCATTCAAACTCTTGAAGATCTATTAAGACTCTGTGTCCTTGACTTCAAGGGAAGTTGGGATAAGTTCCTACCATTGGTGGAGTTTTCCTACAATAGTTATCAAGCAAGTATTGGCATGACTCTATTTGAGGCATTGTATGGAAGAAAGAGTCGTTCTCTAGTATACTGGGATGAGGTGGGTGAAGCAATGTTGTTGGAACCGGAGTTGGTACGTATGACTACTGAAAAGATTCAAACCATCCGACAACGTATAAAAACCTCACAAGATCGACAAAAGAGTTATGCTGATCTTCATCGAAAGGACGTGGAATTCGATATTGGAGATCATGTGTTATTACGTGTTGCTCCATGGAAGGGAGTTATGAGATTTGGAAAGAGAGGAAAGCTCAACCCTCGATTCATTGGCCAATTTTTAATCCTTGATCGAATAGGAACTGTGGCGTATAGACTCGCTTTACCGCCATGTATGTCTCATGTTCATAACGTTTTTCACATATCTATGTTACGTAAATATGTGTAAGACCCGAACCACATTATTGAATTAGAACCAGATGAGATAGAGGAAGATTTAACGTATGAAGAGTTACCTGTTAAAATCTTGGATAAAAAGGATCATATTCTACGCTCCAAAGTTATACCTTAAGTCAAAGTTTTGTGGAGAAACCACGATGTGGAAGAAATGACATGGGAGTTAGAATCTGAGATGAAATCAAGAGATCCTTACCTCTTCGACATACCAGGTATGCACCCTAATTTCGAGAATGAAATTTCATAAAAAGGGGAGGTTGTAAGACCCCAACTTTTTGAATAAAGATTAAATTTTCTCGAAATATATTTTTGAATATTATGGTGTGGATTTGATATAATGTTATAGTTGTGGGTAATATTTACAAATTTTGGAAAGTACGCAAGTTGTTATATAATATTCGATTGGTCGGGGAATATTCGTACAACGGCACAATCATTGGTGGATCCCCACAACGAAATTATTGTCGGATTGAGAAAACGACAAAAATACTTTATGAAAATAACGGCGGAAGTTTTACCGTTAACTGTTGAAACACCCGGTGTTAAAAGTACAAGATGTCTGGCGTGGTTGCATAGTAGCATACGGTATTGATTATTGATGCTTACATGAGAAGTCACTCAGTTATACTCAATTATTGCTACAATAATTGCTGCATCATATCTCTCATATTATTGATTCAATTATTGTCATAATATCATTTGCATAATATTTTATATTATTAAATCAATAATTGAGATGACAAAGTTATTCATATTATTATTTGCAATATTGATAATGTCTAGAAGTTCACGAAGGAGAGGTTTGGTCACCTAATTGCGGCGCCCAATAAGGAGAAATCCTTATCGAAAAAGCCCCTCTTCACAGGAACGACACAGTTTGTTAAATATTGTGAGTTATAATATTAATGATGAATAAGTTGTGTTGATTAAAAATGAATTTTGATAGTTTCATTGTGTTGGGATTATTAGTGTTAGTGGAAATCGACATCTATTCTGATGATAATTGATGTCTAAGGGTTATATTGATAAATCGGGTAATTTATTGGATAAATGAGCAATTAATTGCTACTAATTCAAATGCTTATATAACTATTTGTTCACATGTGTGTACTATTGAATCACATTATTTACTATTAGGGGAGTTGGTGCAAGATTGATAATACTTGCATGACTAAGTTAAAAATGGAGGTATAGATGGAGGTACTATCTTTGTAATTAGATTTTTTCACATGATTATACTATTGATTCACATGATTGAACTATTGATTCATATTATTTACTATTAGGGGAGGTGGTGCAAGTTTGATAATACTTGCAGGACTAAATTAAAAATGAAAGAAAAGTGATGAAAAACCTTTTAAATCATAAAAGATAGTAGATTTTATTCTCTACTTGACTCTTTTAATGGATTGCTTGTTTCGCTGCAGTTAAACTTGATGGTTGTTATATTATATCGCTTTAACACAACGTTGAAGGCTAACGATAATATATTCTGCATTATCTTAGTCATAATATTTTCTACTGGGCTAGTTGAGCTCACCCTTTTACTTTCATTGTTCTCTTCAGGAAATGAGAACGTAGCAGGGACTAGTCGGGGAACGGAGTGATGGACCAGATGATAGCATTAGTAGTCCTCACTATTCAGTGAAATAGTGGGAAAATAAATGTAATAATATTGAATTTGAGTTTGTATATTGTCTAGACGACAATATTTGTATTAAAACTCACAACTTATGTTTTGTCGTACTTTGCACGACAGTTGTATAATTAAGTTGTATTTGTATTCTGTACCATGTATTTGGCGACTCAGAATAGGTGATGTATACATATTTTGGGGGCGTCACACCCCTCCCAAGAGAGTCATCAAAATAGTAAAGCTGATCAAAAAAGTACCGATAAAGGAGTGGATTTCAATCTTTTGACCAAGTCATCCTGGTTGTACGATCATATATGTAAGTTTTAGAACCTTTTTTTCCCTACTCGTATTCACATGTCTGTCAATTGGTTACTTCAAATTCTGACCCATTTTTCTGTATACAGTATTCCATATCAGACCAACAATTTCTAAAAGGGACAGTCCTGAAGATCCCAATACCGGAGATGTCTCCCAGCCAAACAACACCTCACCAATTATCGAGACTACACCTTTCGAAATTATAGTCGAAGGGCCATCCACTTCCCGTACTAAACTAAACTCATCTGCAAAGACACTTAAGCAAACAAAAATCCCCACTCCCCGCTTTAGAAAAAGCCCCCTGGACATGCCGAACTCCGAAAGGACAAAAATCCTTTGGATTAAGAAGAGGTGTACCAAGGTCGTTACACAAACAACGACTTCCAAAGCACCCAAAAGTACTTCATCTAAAACCCCCATTACCTTAAGTAAAAATATCCCAACCACCGAAGCCATCCCAACCAATACCCTCGACTCAAACCAAAGCCAAAAATAAAAAGAACTTGAAGACCCGTCCTCCGAATCACCAAATAAAAGGGCTAACACTGAAATTTCTCACGATCAGTCCCTCAACGCATCCCTTCTCCTCTAAAACAACCTTCTATCAGCTGAGTTCGAGAAACTCAAGTCTCGATGAAGCTTTAGCCTTAAGACCTAGAAGAGTATCCCCTCGAAGTCTTTGATAACTTTGTTCTCCCAACCGACGAGCACTGATTCCGAAGCATAACTACCAGAGAACTCGTCTTTATAGGAATTATGCATCAAGGCCGAGTAAGACCAACTGAAACCATTCTCCTATTGTAACCCCCATTTAGTTATATCCAACAATTGTGACGCCCCCAAAATAGGTCTACACAACCCATTCTGAGTCGCCATATATATGGTACAGAATCCAAATACAAACTTCAATAATACAACTGTCGTGCAAAATACGACATCACATAAGCTGTGAGTTTTAATACAAATATTGTCATGTAGACAATATCCAAACTAAAATAAAATCCTCATTATAATTATTATCACACTATTTTACAAAATAGTTAGGACTACTAAAATAACCATCTTGAACCCTTACTCCACTCCCCGACTAGTCCCAACTACATTCTCGCCTCCTGAGAAGAACAATGGAATCAAAAGGAAAAGGGTGAGCTCAACTAGCCCAATAAAGAATATTATGACCAAGATAATATAGAACAAATTATCCTTAGTCCTCAACACGGAAAAATCTGATAGAATACAATAGACAATAAGTTTTATAATACAACTGCAGTGGAAATAGCAATCCATTAGAAGAGTCAAGTAGAATATGATATCTACTATCTTCTATGATTTAAAAGTCCATCATCAATATTTTATCCATGTAACATCATTCAATAAATATTTCAAATCAATTAATTATACATGCACTACGGGCCAAGGATATTCGTTAGTATCACCAGTGGTCATGATCATGCCAAACAACTGTCCATCTATGCACTACGAGCCAAATAGGACTTTCACTACAAACCTTATATGTAACATTAAAGGTTATGATTATACTGATACACAATTCCTGGTCATAATCATACCATTCAACAATCAATCTTTGCACTACGGACCAAAGATGACTTCTAGTATAATTTAAGCATGAGGATGATGACAATGATGTAAAGATTTAATCAAGTAAGATAAATGATAAATATTAGAGAATTCTAATTTAATTTATCTAGAGTTCAAATATGTCAAAATTGTTAACATGATAACTATTTGTGAAGTAAAATTCAAGAATGATATTCATGTATCAAAAATAATTTGGACAAAAAAGAAAATTAAATTCGGTTATGAATAGTACTCGTAAATAGTACCGATACCGTATGTATGAATAGTACCGTATGAATAATACCCAGACATGAAAAGTTTAAAATTTAATAAGAAAATTCAGACCAATATTTTAGTGAAATGATATTAGATGAAGCGTAAACATTAATGAATTTCTAACCATTTCAGGAATTATAGAAGAAATACATACCATAGTAAGTTTAAATTTAGGAATATGAAATGAAATAATATCCCTTCCGTAATATGGAGTATGAAAGAAAATAATATTTCTTTCGAGTATTGCAATAAAATAATATCCTTTACCTTAGTAGAAACTAGATTTGACTGAAATATCGGATATTATTATGAGAAAATCTTGCACAAGAAGCTACACTCAAAGTATCCTTATACTCAAGAAAAATACTCACAATACTATAGAATAAGAATTTCTGATATTGAAGGTGTGTTTTAGGAAGGAGGGGTTACCCCCTATTTATAGTGCAACGGAGGGAGAAAAAAATCAAAGCATTTTGCCTAACTCTCATTTTTTTTACTCCTCTGCCTAATGTGTTTGCCTAACTCCTCTCATTTTCAGTTTTTTTGGGGTCCACAATTTGGAAAAAACTTGTTTTGCAGGAGGAATAACCAAGCTTGTAAAGGATGAGTCTACGCATGAACTTCAGCACACTCAATTTGAAAAAAAAAAGAATTCGAAATCAACTTGTAATTCACCTCTTTTCTCACATGCTTAAATATATATTATAATAATATTATTATTTAAACAATTATAATATATTATAATAATATATTTTAATGAATATTTTATCAGAGATAATAATTGTAATTTCGCAGAAAATATGCCAAACTTTCAACAAATTCCTTCATTTATATCAAAATTGAACAAATATCCACCATATAATAATTATTCATAAATAATATTATAAGCTCACAATATTAACAAATAGATCATTCCCAGGAAAGAGGGGGCTTTCCGATAAGGATTTATGCTTATTAGCGCGCAATTATATAACATAACCCCTTTCCTCGATAATATTTTCTAGACATTGTCAAAAATGCTAACTAATAATATGAATAATTGTGTCGTGTCGTTTATTTATTTAATAATATAAAATATTGTGCAGATGATACTGTGACAATAATTGAATCAATAATATGCGATACTGTGCAACAATTACTGTGGCAATTATGAAACTGAGTGACTTTTTATGCAAGAATAAATAATCAAAAATACTGTACAATACAGTGTGCTACTGTGCAATCACACATATTACTGTACTTTTATCACTGGATATTTCAACAGTTAACGATAAAAGTTTGTCATTATTTTTATAAAAAGGTTATTTCTGTTGCTTTCTATATCCGACAGTTATTCTGTTATGTAGTCCACCAAAGATTACGCCGTCATACGGATATTCCCCGACAAAAAGAATATTTTATGACCACTTGCTTACTTTCTAAAATTTGCACATTTCACCCATAACTAAAGAATTATATCAAATCAACACCTTATTATTCAAAATAATAATTAGAGAAATTAAATCTTTATTCATAAAAAGTTGGGGTCATACAACAATAACCCAAGCAACATTAATTTTAGGCTTTTGCTATCTCGATTTGCCTCATTCGCCGATGGGAAGAAATTGAAGAAGAGGAGAAAGAATCAAAAAAGAAAATGAGCGACTGAAGGCCGCCCTTGCAAAAGAAAGAAGTCTTCACCAAAATACTTCCTTCTACTGCGAAAACCTCTAAGCTGACATTGCAAAGTTGAAGGAGGAGTCTATAGAGGCATAAGCTCACCGAAATATCGTCTTCAAGAATTATGAGACTGTGCAGCAGGAGAATGACAAATTGAAGCAAAGAAACCAAGCTCTCAATCGTCAAAACCTGGACTTGGTCAAAAAAGAGGAGAAAACATTCTGAACCTGTGTTGCCTTGGAGAAAGAGTTCAAAGAATATAAGGCTCTAGGACCTCCTCTATCCGAAGAGTTGAAAAAACAAATCTGCCAGGACTACAAAGACTCCTCTGAGCTATCAACAGAAGTGATGCAAATGTATGCTAAGGGATACAAAACTGCCCAAAGAAAAGACAAGACAAAATCACTGTTGCCAAGATAGACGTCTCTGTCTTAAACTCCTCTAAAGATGAAATTGAAGACGATCACCCATAGTAGTAGTTCTTCCCTTTTTGTAATCCTGAACTTACTATGTATTTATCCCTATGTAATTATCAAGCAAGTTAATGAAAGTTTTATTCATTCCAAAGAGTCAAATGTTAATTTCACATATGCATTTTAAATAATAAAAGCGTTCTTTCGAAGAACTGAACACTTGTGCAAACAATATTCATTTAGATAAACTGAATAAGAAGAAGGCATTAGTTCAGAAGAAATGAACACCCACTTAAACTTAAGAAGTTAATTTCCAATACTCGTTTAAAAATTGAATACTCATTTAACACATAGGTAAATAATAAAGAAGATATATTCGTTCGGTAAAACTGAATAAGTGGTGCAAAAATATTATTTCGGGAAACTGAATATGAAGTGTAATCGTTTCAGGAAACTGAATAACAATCAAAGAAGACATTCATTAAAAGACTGAACATACATTTTATTAATATAACTTGTAAAAAATTTACAGAGTCATCTAACTGAACTACTTAGCATACACTATTGATAATATTTTCTAAGTATACCTGCATGCTAAGTGTTCTTGACTTCTATCCTATCCATTGCTTGAAGCCGGTAAGTACCTGTCTTCGGCACTTCAATGACCTCATAGGGTCCCTCCCAATTAGGCATCAGCTTTCTGAGATTTTGGGGCATAGAAGCCTCCACCTCCCGAAGAATCAAATCCCCAACTTCAAAGCTCCTTAGCTTCACCCCTTTATTATAATGTCTGGCCATTCTCCTTTGGTAGGCTGGAAGCGTTACTAGGGCTGACTCTCTAACCTCTTCCAACAATTCAGGATTGAGGCAAATGCCCTCATCATTATACAGCTCCTTGAATTGGCTGACCCAAAGCGAAGGAGACCCAATCTCAACAGGAATAAAAGCATTGGTCCCATGGGCCAGTCTGAATGGTGAGTCGCATGTGGTTATCCTTGGAGTAGTCTGATATGCCCATAATATACTAAGTAGCTCTTCGGGTCATCTTCCATTCGCTTCGTCGAGCTCTCTTTTTATTCCATTCAATAGAGTCCTATTAGTGACTTCTACCTGACCATTCGATTGAGGATGAGCCACTGTGGTCTTCCAATGCTAAATTCCCAAATCTGTTAAAAATCGCTCAAACTTAGAACCCACAAACTATCTTCCATTGTCTGAGACTAGGACTAATACCATAGGAATCCCAAACTGAAAAATAACAAACTATTTCAAGAACTTCAGACATTCGTGTTCCGTGTTCTTTCAAAGTGGTTTGACCTCTACCCATTTAGTCATGTAGTCGATGGCTACTATGACAAAGCTGATCCGACCCTTCGCCTTTGGCAGTGGACCCAAAATATCAATAGCCCATGCAGCGAATGGAATTGGGGATAAAATAGAATATAACTCTTCAGGTGGCTAATGCGGAATAGAACTGTTTAACTGACACTTGGGACATTTCTTCACATATTCGTAGGCCAATAATAACCCTGTCGAAGCGCCTTCTACACTAATGCCTTTGCACCCAGGTGGTCGCCACAAATCCCCTTGTGAACCTCCTTAAAGATATATTCGGCTTCGGATGGCACTATACACCTCAATAAAGGAGAAGAATGAGCCCTTTAGTACAAATCCCCATCGACGAGCACAAAATTGGAACTCCTATATTTTATTTTCTTATCAAACATCCAATCCGAAGGTAAGACGCCATTGACCAGATAATCTAAATAAGGTGTCAGCCAACAGTTCGATCGCTCTACACACATCACCTATGAATGTTAAACACTTGGTGAATTCAAAACCTTCAGATACACTGATCCATTGAATGATTTTGTCTCCGTCATGGCTAACCTTTCCAATGCATCGACAATGGTGTCATCTGACCTATCCACCCCCTAAAAGGCAAAAGAACTGAAGTAATAGAGCCTATCGTTGACTTTAACCAAGTATTTGCACATTCTTGCTCCCCAAGCCTCATATTCTCCTCAAATCTGATTTATAACTAGCTGAGAGTCACTGAAAATTATCAACCTCTGCAACTCAAGACTCTTCGCCAGCCAAAGACCTACTAGGATTACTTCATACTTTGCCTCGTTATTAGTTTTCTTGAACCCGAAGTGAATTATCTGTTGTTCCTTGAACCCCTCTAGACTTGTCAAAATAACTCTGGCCCCACTGACATCCGAAGTTGAAGAACCATCCAAATATAGTGTCCATGAAATCTGAACAGGCTAAACGTCTGAGACCGAAGTCACCATTCCTACTACATGATCCACAACTTCTGATTCAGAAAAGTACCACTCGACCACAAAGTTAGCCAAGGCCTGACCCTTTATTCTTGTCCGAGGATGATACTCCAAAATAAATTACGCCAACTCCATAGCCCAAGCTGCTAGCTGACTCGAGACGTCTGGCTTACTTAGAATCTTCTTCAATGGTTGATATGTATGCACCATAACCAACTGACCTTGGAAGTAATGTCAAAGCTTTTGGCTGGCTATTATTAGGGCATATATAAACTTCTCAAGGTTTGGATACCTGGTTTTTGTGTCTCAAAGAGCATGGTTCACATAATACACCAGATATTGCTTCCCTTCTATTTCCCGAACTAATACAGCACCAACCGCCAACGAACCAGCCGCCAAATACAAATATAACGGTTCCGAAGGAACTGGCTTTACCAACAAAGAAGCCAAAGACAAGTAGCGTTTAATTCCCTAAAAAACATCTTAATATTTTGAAGTCCACTGGAAAGTCTTCTCATTCTTCGGCCCTTTCAACATGTCGAAGAAGGGAAAACACCTTTCTGTTGACTTAAACATGAATCTCTTTAATGCTGTTATTCGACCAGTCAATCGTTGAACATCCTTATAGGATTGGGAGGAATTCATGTCCAGAATTTCTTTGATCTTTTTGGGGTTTGCCTCAATTTTCCTCTTGCTGATTAAATAACCCAAGATTTCCCTGCTCCTAGACCAAATGTGTACTTTGTCAGATTTAACCTGAGTTTGTAGTGTTGAACGGTCTAAAAATAGTCTGCTAAATCGTCTAGATGACCACGAAATGACATGCTTTGGACGATCATGTCGTCCACATTTACCTCCATTCTCCGACCCAAATGTTTTCGAAATACGTAGTTCATCATCCTTTAATAATTTACACCGACGTTCAGCATCCCGAATGTCATCTTCTTATAAGCATAAATCGCCTGGTGAGTGATGAAGGTTATCTTCAAAATATCTTCCTGATGCACCAAAATCTGATGATACACCAAAAAAGTATCCATGAAACTAAGCAAGGCATACCCCAAAGTGGCATAGATGAGATGATCAATATGTCGAAGTGGATAAAAGTCTTCAAACACACCTTATTCAAATCTGTATAGTCAATGCAAACTCACCACTTGTCATTTCTGTTTCTGTACCAATACTACATTCGTCAACCACTCCGGGTAGTCGATCTAAAAGATGAAGTATGCTTCTAATAATTTTCCTATCTCATCATCAATGATCTTTTGCCTCTTTGGGGCAAAGATCCTTCTCTTCTAAAAGACCGATTTTTTAGCCAGGACCACGTGTAATCGATGCATAACAACCTTCTCTTCAACCCTAGGCATGTCGCTAGGAACTAATATAAATATATTTGAATTGCTCTGAAGTAGTTCTACTAAACTCGTTCAAAAGGTCTCCTACAGTCCCGAACCGATCTTGACTGTCTTTTCTTTCTCCCATGGCACCTACTCAATGTCTTTTGTGTCTTTGGCAGACATGACGAGAGGTTCCATACTGATCTCGACAGATGGTTCAATATCAATCGCCATCATCTGTTTTTGCTTATTGATCCCCACCCTATAGAGATCAATATATTCCTGTAACATCTTGCTAAATCAAGGTCCCCAACCACCTCCCCTCACTACAAGAAAAAGGCCTATCTACGGCCTTGGCCAATAGTTGTCGATCATGATAATCATCTCATGATCGGACGATGTCATGAGATAGGCTTCATATAAAATATAATTATTTGAAATGCACATCAACGACCACTATTAGTGACCGAAGTATCTGCAACCGATATTAGTGACCAAATTCGTTGCTAAGCTAAGTCAGCATGGTTCAGGGCCAAAAGGTGATGTGTGGCCCGCGTCATCGGATCAAGCGATCGCTAATACGATCATGTAATTAGCGATCATTAATAATTATCGGCGACGCATCACGATCATTGATGTATAAAAATCAAAAACAAAATTCCCTGTTTCTGATTTCCCAAAAATCAGCACCTATTTTAATACTACCTTTTATATCCCAACACACATACACACAACAATATAAACATCCATCCATATACCGACACATACACCAAACTAGTATAAACTATTTAATCATTTAAAAACCAATATGAACTGAATAAATATAAACAAATGTAATTTTAAGTAATATACAATCATCCAAAGAATGAATATAAAAGTGCAAGGTTTATAAATAACTACAAAACAAGACTAAGTCGGTCGTCATGCATCAATGTCCAAATTAGTTTCTCGTTGATCACCCTGTAATTAACAAAATAATAAAACAAGTTACACATATAGTATATATGTTGATACTGGTAATACGACAATATACAACAAATTAAACACAACAATATATGTATATATATAAGTTACTAATTTGATTGTAATAAATAAGATTGATTACCTCGTTGCCATCCCTATGATGTGATGATCTTTGCTGCTGCTATGCTTTCGCATCGACTAACTCATCGAGACTCGGGCGCGACCCGGATGCTTTTTTATTATGCGAAGAAGATCGTGATATTGACATATAGCTCTCACACAATCAGCATGAGTATGAATATCTGGATGACTCGATGATTGTGAAGACTGGGTAGCAGAGCTGCCTGAGCCACTGAGGGTTGGGCGTCGTCATTGTCTATGACCTTTGACGTAGTTCTTCTTCACAACAGACGTCCTCTCCCACAATTCATAATTAATTGGCGGACGTAGGGTGCCTTCAGGATAGTGCTCATTTAATAAACGCTTATAAGTATCCTGTCATCATGTTAACAATTAAATAGTTAAAAATAAATTGGTAAAATTCTAAAGAATGACATAAAACTTGATAAACAAGATCAAAGTTGTTAAAAATTATTACCGCTATCTGGATAGCATCAGGCAAACCATCATGGGTGGCCATGTACACATCCAGTCAATGGATAGGCTGACCTTGCGACTGAGACTCCTATACAAAACATATTCCAATATTACTAAGTAAACATGTGATATTCTATAATTTATGATTGTAAACATATTAAAACTATTCATACGTACCCTGGTAGTGATATGCTGCAACTGTGATATATTCCCGCCCATGTAGGTTCTTTTTGCCATTAGGTACACCTGAGGATCTGTTAGTGGCGATTGTCTTGCATCTTTTGACTCAGCTCTCAGCTTTCCATTGGGCACACATCTCAGCCCATATGGACTGAGTGCACCACCAGGGGCTATGCTCATGCATGTACTCCTCTCCTTGGCCTGGATGGACGATCGATACATTGTGTAGGGCTTTCTATCGTTCTTTTTTCAAATTATCTTTGGTACGGACGACGTACTTCTGCCAGAATAGTCTGTATCACTGAAGCATGCGCGTCCTCCCATCTATACCTTTTTTGAAAATAAAACAACAATAATAATATTAGAACGGTACTTTTAACATATAATCCAACACAACTAAACAATTTTCCTTAGATAATTATATTATCTGTCATAATTAAAAAAAACATACCTGAAATTTAACCCAAACTGTATTCTTGTGGGCAATAGGTGTGCTAGCCCACGTAATCACAGGTGTGGGCCAATTCTATAAGCACATCTGTGAAATGCACTTGGCAATCTTATTATTTGAAAAATCACTATAATATACAACAAATTTACATCAAAGATAAGTAGATATATTATAATATTTAAAGCAATTTACATTGGTTATATATCTTGTATAAATTGAATCTAAAATGCTTATATATAAATGATGCGGACGTACGTGCTATCCGGAGGAAGACGAATCTGAATAAGAATATGATTATCCGGATTAGTAGGGGCCTTTGGCACATGATTAGGCCCCCTACCCAAGCCGCGCTTTTTTTGTGCTGCTTCAGAAGCCATCTATATATTACAAATTTCAAGATGTTAGTATGAGTTATATTTGATTACATGCATATATGAATATAAAATGACAATAATGACAGGAAATTGCATTCAAATAGTTAAGTTGTACATAAACATGACAATGATATAAAGAACATGTAATACTACACATACATTTCATTTGTTTAAATGTCAATGTCTGAGTCAAAATCATCTTGTATACGTATTGCAGATTTATAACCATCATCTGCTTCAGATTCAGTGTCAGTGTCTGTCAATAACTCTTCATCCTCAGTATCAATGTCATCTAACACAAGTATTGACTTAGGATCTAATTCATGTGGTTCATCTCCACCATTTAACTGGATTACTTCATTGTCGTCCTCCACATTTATTATAGTTTGTTTATGAAGCATTTGCTCTTGGTAAATCTCCCCATCAACTACTTCTACACGACTGCGCGTGAGAGTATGAATTATAACTTGCAAATCTGCAGACGGTCTATCCCTTTTCCTAACAGGATTAGGAGTGTAGTATACTTGTACTATTTGAGTTGGTAAAACAAACGGTTCGTTAGAGTACACAGACCTATGGAGGTCAATATCAACGATTCCATGTATGTTAACATGTACCCCTTTTTCTGAATCAAACCAACGACACTTAAACAAGTTAATATGACCCTCTTACGTGCCCTTGCATGATAACTCTACGATTTCCTCCAACTCCCCATAAAAGGCACGACCAAGCTCATTGTAACAATATCCTTGGACACAAACTCTAGAGTTCGTTGTTCTTTTACCGCGCCCATATGCCTTTGTATAAAATTCACAACCATTTATTTTGTAACCATTGCAGCTGACTTGGTCCTTGTTGTAGGGTTTCAACACAAAAACGCAACGAAAATAAACCAATTTAAAGGCAATTTCGAAACCCTAAAATAGGATCCATGCGAAAAATAATTAATTCAGTGGTAAGAAATTATACCGATTAAGAAACTGAAATTGAAGCAATCGAATCTCCAACGTAATCCACGATTAAGAAATTGGAATTGATACGATCGAATCTCCAACGCAATCAAAACGAAATGCGTCTCTACAGTATCCACACGAACGCTCCGTGAATCGTCCTACGATCTGCAGAAGAAGGAACCGCGGTACTAGGCACTAAGGATGAGGATTTTCGAAACTTTTTTCTCTAGTCTCTCTCTAAGAGTGACTAGGGTTTTGTATTTTAACGTAAAACCCTAGAGTGACCGATATATATCATATATATAGCAGTTATGAGGAATTAATCAAAACCTAATATTATTAAAATCCGAATTTATATATATCTTAATTAAGTCTTACTTAATTAATATACATATATACAATTATCTTTTTAATTTAAATTAAATGATTTAAAATACTATCAATCATATTGATATATTTAAATCCTTATAATTTAAATTAATTTCTTTTTAAATTACGTTACATATGTGTGTGACCCTATAGGTTATTATTACATTGGCAATAATTTTAAAATCATATTATAAAATTATAAACAGTGAGCGACATCTAGTAATGCATCACTGCTACCTAAGAAATAACAAGATCGATGATTCGATGCAACATTTTCGCGACCAATGTTTCAATGTAATTTAATCCTTTTAACCGTAATATCCTAGATTAAACTCGAGTCATGGAATGTGTCATACTCTTCATAATTTAATTTGAGTTTTTCTTGATCAATGAGTAGACTATATGAAACAAATCACTATTTGAGCATGGCCATGCATTTCATAGTCCTACTGTGACACTCCAAAATCTCGGTACATCATTACCTCAAGATTTGGTGTTCACTTAATCAAAACTTTCATATCTAACTACCCAATCATAATATAATTGAATAAATAAACTTGCCCATACAGGATTACATTAAATAAAATCTCCCAGGTTATCTAACCTTTACAAAAATCATTCATGCAGAAAATTAAATAAACTTCATTACAATCTTTAACACAAAGTCTGATAATAAAACTATCAAAACTATTACAAGTCTTGATGATTGTTTATCTTTCCTTTCCTCTTCTTTGGTGCTAGGTACGTCACCCTTTTCAAATTTTAGTCGTAAGAAATTTTACTGACAAGAGTGAGCAAACAAGGCTCACCCGAATAACAATAAATAAAACTTTAACCTTTACATCACTTGCCATATACTAGGCTTAATAGAACTGAACAATACGTTCTATTAACATTCGAAAAATCATAACATTCACTGAGGGTCTAATGACCACGAACCATTTCCACAGTTATAAGTAATCTTTCAACTTTAACTATAACAGTCATACGACTGCAAAGACTCAAAGGTACTTAGGGGGATCAATCCTTCGTACATGTATTGCATACAAACATTTTAGCACAAAGTATAAAACTAAGTGCAACCCCTAATAATAGGGTTGTTCATCTCAGTATTTAGAGTACTAGTCCGCACCAAAGTCAGTTTGGTTTGGATACACTTCAAGGTAATTTGGAATTCAACGGACATCACCTAAGGATTATTTGAATAAAAGATAATAACACTGTGTTTTTGAATAATCATAACTGAATAAACATTGCATTCAAAGTTCATGCTTTAGGAATAATCTAATAGCATAACAATTGAATAATCTATCATACCTTGCTTTGAACAATACTAAGCTAAGGTTACATCTTAGAACTCAATATCAAGCATGTATAACAAAGAATAACTTGAACGATAAACTGGTTCAACAGAATAAAGGTACTTGTATACTAATATAACAAGTTTTGAGTTAGGAAAACTTGTATAATCATAACAACTTGTTCGACAAAAGTGTGGAGATGGGAAACTTGTATCATCATGAATAACTAGATACAATCAAGTTGCTTAATGAAAGTACTTTTACTCAATAAAGTATAGAATTATGAAATTTGCATAACAAAGATTTAGGATTAGAAAACTTGCTCAACTATTATAAAAGTAGAGTTAAAGAACTTGCATGACAATACATCGTTAAATAAGAGATTAGAAATAAAGAATTTGCATAACTATAACATAACAGTGAAAAGTAACCTTGCTGAATAATAAAGTAGCAAAGGTTGGGGAATTTGCCTTGCGCGTAGATTAAACCGTTATAATCCAAATCACAATATCCTATATACATATGTTATCATAACTTTATCAGTCATTATCAATTCTACATCACGTATGGTTTAAATGTCAAACCATGTAATCAATTTATATTCTTAAACGATAATAAACTCGTTAGGTATTAACACTATGTTCGTGCAACACATTACAATACTAAAATAACAGAATTATTTGGTCACATAGCATTACAACTAAAAATTTCTGGACTTACATGCAAGACAAAAGTCATTTTGAGCGATTCGCTAAGTGGCACCATGCCCACGCTTTTGAATCTGTAGGTCGTATTTGCTGGCCTTTGAGGTGGTGCTTTGGCGCCAGAAATGTATAAGGACTTCATTGTACTGCAGTATGAAGTCCGTGACGACTTCAATGACTATGACTTGAGGTTTGGGTGGTATTTGATTTTGGCGCTAAGGCGCGAGACTTCAAGATGGAGCGTGGATTTTGGCACTGGGGCGCCGAAACTCACAGAATACAAAATGAATAACAAACAAAGCTACTGTATTCTGCTTTCTCACCCCCAATTAACATGTATAAGTTATAATTCGTATAAAATTACACACAAACATTAATAATCATACATATACCAGTTACTAACCACTAAACAACGATTTTAGGAACACTGTTTATCTTTGAAACAAAAATTTTAAAACCCAAAACTCCATTGTTAACACAGTAAGCACTGTAATCATATTTAGAAAACAATTTGATTTATTCTAACTATATTCTATTTAATTCTTACCCAATTCATATAATCACAGTTAAATTCTATGATTATCATACAATACAAGTATAAATTTTGGTACTCTAAAAAACATACATTCATACATGTTTATGTTCACAATAAAACTATTTCTTTTTCTTTAACACATGATTAACATACCGCTTATATATATATATATATATATATATATATATATATATATATATATATACATGCTAGTTATAACAATTATAACAACAAAAACATATAATACCAAAACAAATTCTAGAACAAGGTTTACATACATTTTTTTGTAAAAACCTTATACAGAGTGAATGACTTTCAAGAACACAGAGACTTTAGACCTAATGACGTAAAACATATATGTCTACATAAACATACATTAAGGTTATAAACACATACCTTTTGTTGTTAAGAAATACTTGTCAACAGAACTTGTTTTGGACAATCACGCACTTGGCTTCCTCTCAAACTCGCTGAACTTTTCCTTTCTCTTTTCTTACTTCTCTCAGTATTAGACTAGGTACTAACAGTGAGCGTAAACCAAAACTGATAAAAGTATACGTAAAATAAAATTGCTATGACAATAATAAGTCTACTTATTATATCAGTTATCAAACATATAACATATAACTTATAATATATATTTTATTTATATATTTGTTTTATTAATAATTTAAAATCCAAAAGAAATCCAAAAGCCATAGGCTTTGTTTGGCAAATCATTTAAAATTAAACACTTAATAACCTTAAGCATTGTTTGGATAAAACTAACTTAAATTACTTTAATTTATTTTAATAACTCTTTATAACATAGTTATTTGTCACACCTTATTTAATTAAGTTTTTATACTTAATTAATTAATTACTTCAAATAACAATTTATTAAATAATTCACTTAATCACATAACTCAATCCACATAACACATTAATTATTTAACACATAAATAATTAACTAAATCAAATTAATCAAATTGAACACTTATTTATCCAATAATAAACACATCCAATAAATATTTATATAAATCAATAAATATTTATAATTTACATTTTAAAAAATCTGGAATGTTACATCATTCCCCTCTTATAAGGATTCTGTCCCCAGAATCACAATTCAAACAACTCATTCGTTACAATCTTCTCTACTTACAAAGATTCTGTCCCTAGAATCAAAGACACAGATTAAACAAATAACTCAGGTTACTCTTTCAACATTTCCTCTTCGAGTTCCCACGTAGCTTCTTCAGCATTGTGGTTCCTCCATATCACCTTCACAGAAGGTATCACTTTATTCCTGAGCACTTGTTCTTTCCTGTCTACTATCTGGATAGGAATCTCTTCATAAGATAAATCTTACTCGAGCTGCAACGGTTCGTACTAGATTACGTGTTTGTAATCAGGTTTATACGGTCGTAACACCAAAATATGAAAAACATTGTGAATGTTTTCCAACTCTGGAGGTAGAGCTACCTCATAAGCTACCTTTCCAACTCTTCGCAGCACTTCGAAGGGTCCAATAAACCTTGGGCTGAGCTTTCCTTTCTTACCGAAATGAATTTTCCCCTTCCAAGGAGAAACTTTGAGGAATACGAAAGTTCCTACGTCGAATGCACGATCTTGTTTGTGCTGATCAACATACTTCTTCTGTCGGTCTTGAGCTGCTACCAATCTTGTCCTGATGAGTTTGATAACCTCAGAAGTTTGTTGCACTAGTTCTGGTCCTAGCAGTTGACGTTCACCCAGCACAGTGGAGTTCTGGACTTTCTGCCGTATAACACTTCGTAAGGTGGCATACCGATGATCGCGTGATAACTATTATTGTAGACGAATTCCACCAATGGTAATTGTTCTTCCCAACTTCCTTTGAAATCCATGACGCATGCTCTCAGCATATCTTCCAATGTCTGGATCGTTTGTTCACTTTGGCCATCTGTTTGTGGATGATAAGTTGTACTCATTCGCAACTGAGTTCCCATGCTTTCTTGTAGTCTCTTCCAGAAGTTTGACGTGAATTGCGAGTCTCTATCGAACACAATTGACATGGCACTCCATGTCTCGAAATGATCTCTTTAATGTACAATCTTGCCAACTAATCAAGATTGAACCTAATCTTTATTGGTGAAAAGTGAGCTGATTTCGTCAGTCTGTCCACTATCACCCAAATCGCATCGCATCCTCTCTGAGTAGTTGGAAGACCCACCACAAAATCCATCATGATGTGCTCCCACTTCCATTCCGATATTTCCAACGGTTGAAGTAATCCGATGGGTCTTTGATGTTCGGCCACGCATTCTGCAACATCCCTTTTCATATTTGGCCACCAAAAATGTCGGCGTAAATCTTGATACATCTTCGTGCTTCCTAGATGAATTGAATATTTTGAGCTATGAGCTTCGGTCAAGATTTCATCTTTCAGCTTTGGTGTTGCTGGAACCCAGATTCTTCCCTCATACCGTAGCAATCCTTCGGTATCGATCTTGTATTTCGCATAACTACTTTCAACCACATTCTCTTTTATCTTCCCACATTCTTCATTTTGTAACTGATCGTTCTTCACCTTGTCCAGTAAAGTTGGGTAGAACTTCTAATTCGAATAGTCGTTAAATTTGATTCTGTGGAAATTTGATTTCCAGCTCTAGCTTTGTCATTGCTGAAATGAGATCCTCCTGAGTTGTTATCAACATCAACTTTTCCCGACCTTTCCTGCTTAAAGCATCTGCAACCAAATTTGCTTTGCCTGGATGATAAAAGATCTCACAATCGTAATCTTTTATCAATTTCATCCATCTTCTCTGACGCATGTTAAGGTCCTTCTAAGTAAAAATGTACTTCAGACTCTTATGGTCTGTATATATCTCACATTTCTCTCCATAGAGGTAGTGTCTCCATATCTTGAGAGAAAATACTACTGTAGCCAATTCCAAATCATGAGTCGGATAACCTTTCTCATAACCCTTCAGTTGTCTTGATGCATAGGCAATAACTTTGCCGTTCTGCATAAGAACACAACCCAATCCTTTGTGTGAGGCATCACTATATACCACAAAAATTCTTGTATTACCCGACAGGGTTAACACAGGTGCCACACTTAGCTTCTTCTTCAAATCTTGGAAGCTCTCCTCACATTTCTTTGTCCAAACGAATTTCACAGCTTTCCATGTCAAATTTGTTAACGGAGTGGCTATCTTGAAAAAATATTGAATGAATCTTCTATAATAACTGGCCAGTCCCAAGAAACTCCTCACCTCCGAAGGTGTCCTTGGTTGTTCCCAATTTATTACAGCTTCCACTTTCGATGGATCCACTGAAATCCCATCTTTGTCAATCACATGACCCAAAAATTGTACACGATCGAGCCAAAATTCGCACTTAGAGAATTTTGCGTACATCTTTTTCTTTCTAAGTGTCTCCAATGTCAAACATAAATGTTCCACGTGTTCTTCTTGAGTTTTGGAATACACCAGAATGTCGTCGATAAATACCACTACAAACTTGTCTAAGAATGGTTTAAATACCCTGTTCATCAAATCCATGAACGCAGCAGGGGCATTTGTTAAACCAAAAGACATCACCAGAAACTCGCAATGGCCATATCGAGTTCTGAATGCCGTTCTAGGTATATCCTCCTTTCTTACCTTTAATTGGTGATACCCACTTTTCAAATCTATTTTTGAGAAGTACTTAGCACCCTTCAACTGGTCAAACAAATCATCTATTCTAGGCAACGGATACCTATTCTTAATAGTGACCTTGTTTAACTCCCTATAATCAATGCAAACACGCATTGATCCATCCTTCTTCTTCACGAATAATATTAGCGCTCCCAACGGTGATACACTTGGTTGAATATATTTATTGTCCAGTAGCTCTTGTAGTTGTACCATCAGTTCCTTCATTTCTACCGGAGCCATTCTGTACGAGGCCTTCAATATCGGTGCAGTTCCTGGCGCTAAGTCAATTACGAACTCAATCTCTCTGTCAGGCGGAAGTCCTGGCAAATCCTACGAAAATACATCTACGAATTCCCTAACCACTGGTATCTCCTCCAGTTTCACACCTTTTTTCTGAGTATCGACTATGTAAGCCAAATAACCCACATAGCCTTTACTTAACAATTTCTTGGCCTGCATAATCGTCAGACATTTCATTTGTCTAGGCGATTTGCTACCATAGTAAACTACCTTTGACGGAGTCATAAGGTTTACACACTTCTTGTGGCAATCAATTACTGCTCCATATTTGAACAAACCAATCAATTCCCAAAATAACATCAAATTCTCCAAGTCTAATTGGGATTAAATCTACCATCGAGGATATTCCTTTAATGTTCACCCTACATTTCTTGTATCTGAACCTAACAGAATCACTTCCCTATTCGCAATTTCTATGTTCAAAGGGAAATTCAGTTCTTCTCTAGGCAATTCTAACCTCTTAGCAAATTCATCAGATATAAACGAGCAAGTAGCACCCAAATTAAATAATACATAAGCATTAATATCGTTGATTGGGATAATACCTGACACCACATCTTTTGATTGCATAACATCCTGACAACAAAGTTTTAAAGTTTTAATTATTAATCATTCTACTCGACACTCACGAGCACATAAGTTATAAACACATAAGCACATAAGTGTGTTAATACTTCTTCCTTAAAACTCAATAAGAGTTATCTCCACTATCTTTTCAAAGGTTACTTCTTAAGGCTTTTCCCCCACCTAAGTTTCATAACCTAAAGCTTTGATACCAACTTGTGACACCCCCAAATCCCGGTACGTCATTACCTCAAGATTTGGTGTTCACTTAATCAAAATATTCATATCTAACTACCAAATCATAATATAATTGAATAAATAAACCTGCCCATACAGGATTACATTAAATAAAATCTCCCAGGTTATCTAACCTTTACAAAAATCATTCATGCGGAAAATTAAATAAACTTCATTACAATCTTTAACACAAAGTCTGATAATAAAACTATCAAAACTATTACAAGTCTTCAGTACTTGTTTATCTTTCCCTTTCCCTTACTGGTTGCTAGGTACGCCACCCTTTTCACTCTTTAGTTGTAAGAAATTTTGACGTAAGAGTGAGCAAACAAGGCTCACCGGAATAACAATAAATAAAACTTTAACCTTTACATCACTTGCCATATACTAGGCTTAATAGAACTGAACAATACGTTCTATTAACATTCGAAAAATCATAACATTCATTGAGGGTCTAATGACCACGAACCCTTTCCACAGTTATAAGTAATCTTTCAACTTTAACTATAACAGTCATACGACTGCAAGGACTCAAAGGTACTTAGGGGGATCAATCCTTCGTACATGTATTGTATACAAACATTTCAGCACAAAGTATAAAACTAAGTGCAACCCCTAATAATAGGGTTGTTCATCTCAGTATTTAGAGTACAAGTCTGCACCAAAGTTAGTTTGGTTTGGATACACTTAAAGGTAATTTGAAATTCAACGGACATCAACTAAGGATTAGTTGAATAAAAGATAATAACACTGTGTTATTGAATAATCATAACTGAATAAACATTGCATTCTAAGTTCATGCTTTAGGAATAATCTAATAGCATAACAATTGAATAATCTATCATACCTTGCTTTGAACAATACTAAGCTATGGTTACATCTTAGAACTCAATATCAAGCATGCATAACAAAAAATAACTTGAACGATAAACTGGTTCAACAGAATAAAGGTACTTGAATGCTAATATAACAAGTTTTGAGTTAGGAAAACTTGCATAGTCATAACAACTTGTTCGACGAAAGTGTGGAGATGGGAAACTTGTATCATCATGAATAACTAGATACAATCAAGTTGCTTAATGAAAGTACTTTTACTCAATAAAGTATAGAATTATGAAATTTGCATAACGAAGATTTAGGATTAGAAAACTTGCTCAACTATTATAAAAGTAGAGTTAAAGAACTTGCATGACAATAAATCGTTAAATAAGAGATTAGAAATAAAGAATTTGCATAAGTATAACATAACAGTGAAAAGTAACCTTGCTGAATAATAAAGTAGCAAAGGTTGGGGAATTTTCCTTGCGCGTAGATTAAACCGTTATAATCCAAATCACAATATCCTATATACATATGTTATCATAACTTTATCAGTCGTTATCAATTCTACATCACGTATGGTTTAAATGTCAAACCATGTAATCAATTTATATTCTTAAACGATAATAAACTCGTTAGGTATTAACACTATGTTCGTGCAACACATTACAATACTAAAATAACAGAATTATTTGGTCACATAGCATTACAACTAAAAATTTCAGACTTCTGTGCAAGACAAAAGTCATTTCTGAGCATTCTGCTAAGTGGCCAAGACTTTCACAATTGAATCGTAAGTATGTACTTCTTTGAGGTGGTGTGGTCTTGAAGACGAGAAATGTATAAGGACTCGGTCTTTGCATGACACGAAGTTCGGCGTTGATTGGGGCACTGATTTTGGCGCTAAGGTGCGAGATTTCAAGCTGGAGCGTGGATTTTGGCGTTGGGGCGCCGAAACTTACATAATACAAAACGAAGAACAAACAAAGCTACTGTATTCTACTTTCTTACCCCCAATTAACATGTATAAGTTATAATTCAAATAAAATTACACACAAAAATTAATAATCTTACATATACCAGTTACTAACCACTAAACAATGATTTTAGGAACACTGTTTGTGACGACCCCCAAAATAGGTCCATTCCATCCAACCCATTCTGAGTCGCAAAATACATGGTACAAAAACAAATAAAACTTCAGTAATACAATTGTCGTGCAAAATACGATAACACATATACTGTTAGTTTGAATACAACTATTGTCTAATAGACAGTATAAAAACTCAAAAGGGGTCCTCATTACAATTATTGATACGCTATTTCACAGAATAGTGAGGACTACTAATGCAACCATCTGGACCGTCAATCCATTCCCCGACTAGTCCCAGCTATATTCTCATTTCCTGAAGAGAATAGTGAAAGAAAGGGTGAGCTCAACTAGCCTAGTAAGAAAATATTATGACTAAGATAATATACAACAAATTATCATTAGTCTTCAACAGGGAAAAATCTGATAAAATATAATAGACAACACGTTTTAGATCAACAACTGCAGCGGAATAAGCAATCCATTAGAAGAGTCAAGTAGAGAAAGAATTCTACTATCTTCTAAGATTTAAAAGTTCATCATCAATATTTTATCCCTGTAACATCAATCAATATACATCTTGAATCAAATATTCATCTTTGCATTACAAGCCCAAAGATATCCTTTGTATCACCAGGTTGGTCATGTTCATCTCAACATCTCTGCTTCATCTTTACACTACTACGCCAAAGATATTCTTTAGGTAATCATTCATCTTTGCACTACAGGCCAAAGATATTCATCAGTTAATCATTCATCTTTGCACTACAGGCAAAAGATATTCAGTAATATCATCATTTAGGACTGAGGATGATGAAAAATATCTTAAAGAAAACGAATCTAGTGAGATAAAAGATCAAATATTAGGGATTTGTATTACAGTTTATCCAAGTTCAAAAATACTTCATAATAACCAATTGTGAAACAGAATTCAAAATACAGATCAAAGCATGGATACAATCAAAGATAGTAACCATAATAGACAACTTGGACAAAAAGAAAAAAAATTCATTTTTCGGTGAATAGTGTCGTATTCGTGAATAGTGTCGTATACGTGAATAGTACCCTGACACAAAAAGTTCCAAATTTGATAAAAAGTTCATACCAACATTTCGGTATAATGATATTGAAGAAAATATCATTTTAAGAAGAATATAACACCCCTTACCTCAAAAAGATAATACTTCTGGCTGGAATACTGGATATAGTGCTGAAGGAACTTGCACCGTATAGCAACACTCAAAGTATCAAAATACTCACAAGAATACGCTCGATAATATAGAGAGAAAGAGAAAAACTTATGAATTACGGTGTGTTTTCAATTCTAACTAAGCACCTATTTATAGGAAAATGCTTAGAACATAGAACACTAACACTAACTTTACGATGGCTTTACATTCTTTATTGCCACCCACTACATTTGAAATTCAATTGAGCACATTTCTCACCAACCAATTCTAGAATTTTCCAAAATGTTTTATCATTTAAACAATAATCAGAAACTTTAATAATTCATAGAAAATAGCCATTTATCAGAATAATATGAATTTTATGTCCATTCCACACGAAATCGAATTCTCTACAACTTTGTAGCTTTGAGTTTTTCCAAATTCCAAACAGAAAAATACCCGAAATCCACAAACAGATGATTTTTAAATACTTCCAATCCGACAAAATCTAATCGATAAAACATCTCAAAGATTAATTTCTTCATTAATAACCACATAAATAAATCCATCATTTATATTCACATCAAATAAATATTTCCTTATCATATAAATCAATAATTAATTAATCACAAATAATATTACGAATCATAATTATGACAACCAAAGTAGATTCATGGGAAAGATGGGGCTTTCAGATAAGGATTTCTCCTTCTTGGTAGCCGCAATTAGGTGACCAAACCTCTCCTTGATGAGAACTTTCCGGACATTACCAATAATGCTATCTAATAATATTATTCAAATAATATGAATTATTGATCGATAATGGAATCTTTGTCAAATGACAATTATTGAACAACAATAATATAAAATATCAAAGCGGCAAATTATTGAATCAATAAAATAAAATATTGAACAATAATTCTACATGACAATTATTGAGTAGTGCCTTCTTACGTAAGGATCAATAATTCAACAATCTCATGCAATACTGGTAATCTTCTTTGTGCAACCACAGCATATCAACGTATTTTAACCACCGGATATTCCAACAGTCTTAACGGTAACAACTACGCCGTTATTCAATTTTGTCATTTTCTTTCTCCGATCGTTATCCGTTATGGGGCCCACAAATGGTTGCGCCGTCGTACGAATATTTCCCGACATAAAGAATATTCCACGACCAAATGAATATTCCCTGATAATTGAATATTTTATAACCACTTGTTTATTTTGCAAAATTTTCACATTTCACCCATAACTAAAGTATTATATCAAATTAATACCTTATTATTCACAATAATAAATAGAGAAAATTCGATTTTATTCATTAAAAAGTTGGGGTCTTACACTGTTTATCTTTGAAACAAAAATTTTAAATCCAAAACTCCATTGTTAACACAATAAGCACTGTAATCATAGTTAGAAAACAATTTGATTTATTCTAACTATAGTCTATTTAATTCTTACCCAATTCATATAATCACATTTAAATTCCATGATTATCATACAATACAAGTATAAATTTTGGTACTCTGAAAAACATACATTCATACATGTTTATGTTCACAATAAAACTATTTCTTTTCTTTAACACATGATTAACATACCACTCATATATACATATATATATATATATATATATATATATATATATATATATATATATATATATATATATATATATATGCTAGTTATAACAATTATAACAACAAAAAACATTTAATACCAAAACAAATTCTAGAACAAGGTTTACAGACATTTTTTTGTAAAAACCTTATACAGAGTGAATGACTTTCAAGAACACAGAGACTTTAGACCTAATGACGTAAAACATATATGTCTACATAAACATAAATTAAGGTTATAAACACATACCTTTTGCTGTTAAGAAATACTTGTCAACAGGACTTGTTTTGGACAATCACGCACTTGGCTTCCTCTCAAACTCTCTAAACTTTTCCTTTCTCTTTTCTTACTTCTCTCAGTATTAGACTAGGTACTAACAGTGAGCGTAAACCAAAACTGATAAAAGTATACGTAAAATAAAATTGCTATGGCAATAATAAGCCTACTTATTATATCAGTTATCAAACATATAACGTATAACTTATAAATATATATTTTATTTATATATTTGTTTTATTTATTTTATTAATAATTTAAAATCCAAAAGAAATCCAAAAGCCACAGGCTTTGTTTGGCAAATCATTTAAAATTAAACACTTAATAACCTTAAGCATTGTTTGGATAAAACTAACTTAAATTACTTTAATTTATTTTAATAACTCTTTATAACATAACTATTTGTCACACCTTATTTAATTAAGTTTTCATACTTCATTAATTAATTACTTCAAATAAAAATTTATTAAATAATTCACTTAATCACATAACTCAATCCACATAACACATTAATTATTTAACACATAAATAATTAACTAAATCAAATTAATCAAATTGAACAATTATTTATCCAATAATAAACACATCCAATAAATATTTATATAAATCAATAAATATTTATAATTTACATTTAAAAAATCTGGAATGTTACACCTACTCAATCAAGAGGCCTATGGATATCACCCCTAATACATAGGAGGGTTAAATTCCATCTAGATCACTCATATTCCTCACACGATTCATGATGTACCCAATAATCACCTTTATAGTCCACCCTATTAAAGGTTACATTTAATGATATCAAAGTACATAAATTCCCGTGAAGAAATATAGTGATTTCAGGTCGGAGGACCATTACATCATTGTCACTATGAGAATTGCTAATGACACTTCGCATAACGCTCCATAGAGAATTCTCATGGTGGGTTTGTCCAGTACATCGTTCTCTAACATGTACCTATGCATTGACTTAATATCTCATATATTTATGACCAATGAGATTTGGTCATCAGTCAATCCACATACTAGTCTTAATGCATCATTGTTGTCCCATCAACAATGATACTCGACTAGGGACATTTAAGAACAATGATACTAATTATAAATATATAATCTTATGTTCAAGTCACATACTTGAAACTATATAATTTGTATCAATATTCTAAGGATTTTTATTATGTTAACATTTATATAATGCAGTAAATAAAACCATAATAAAATCATTCATTTATTCAATCAAATATAATATCAAAACGTTAAGCAATTATATCAAATAATTGGTCTCTGGGGCATAAACTCTAACACTTGTCTAGTCCCATAGCTAGGACTTGTACATTAGCCGAAATCGTTGATCCCTCAGTCAAAGCCTACAAAAACACCATCCTATTAAATGAATTCATAGTTAATATGGAGTATATATATATATATATATATATATATATATATATATATATGTCGTGCTTAAGTAACTTAACTTACTTTGTCCTTTAGCCAAAGTGCAAATTTTTTATCACGATTGATTTGAATATCTTTATCGGTTATGCCGGGATGCTTCACTTTTAACTTGTCATCGTACAATCTATACAATGTTATAAAAATTAACATATTTGTAAGCATATTACGTGTCATTGAAAGTTAAGGGATAAACTTTCAAGTTTACATGTGTACCTCACAAATTTGTCAATCTGATCGCAATTGAGAAGAATGTAAGTATGTGCAACATGTAATTCTTTCTCAGAGAGGAATATGGGCTTTCTTTTTCCATAAGCGCGTCCCGATAGACCTAATATAAAAGGCAACCATTTATTTCAACATTTCCCCCATCATCATTTCCCGAGACTCGATTGGCCTTTGTCAAGACTTCGTCTAGAAAATAGTCTGAGACAAACGTAGATATCTCATCAAAATTGTATGCCTCACATATCGACCCCTCGACATAAGCTCTATTCTTCAACTTCCTCTTAAGGTTTCGCATCACCCTCTCGAAAGGGTACATCCATCTATATTGAGTTAGACCCTCAACACGAGCTTCATAGGGAAGATGGATTTGTAAATGCTTCATGAAGTCAAAAAAACCAGGTGGGAATATTTTTTTTCCAGTTTACACGTGATCTCTATGATGTTTTTCTCAAGTACAGAAATGTCCTTCTCATTTAATGTTTTTGAACATAAGTCTTTAAAGAAACGACTAAGATCCATCAAAGAATTCCATATTGGTTTATCAAGCAGATCCCGAAATGTTATAGGCATGAATCTCTCCATGAACACATGATAGTCATGACTCTTCATCCCTTGTAATTTCCCACCCGTAACACACCTTGCAATGTTTGACACATATCTATATGGTAGTTTCAAAGACTTAATGTGACGCCCCCAAAATAGGTATACATCACTCATTCTGAGTCAACAAATACTTGGTACAGAATACAAATACAACTTTCGTGTAAAATACGACAAAATATAAGCAGAGAGTTTTAACATGAATATTGTCTTCTAGACAATATCCACACTCAATGGAGTTCTCGTTACAATTATTATCACACTATTTCATAAAATAGTGAGGACTACTAAAGCCATTTATCCTGGACCATCACTCCATTCCTCGACTCGTCCTAGCTATATTCTCATTTCCTGAAGAGAACAATGAAAGAAAATGGTGAGCTCAACTAGCCTAGTAAGAAATATTATGACTAAGATAATGCAGAATAAATTATCCTTAGCCTTCAACAGTATAACAACTAATAGAATACAATAGACAACAAGTTTTAGATCAACAACTGCTGCGGAATAAGCAATCCATTAGAAGAGTCAAGTAGAGCATAATATCTACTATCTTCTATGATTTAAAAAGTTTATCATCAATTTTATCGCTGAGACTCAACTTAATAAATAATCCACATCACTGAATTATCCATGCACTACGGGCCAAGGATATTCATTAGTATCACGACCATGAATTATTCATGCACTACGGGCCAAGAATATTCGTGTTTTCATCAACGGTCATGATCACGCCATAAAACAATTCATCTTTGCACCCTTGGCCAAAGAGAACCTATGATTATGATCATACCAAAAACTGTCCATTAATGCACTACGGGCCAATGAAAACTTTTACCACATCATTTATAACATTACGGTCATGATTATACCGAATAATCTGTGGTCATAATCATACCAATAAATAGTCCATCTATGCATGTAAGCCACATATGACTTTCATCACAATATAAGCATAAGGATGATGACAATGATATAAAAATTTAATTAAAAGAAAGCAAATGATAAATTTTAAAGATTTTATAATTTAATTTATCCAGAATTCAAGAATATCTAAATTGTCAACATGATACTACTTTGTGGAGTAAAACTCAGGAATAATATTGTATCAAAAATGATTTGGACCGAAAAGAAATCAATTTTTGCCATGAATAGTACCCCTGGTGAATAGTACCCCATGAATAGTACTTCGAGAATAGTACTCTGTGAATAGTACCCCGTGAATAGTACTTTGTGAATAGTAACCCGTGAACAGTACTTTATGAATAGTACCTCGTGAACAGTACTCCGGCATGAAAAGATTAAAATTTAACAAGAATATAATATTGTTTTTGTTTATTAGAATATAATATGATAAAGGAGAGGGTATATATATAATATGTAGTATAACAGCAGAAGTTGAGTTCACACGTTATATATTGACTCAAAAGTTTAACAAAATTTTATAAGTTAATTATTGTTAAATTTAATTTTATATAACTCTTTAAATTTGTAAATTATTTACTCTTTTTGTTTAGTTTGAACGAAAGGAGTTTAACGAATAATTTCGAATATAATTTCAGGTACTATATTGCTTAATTCATGTATGGATTCCATACTCCATCAACAATAATCTTTTACTTTTGATTTGTTATTTCGCTTTTCGTTTAAAATTAGTTATTGTTTCACATGACTGTTCCTTTTCAAATTCGTGAAAATGTTTCATTTTGGCATTGATACTTAGAACTAGTATTTGTACTCATTGAACTTGTCTATCATGTTTAGTATTTATTTCAATATTTGTAGAAAGTGTGTGTTAATATTTTTTTGGAGACTTCGTATCGATGATTTGTTTAGTTTAACATGTACATATTAAAACCTCTTTGTGTTGATATTATGTCATATGTGTTGTGACATGATATTTTTGTTAGAATACCATAGGGTATACCTGAGCTATAACCACCTGTGGGGATACCACAGGCATATCGTCTTGGCACAAAAGGCATTACATTTTTCGTGGCGGTGTGATTAGTCCACGACGTCTCCGTTTGGGCTCTGGAGGAAGTGGGCCTTTTGGTGTTTTGTTGTGGGAGGCGTATGGGTTAACCCTAGTTTTCTGTTCTGCGGATTTGTGATGTTGTGCCAAACACACCTATCCGATTTGCATACATTTGGATTCGTGATCCAATGTGTGACTTGCCTGTGTGGCATTATTTTGACTTGCATGTATGACATTATTTTGACTTACTTGTGTGGCATTATTTTAACTTGCCTGTGTGGCAATGTATATGTCGGACTTACGAACTTGCTGTCGGGTTTTCCTTTTCAAAGAAAGAATGAAATGCTCAAGGTCTTGGACCGAAATTTATGTTTAATGAATATTGTTCATTGTGAAACGTTTTAAAGAAAAGAGAAGTGCTATTTTGAATTATCGATAGTACTTCATAACTATTGATTCAGTTATTGAAGATATACGATTTATATGATTCAAGCCTCTTGTTTAAATGAAATTGTCATACTTGTTGAGCTAGTTATGCTCACTCTTGCTTGAGCCATATAAATGCAGCTAAGACCGAACAAACTGAAGGATCTGGTAAAGATAAAGGGAAGGCTAAGGCAAACCAATAGGTTGCCTTTGTAATAGTATAGTACAGATGTTGTAATTATTTAATATTATGACAAGTACTCGTGTAATGGTTATAAAGAACCTGGGAATGGTAATATTGTTTTGCAATATATAGAAGACATATTCATTCTTTTGAGGCTTTTCAATTGAATGTATGTGTCAACTATAGCACCGTGTAGCACCATCTGTCGGGTTGGAAGATACCCGGATTTGGGGGCGTCACAGGTTGGAAATAGAGCTGTAGGTTATAAAACTTAGGGGGGGGGGAAGAAACTTAAGTCATAACCTTAAGAAAAGTTAAACAAGTAAAAGATGAAGTTAACCCTAAAAATGCATTAAATATGATATGTGTTTTTATTATTCCACTAACGTGTACTAATCAAACTAAATTGTTTTGTTGTAGATGTTAGGAAATAATGAGATGTATAGGGATATACATGCTGTTAGCGAGGAGTCATTAAATCAAGTAGAGATCTTACCGACCCCTATAGTAGAAGAACTAGAAGTGGTTGTGATCGAGTCTGGAGACTCGGAAGACTTAGACCTCATGTCTTTGTTTGATGGCATGTTGGAGGAGGAGGTGGAGGCGGTGTCATTTAACACCGTAGCACCTGTAGAAGAGATGACTCTTTTGGAGTCAATGAAGGCACTGTTCATGACAATTTTGGATACAAATATCCAGTTGGGGAAGGAGGTAAGGGACCTAAAGGAAGAAGTCCAGGAAATCCTGGAGGACAAGAAGAGTATGGAGTCGATGTGGGAAGAGGAGCATGATGAGAGAGTCTTGGCTAAGGACAAGGTCCATGAGATGAAACAAGAGACCTTTGAGCTCAAGTATGAGCTAAAGGTCAAGAAACAGAAGATTGGTAGAATGTCCTACATTCATAGGAGTTCTCATGAGGATTTTCAGCAGCAAGTGGCTGGGTATCTGATAGAGGCAGGGCAAACTTGGCATACCATCAGTCGAGATATTATAGCCGGTCTTGCCAATACGGACTACGAGGATGCCATAAGGTAGATGTAGACTAGTTAGTAACTAGAGTAGAGTTAAAGATGTACATATGATGTATCTAGTAGTGACGTAAAACCCTCTTTTATATATCAAAGGGTAGTCTTTTGTAAATCCCAATTTTTGGAAAGCAATTGCGGGATAGTAATGTAATCAGCTAAGGCTGTGTAAGAACAAATGATGTAGTATTATACTACAAAGAAGCAAATCAATATAAACCTTTTTATGGAACATATTGTGCAATGAGTTTGAAGTTATTATTTAATAATGAATAATAACTAACTAACAAGAAAGAAGTAATAATGACGTGTTGTTTATCTTAACAGAAAAATGCCGCCAAGAAGAAGACAACGAAATCAAGAAGCCAATGTCAATCAACCGGAAGGAGGTCCGGTTAACCTGATGCAAGAGTTCGTTAATTTATTAACAGCTTATTTTAATAGGAATGGGGCGAATATACCCGTAAATCCTGGGGTAGTATGAGCTACTACGTTTAAGGATTTTAAAAGTGTCGGTCCGCCAGAGTTCAAAGGAACTACGGACCCAATAGAAGCCCAGACTTGGGTAGAAGAAATAGAAAAGGCATTTTTTATTACAAATGTCGAAGAAGGGACAAAAGGTTGCTTTTGACACCTACATGATGGAAGGGGAGGCCAATTTCTGGTGGGAGGCAAACTAGGCTAGGGCTGGTATAAAAAACCTTACGTGGACGCGGTTCAAAAAGATTTTCTTCGAAAACTACTTTTCCATGAGTACGCAGGGGAGGATGGAGATGCGGTTCCTAGAACTGAAACAAGGGGAGATAACAGTTCCCCAATACGCTGCCAAGTTCAATGAACTGGCTAGGTTTGCTCCACATCAGGTGGACACTGAGGTGAGGAAGGCTAGGAGGTTTGAGTAGGGCTTGAAACCCTAGCTCTATAGCCGAATATCTATGTTCCAAAGTAACTCTTTTGGGACCATATTGGAGAAGGCAATTATTACCGAAGGTGGTAATGAGGCTCTAAGCCAATACCACAAGGAGAAGAAGAACAAGGGAAAGGTAGATGGGGGATTGAAGATCGAAGGAGCAATTGGTAGTGGCGATGGGCAGAAGAGGAAAGGATTTAACTATGGGAATACCGGAGTGAAACAAGGGGATTTTAAGAGAAGGATGGAGGCCTGAAAGAACTGTGGGAAGACTCACTTAGGAGTCTGTCTCATGGGAAAGGATGTGTGTTACAACTATGGACATGAGGGGCACATTTCACCTAAATGTTCAAGTCCGAAGAAAAACCATGGATGCTTCGTGTGTGAATTAACTGATCACATAGCGAAGAACTTCCCAAAGAAGGGGACGAACATGAATAAGGGCGCTAATAGCGGTAAGATAGCTATTGGTGGTCCAGCACCGACGGGTAGACCGATAGCCCACACCTTTAACATGACAGTCTAAGATGCAGTTAAATCCGGGGATGTAGTTGCAGGTATTATCCCGATAAATGATATAAATACTTACGTGTTGTTTGATTCGGGTGCTACTTGTTCTTTCATAGCATGTGATTTTTCTAGACGATTAGGATTACTTCCCGAAAGATCGCCTATACCTTTGAATATCAAGGTAGCAAACGAAGAAATAATTCATGTTTAAGATATTCATAGGAGTTGTTGCGTAGATATTCGAGGTTGTAAATTATTAGTAGATTTGTTACCAATAAAGTTGGGAGAATTCGATGTAATTCTCGGGATGGATTGGTTGTTTAACCATGGTGCAATAATAGATTGCCAAAAGAAGTGTGTAAACATTAGAATGTTGAGACAACCTCATATAGTGTTTTACGGTAATAAATTATCGGGATGTTCGTGTTGTCTTATCATGACACAAACGAGGAAGTTGTTAAGGAAGGGATGTGTACGTTATTTGTGCCATGTTGTTGATACCCAGAGAGTGGGAGCGACGATGGAACAAATACCTATAGTTAATGAATTCGCGAATGTATTTTCGAGTGAATTTTTGGGTATTCCACCGGATAGGGAGACCGAATTAGTAATAGATATTATGCCAGGAGCGGCACCAGTTTCAAGAGCATCGTACCGTATGTCGCCAGTGGAAATGAAGCAGTTGATGGTATAGTTACAAGTACTGTTGGATAAAAAGTACATTCAACCGAGTGTTTTATCGTGGGGAGAACCGATACTATTTATGAAGAAGGACGGATCATTACGACTTTGTATCGACTATCGAGAGTTGAACAAGTTAACAATAAAGAATAAATACACATTGCCTAGGATCGATGATCTCTTTGATCAGTTGAAAGGGGAATAATATTTTTCTAAGATAGATTTATGAATAAGGTATCATCAGTTGAAGGTTAGGAAGGAGGATGTACCTAAGACGACATTCAGAACTCGTTACGGCCATTACGAGTTTCTGGTGATGTCATTTGGGTTAACTAATGCACAAGTTGCATTTATGGATATGATGAACAGAGTGTTCAAACAGTATTTGGACAAGTTCATCATAGTGTTTATCGATGATATTCTATTCTATTCTAAGACACCAAAAGATCATGCTAAACACCTAAGGTTGGTGTTGGAGACACTAAGAAAGGAGAAGTTATATGCGAAATTCACTAAGTGTGAATTTTAGGTAAAAAGAGTACAATTTTTAGGACATATTATCGACTGCGATGGAATTTTAGTGGATCCAGCGAAGGTGGAAGCAGTGATGAATTGGGAACAACCAAAAATGTCGACTGAGGTGGGAAGTTTTTTAGGGTTAGCGGGATACAATCAAAGATTTATCCAAGATTTTTCGAAGATAGCTACTCCATTGACTAACTTGACAAGGAAGACAGTGAAGTACGTGTGGACGAAGAAGTGTGAAGATAGTTTTTAAGAACTAAAGAAAAGGCTGAGTGAAGCACTTGTATTGTCTTTACCCGATGATACAAGGAATTTTGTAGTTTATAGCAATGCTTCGCATAGAGGACTTGGTTGTGTGCTCATGCAGCATGGCAAGGTCATTGTGTATGCATCACGGCAGTTGAAGGATTATGTGAAAGTTTATCCTACTCATGATTTGGAACTGGCCGCGGTAGTGTTTTCCTTGAAGATATGGAGGCATTACTTATACGGGGAGAAATGTGAGATATACACAGACCATAAGAGTCTAAAATATATCTTCATACAAAAGAACTTAAATATGAGATAAATGAGATGGTGTTGGAGTTGATAAGGGATTGCGACTGTGAAATCCTGTATCACCCAAGAAAAGCCAATGTAGTGGCCGACGCCTTAAGTAGGAAGGGTCGGGAAAAGTTGTCTATGTTAACGGCTCAAACTGAGTTAATAACAGAGATGGCTAGGATGGAGTTAGAGGTGAAGTTATCAAGTGAATCAGGTCAAAGACTGTTTACAAAAGAGATTCGAGCTACCATTGTAGAGAGAGTCAAGGAGGTACAACTCAGAAATGAGGAGTATGACCAGATGAAGAAGCGGCTAATCGATGAAAAAGAATTAAAGTATAGTCTTGATAATGGGGATTATTAAGATTTGAAGGAAGAATTTGGGTTCCGAATGAGACGGAATTAAAGGAGCAAGTGTTACAAGAGGCTCATAGTTTGAGGTACTCGATTCATAATGGTAGTACTAAGATGTATCAAGACCTTTGACAGAGTTTTTGGTGGCCAAACATGAAAAGAGAGATAGCAAATAACGAGAGTAGGTGCTTGAATTGTCAAAAAGTTAAGGTCGAACATCAGCGACCAAGTGGCTTGTTATAGTCATTGGAGATTTCAGAATGGAAGTGGGAGCATATCACGATAGACTTTGTGGTGGGACTTCCAATTACTCAGAAGGGGTATGATGCGATTTGGGTGATAGTGGACCGGTTGACGAAGTCGACTCACTTTTTGCTAATAAGGGTTAAATATAACTTAGACCAGTTAGCTAAAATTTATGTTAAGGAAATCATTTCCAGACATGGAGTACCAGTTTCAATAGTGTCAGATCGTGATCCACGATTCACATCAAACCTTTGGAGGAGTCTGCAAGAACAGATGGGAACGCAGCTGAAATTGAGTATGGCTTATCATCCACAAACTGATGGGCAGAGCGAGAGGACAATTCAGATGCTAGAAGATATATTAAGATCTTGCGTCATGGATTTCAAGGGTAGTTGGGATGATCATCTATCGTTAGTAGAGTTTGCATATAACAATAGTTATCATTCGAGCATAGGCATGCTGCCTTACGAAGCTCTATACGGAACAAAGTGCAGAACACCATTGTGTTGGGATGAAGTGGCAGAACGCCGAATGCTAGGACCTGAATTGGTGCAGCAGACATCGGATATAGTTAAGCTGATACGAATACGTCTGGTAGCAGATCAAGATAGACAAAAGAAATATATGAATTCGCATCGAGTAAACAGAGAGTTTGAAGTAGGCTCGTACGTATTTCTAAAGGTATCTCCCTAGAAAGGAAAGATACGCTTTGTAAACAAGGAAAAGTTAAGTCCAAGGTTTATATGACCTTTCAAAATATTAAAAAGGGTAGGAGAGGTAGCTTACATGGTAGCGTTACCTCCGGACCTAGAACGAATACATAATGTATTCCATGTATCTGTGTTATATCCTTATAAGCCCGATTATAAGCATGTGATAGAATATGAGCCTATTCATATTGAGAAGGACTTGACGTATGAAGAAATGCCTATTCAAATCATTGATAGAAAAGAGAAAGTTCTGAGGAACAAAGTTATACCTTCGGTAAAAGTGTTATGGAAGAACCACGATGCCGAAGAAACAACGTGGGAACTTGAAAAAAAAGATAAAGAAGAATTACCCTCAGCTATTTGTTTAATATAAGATGAGATTCTGGGGACAGAATCCTTAACGACCGAGAAATTCAGATTAATTGTAAAATAATTTTATTTGATTAAATTATAAATAAAATTATCTTATATGTTATTATTATGTGGAAGTAAGATGAAGATTGTTCTATAACCTAAATGTGTCGGAATATTGTAGTATTCTGGCTACGTGAAGAAATTAAAGTGTTTGAATTTTCAAGACAAAAATAAAAGCTTTTCGAGAAATTTTCTAAAAAACACTATTCACTGATTTCTGCTCGAGAATTATTTTTGAACTTCCGATAAATACATAATGATAGAATAATAAGGAAGGATGGATAATATAATAATAATTCAAGTATGATAAACACAGGTTTTTTCCTGCGTACTAAGTTTAAGAATGTTAAGGAAAGTAAAGAGGGAATAAATGATGATCGTATAATAGCGAGTATTATACGAGGCAATGAATACGAGTATGATACGAAGTATTATACGAGTATATATGAAAGGTAGTATGCCGTATATAATGAATGAGTATATGACTAAGTATACGAGAAATATACGTAGACTTTACGTTAAAAGGCTTTAAGCTAATTGTAATGGACTAATAGAATTAGTGTAGGATTTGTGTAGTAATTGGGCAAACCCAATTGCAAACTTTTTAAGGCCCAATGAAATGAAATGCAAGCCCAACTCTAGGCCCAAGTTATTTAGATGAAAGCCCAAACCAAGAACTGGATCCGTGGATCAAATCGACGGGTCAACGGGTAAGAAAACCCCATGGGGTAACCCATGTGGGCCCCATAGGTGAGTCATGGTTGACCATGTGTGGTGGCCAAGCAAAGGATAAGTTGTGTGATGACCAAGGAAGGAACAGTAAGGAGGTGGTTTAAGGAGGTGAGATGGCCTTTTGACTAAAATTCCCTCACTTTCCAATTCCTATAAATAGAAGCTTTAGATTTTCATTTGTTGCTTGTTCAAAAACACCAACATCTTAGATTTTATTTGAGAGAGAAAAGTAAGAGCTAAACTTATCATATCAAGAAGAAAGAAGAGGAACCAAGCTTGATTATCAAGGGTAAGAACCTCTAGATTATTAATCTTCCATCTCTTCAATTATAGTTTGATAGAGAAGTGTTGATTAGTAGAGCATGTTTGATAAGAAATGATAAAGATGGCTAATCAATGGACTTAAACCTTAATAAGCCATGTTCAATACTTATTTAAGTGATGAACTAATGAAGAACTTGTAAGAATTTGTCATGTAAATGATTTAATGAAATATGTTTGGTTAGGATGTTAGAATGATGGAATGATGGAATGAATCCATTTTGATCGATGTAAAAATCTCAAGTAACGAAGTTGTGGTGAAATTTATGAGATTAGACGATAATCGTCAAAATTGTTAAATTCTCAGAATGAAAGTCAAAAGTCACCGTTTAACTCAAAAACATTGGTTTTCGATGGATATTAGTCTAAATTTGCATTTGAGAGTTGCGAACTCGAAAATGACCAAATTCTGACTTAGAGCGGAGAAATGAGCTTTAAACGTCTTCGAACGTTTAACGAACGCGCAATAACGAACTAATCGGTGAATTCCACGTTAAAAGATTCAAAAATGAAATATTTTCTAATGAAATCATAGAACATGTGATTTGTTAGCTAATGACTTCTGAACGAGCCAATTTCGGACTTATAACAAATAAGTTATGAGCCCCGGAATTTCACAAAGAAAAATCGACTGTCAAAAATTTTATGAGATAAGGCCGTAGTAATGTTGCAGTATTGTGATTCAAGAAGGAAAAGCCGACGCCTTGCGATGCGAAGCTAGACCCTCGACACCGAAGAAGAGTGCCATGCAATGCGTGACATATAGTAAGGGGATTTCAAGTCACGGCAGAGACTAGGCATCACCTCATCGAAAAGTCATACCACAGTCATGAAGAGCTCTATATAGAAAGTTGAAATACAGCATGACAACACTTGGAGAAGAAAGAGAGAAAAGAATAGTAAAGCATGTAAATGAAATGGAAGTTGATTAAAGAGAAATTATAACTTTACTTAACTTGAAATAACATCATTAGGGATGATTAAAACCTTAAGAATTATAACTAAAGGTTAATGAAAGATTACGTAAACGTAAAAACAATGTAATACGATAAACCATAATGAATGATAAATAATCTAAGGCATGATTAGATTAAGAAGAAGGGTAAGATATATTAGTGACCTTACATGATTGTTTATGACCTAATGTGGTATGTTATGTGATCATGTATTATAGAAACCTTAAGGAATCAAAGGGAAAGTATAATTACTGTAGAAGACGCTAAAGGCAAGTGTTCTAACCCTTGTCTATGTTCATTCTGGACAAGTTTTGTAAATTTATGTATCTCACGCATGAATTGATATATGATGAAGTCGAAGCCAATTCATATGACAAGACTTAAGTTGTTTTATGGATTTCTTATAATCTATCGAACTATTGTCAATGTTGTCAAAGTTTTGCCAAACTATTTTGGTATGGTTTCAAAAATAGATTGAGTATGCATAAAAATTGTTTTATTGTCAAACGACAGGCACGTGAGGTTGCCAAAACTTAAATGTACATACGTTTAAATAAAGTAGTGTTGTACAACATAGAGTACTATAGGTTGATCACCTAGACGTGCTCGTAAGATATGTCAGACTTAAGAACTTGGCGCCGGGTTGTCCTTTTCAAAGAAAGAATGAAATGCTCAAGGTCTTGGACCAAAATTTATGTCTAATGAATGTTGTTCATTGTGAAACGTTTTAAAGAAAAGAGAAGTGCTATTTTGAATTATCGATAGTACTTCATAACTATTGATTCAGTTATTGAAGATATACGATTTATATGATTCAAGCCTCTTTTTTAAATGAAAGTGTCATACTTGTTGAGCTGGTTATGCTCACTCTTTCTTGAACCATGTGAATGCAGCTAAGACTGAACGGACTGAAGGATTTGGTAAAGATAAAGGGAAGGCTAAGGTGAACCAATAAGTTGCCTTTGTAATAGTATAGTATAAATGTTGTAATTATTTAATATTATGACAAGTACTCATGTAATGGTTATAAAGAACCTAGGAATGGTAATATTTTTTTGGAAAATATAGAAGACATATTCACTCTTTTGAGGCTTTTCAATTGAATGTATGTATGAACTGTAGCACCGTGTAGCACCATCTATCGGGTTGGAAGATACCCGAATTTGGGGGCATCACACTATGCATCAACTACTATTGCAATTGTAATAACCCGAAATTACCTAAATAAAATAAATAAGAAAATTTGCGTATAATTTTTTTTTATTTAATGACGAGAATAAGTGAACGATAAATATGAATATATTTATTTCTTTAAAAATTAGAAATAATTTTGGAATTATTAATTACTACAAATTATATTTTATGGTAATTAATTTCTGTAAGCAGAAATATTTTTATTAATTATTTTCCATGATAACATGATTGGAAATAATATATGAAGTGATAATTAGAATTATATAATAAATATTTTATTATATGATTTGTTCAGAATATTTAAGTTAATTATTTTAACTTGATTATTGATGATGTGTAAGAAAGAGAAGTCAGATATGAGATCCAAACCCTGAATTGGGATTGTGATCAAGAGATGAGAATAATAATATTATATTATTGTTATAATGATTTTACACTGATACAATAATTATGTATCGTTGTGTATATATGTAGACAGATAATATTGAAAGCGATGACGATCAATTAGGTCATAGCATATTACCGTCTTTGTGAAACCTAATTATTAAACTTCGATTCACGAGATATGGTAGTAGCATTTCGTATATGAAGGTTCTTGTGTATAAGATGCCTGGTAATTAGAAGAAAACCCTAATTATCAACATATGTCGATAATTAGGACAAACCCTAATTATTACAACCCTAATCGGTTGAAGTTAGAGACCGTAACGACGTGTTAGAACATACACGTATAATTAGAGAACCACAATGGTCAATTAGAAACCCTAATTGATGGCGTTAAGAAACCCTAATTAGAAAATCCTAATTTTCTATAGAAAACCCTAATTTAAATTAAGGTTTTAATTACGATGTTATTGTATAAATGTTTTAATTTACCAAAGGATAGAAATTAATTGGTAAATGGTAAGAATTATAATCTAATGGTTAAATATTACATTTAATTGCTATGTACAAAAATGTCCATGAAATTATATGCGAAATTACCAAATTACCCTTTTTGGTTTATTAGTGTATTATTAGTTACATTATTGGAATAATCTTGCTAGCAAAGCATGGCAAACATACTTACCCTACCAATTGAGCATCCAATACTCAATTATGCTCACTCAATCAACTAATCTAGCATCCAATGTATCTATATAATTTTTATATAAATTAAAGAGAGAGAAAATGCATTTTAATGCATTATTTGTGCATTATTGAGCTACCAATCCCTAAAAATCCGGCCAACCACTCCATAATTATCATGTGAGCTCAATTATACCAACCAAATCAGCATCCAAAGCATCTAGCATGGCCTATAAATAGAAATCAAGGAGATTAAATGAAATTACACACTAAAATTATAGCAAACACCTAGCCACACTCTCTCAAGTTCTAACCAACGAAATTATCTAGCATATCAGTCCCTAAACAAAGCCCAACCATCACAAACAACAAATCAGAAGCATCAAAGCCAAAAAAATCAAAAATCGAAGCTAGAAAAGGTATGAAATTCCCTAATTTTGAAATCCTTCGATTCGATGTTAATTGATGCAATTGATTATTTAAAGTAGTGTAATAGGGAGTCTATTAATGTTCTGGGTTGTAAAATCATGAACCCATAACATCAAAGTGCACGAATTTGAAGATTTAAACAAGTTGGAAAAACCGAATTCTGTTATTTTTCACCAAATGTCAGAGGCTATAACTCTTTGGTCGATCTCGAGTTTTGTTGTTTAAAAGTTGTTATAGGTAGCCTGATATGTGGTCTTTAATCTCCAAAAAGAATAAAGTTCATATCTATTGTATATCGGAATTTATAAGCGGTCAAAGTGGGTTGACCGGCATTGACCGGCTGTTTTTCAAACCCAAAAAATATTCTAAGTGTCCAGAAATATTTTTTTGCAAATGTCAGGCCTTATATCTCGGTCATCTTTAATGTGTTTTGTGTTATAAAGGTTGTTATGTGTAGCTTGTTATGTGGTATGTAACCTCCAAAAAGAATCAGGTCCATATATATTACGGATTAAGAGTTATTTAAGGTCAAAGTGTCGTTGTGGCATTGACCGTAAAAATTACAAAAATTAATTTTCTAAGTGTTAATTTTTCTGACAAGGTTTGACCATACTTTAGATGCTTGATTTATTGTTTTTATGATGATGTTAAGTGTTAGAGTTGTATTCCTACATGTTGTCTACACACTTGAATTGATAGATCACATAAACGTTACACGATCATCAAGTTATAGAGGTCCAAAGTAGGCACCTCGAACTGTTCTTCGTGAAGAACAGCTTTGGTAGCTACTTTGATGGCTGATTTATCCTAGATCTGATGTTTGTTTAGAGGTTATGATTATTGGAGATTGTAGTCTTGTATTTCCTCTACAAGACCCAATTTATATATTGTCCAAATTCGTTAAGATGAGAGAGTTATTCACGGTCAAAGTAGGCCACTTGGTTACGCCTTATGAAGATCTCAGGTAGGCTCAAGAACACCTATAGCGACACTTCTGTCACTATAGGGGCCTTTAAACACGCTTTTAATTATTTTAATTTCTGATTTTCCTAAATTAATTTAAAAATTAGAAAAATTAGTTTTTAATTATTAAAAATACAAAATAAATTATGAAAAATTATTTTAAAGTCCTAAAAATAGTTTTAATTATTTTGAGTATATTTAATAAATATTTAATATTTTGAAATATAAAAGGTATTTATTTATTTAATTATAATATTAAATAAATGATTTAAAAATAGTTTTAATTCATAAAAAATCATGAAAAATTATATTATGGTATAAAAAATATTTTTAAGTTATTTTCTATGACTTTTAATATTTTGTGATGTATTTCATTAATTAATTAATATTAATGATATTAAAGTTATTTATTGATTATATTAAATAATTAGTTTAAAAATGATTTTAATATTTTAAAAATCATTTTAAATGAAAATAAAGTATTTAAAGATATTTTGAGTTATAAAATATAACTTTTAATATTTAGAAGATAATTTCATTAATAATTATATATTAATGATATTTAGTTAATGATTTGTGATATTAAGTTTATTTAATATTTATATTAAATAAATAGTTTAAAAATGGTTTTATTTATTTAAAAATCATTTAAAGAGGATATTAAGGATTTAAAAATATTTTAAGTTATAATTAATGACTTTTAATATTTGGATGAATAGTACATTAATATTTATATATTAATGGTGATTATTTAAAATGATTTTAATTGTTTTAAAAAATCATTTAAGGGTAATATAAATGTTTTAAAATAGTTTGAGTTATTATAAATAACTTTTATATTTTGGCAATGGTTTCATTAATAGTTTAATATAAATTAATTATTAATGATAATGAAATTGTTTAATGTTTAAATCATTTAATTATGATTAGATGTTTGAAAGTTATAATGGCCACCAAACTAGGTGACTTGAGAACCGATTATGAAGTTATGAAGTTTTGAGGAACGCCTATAAGTAATTGCTTATATCACTATAGGCGGCCCTAGAGTGATGATTTGAATTATTTTAAATTTTTCAATTTACGGAAAATTCAAAATGATTAAAAATAAAATGTTTGATATTTGAGATGTTGAGGTATAGGATAAGAGTCTTAGACTCGATTATTTACCCGATAAAGTCGCGTTTGATGCACGCCGAACAAATGTCGTAATTCTATAATAGAAAGAAAAGGCTTCACGTAAGAGCATGGATGAGATATTTGAAAAATGTATAAAAATATTTCAAGTATAGAATATGAACTAAAAGTATGATCAACGCAATTATGTGATGACGTGATTAGACTATGTCTTTAATCGTAATAGACAGTACTATGTGTTATGATATATTGTTCTAATCGAACGAATGATCTGATTATTGATAGGTTGTGATAAAGAGATAAAACCTAAGTTGAGATTTGTAATCAGCAAATCAGGCAAGTATCCTACCTTTGCATTTTCTTTATGCAATGGACATGAGTAAGAAGTTTTAGAATTCTTTTCTATTCCTGTACAGATTATGTACGCTTTGATTATCAACATGCTAGCTCAGATATATATTCTATTCATTGATTTCTAAATGGTTATACAAGTGTCCCCACTTGGATAATCATGGCATTTATTCACATGTTGATACACTTTTTCAATTACCCGTCTACATATATGTTGAATTACATATTATTGTTGAACAAGATTAAAAACCTTCGGGTTTGGAACCAGGCATGTATGAACATCCCTATATGGGAAGATTTTTGCGCCCAAGGCGGATAGAGTGAGCGATGAATTTCGTTCAAGTTATGTAGTATTGATCAATCTGAGGTACAACTGGGTCGATCACCCTCCGTGCTTCGTAAGTTATGACGGTTTCTTGGGATGAATTTCGTCTAAACCTTTTCGAAAATGAAAAACAATGTTCATAGTATATTTCTTAAACCCTATTCATGGGTAGAGCCAGAGCCAAATTTAAATAATTTAGAAGAGAGTTGTTATGTGAATCTTTTATCAGTACAGATTACTTCACAACTTTTGATTCGTTGTAGAAATGTTATGTAAAGAGAATACTTATATTCTTTCAGCTTATATATATAATTGCTATTACTTGCTGGGCACTCAAATGCTCATCCTTGCTTAAACTAAATGTTTTCAATTCAGATTGATCGACCAAGGCTCGTGTACCGAACAAAGGAAAAGAAAAGCTATTCAATGAGATTTAGTATGAGTTAATGGTTATAGTTAGTAAGATAATGGAGTCTATTGTCAGATATTGTAAGGAATGTATTTGAAGGTCACGTACCTGGGGAAGTAAACTTTGATGTATGTAAATTAAGTTCGAATGTATTATTATTTAGTATTATTCAGCTTAAAGAAATGGTATCGTGGAGAACCGAGTTCGGGTTTCAAGTACCTGGATTTGGGGTCGCCACAGGTTGGTATTAAAGCTGTAGGTTATAAACGTTAGGAATGTGAAACCTAGGTTATAACCTTAGTAGAATGGATAACGAAAGTTAAGATAGATATTCGGTAGACGAAGAACTCTGGTGAAGAATTATAACCTTAGTAGAATGGATAACGAAAGTTAAGATAGATATTCGGTAGACGAAGAACTCTGGTGAAGAATTATAACCTTAGTAGAATGGAGGACGAAAGTAAGATAGATATTCAGTGAACCATGAGACGAAGTACTCTGGTGAGAAGTTATAGGATATGATGAGTTGAAGAGATTCATCGAGTTTTAGTTAGACTAAATAAAATATTCCTTCATTTTATCGATGAATATATTTTATTTCGGTACTAATGTTGTCTTGTTTACTGTGGTCATATGATGGATGACGAAAGTCAAGATAGTAATTCCTTGACCTAAGAGACGATGGACTCTAGCTAGGAGTACACAGACAGTGAGATGATAAGAGATTTGATAGTTAGGAACGACGACTTAAAGGTTAGAGCTGAGCAAGCGGAGGCACAAAATCGTACTCTCCAGATTTCGAAATGCAATGAGATGACGAGGGCCAGCCAATTCTAACAAAAGATAGAATTAGCCGAGTTACGAGGAAGGTTGGAGAGAGAGACACAGATAGGACAGTTGAAGGTTGAGATAGAAGCCAAAGACACCAGGATATATACCTTGGAGCAGGCTTTAGACATCGCCTTTATGCGATTCGACACGAAGTGGATGGAGCTGCCTTTCGGCAGAGAAAGATAGGCGTTGATGTGTTTATAGAGATGGATTGAATAAATTCATTGTCAAACAAAATAAGAGACAACGTATATAGAACTCTTGATTGCTGTGTATATATACTACATGCTAATCAGGGTAACTTATGTATGTAGATGTCCGTGGAAAAGATATGTGGAATAAGAAGGATCGTGTCTATACCCACGAGCTAATATCAAGGCCAACAAATTTGAAATAGAAGCTTACCAGAACCCAAATCGGACGAGGTGGCTATAGTGGAAAAACGTAGTATCGATCCGTAAATGGTGGATTTGACAGATAGTGATTCGGACACTAAAGTTGAAGCTGCTCAAGCATCAACAGAGGTGCAGGATCTGGAGAACAAGGTTTCTTCACTAGAAAGGTTGTGGGAGATAGAAAAGTTGCTTAATATTCAACTGCAAAAAGCATTAAAAGAAACAATGGAAGAGCAAGATAAGCTCAAAATCCAAATTGACCAGATGGGAGCCTCAAGCAACACATCGTGTTCAGCTCCGAGAGGTAAGGGAAAAATAAAGGTAGAAGATCCTGACTTAGGAAAACCTGATAAGAAGAAAGGGAAGAAGATATGTTATATTTGCGGCTGTGAGGGACATACCTCTCCTCGTTGCCCCAACTATAAGAAAGGTGGATGTTTTAATTGTGGAATGGAAGGACATCGAGCGAATGAATGTCCGAGAAGAAAGGCTTGGTAGATAAGTAGTATGGGTTATGTTATGTAATATGTGTGATAAGTAATGAACTATTTTCAACTTTTATGTTGGTCAAGATTTTAAATCCCGACTGTTGTAGTCACAAAGGGATAGCTGATGTTTAAAGCAATATGTGTTATGGTATGTTAAGTTCTATTAATGTGAGGTGCTATGGTTGGAAGTACCATGAGTGTCACAAGTTGGATTAATGAAGTAAGTTGTTATAAAAGTAGCAGATATTTATCTGAATTGGTTAATATAGTAAACCAAGTTTCAAAATTTAATATTCTGGAATACATGATTATTTGAGTAGAAAATTTTGTGTTATATGTCGAACGATATCACGATGAGGCTTAGAATGTAAGGAAATGAAGAATAATTAATGATTATGTCACCGAGACGAAAACGAAAACCACCGGAAGATCAACCAGATAATCAAACGTCGAACGCCAAAGACTTTAAGGCAATCCTATTGCTAGGGGTATGAGGATTAAGTGACTCGATGAGAAGCGTTTATGATAGTTAGGATAACGGAAAGGGCAAAAGATAACTTTTATCACCTATACGATAAAAGGAAATGAGATAAAGAGAAAGTTTGTGGGTAGAGAGACATATCTCTTCCAATTGTCCCAATTCAAGAATGTATAAATAATGTTTTATTTGTGAATCAATGGATTATAAGGTGAAAGATTTTTCAAGGAGGAGAAATGAGATAAGGAATGCGAATACGAGAAATGACAGCAAGATATAGGCGACAACGAAACCAATTTCAACAAACAACCCAATGCATGGTAGGTCTACAACATGACGGTCCGAGGATACGGTGGCATTGGAAATGAACTCCAAAAGTTATTTGAATAACTTATGTGTCTTATATGATTTTCCTATATATATACATATAATAGATTACTTTATTAAAGAAATTTTGAGGAAGGAATTTGAGTTCTTTTAGAGATCAAAATTCTGTTTATCAGAAAGACAAGCGTTATGGAGAATAGTTAAAGATCAGTTCGATCAAGTATTGATCGAGGTCTATGTGCAAGGATTATATGCGTTATGTACTCTTCTGTGTATGAGTTTTAAAGTGGTGATTCCGGGGACGGAATCCTTATAAGGGAGGGTGAATGTAATAACCCGAGATTACCTAAATAAAATAAATAAGAAAATTAGCGTATAATTTTTTTTTATTTAATGACGAGAATAAGTGAACGATAAATATGAATATATTTATTTCTTTAAAAATTAGAAATAATTTTGGAATTATTAATTACTACAAATTATATTTTATGGTAATTAATTTCTGTAAGCAGATATTTTTATTAATTATTTTCCATGATAACAGGATTGGAAATAATATATGAAGTGATAATTAGAATTATATAAAAAATATTTTATTATATGATTTGTTCAGAATATTTAAGTTAATTATTTTAACTTGATTATTGATGATGTGTAAGAAAGAGAAGTCGATATGAGATCCAAACCCTTGAATTGGGATTGTGATCAAGAGATGAGAATAATAATATTATATTATTGTTATAATGATTTTACAAAGATAAATAATTATGTAATCGTATATGCTGACAGATAATATCGAAAGAATGATACCAATTAGGTCATAGCATATTACAAAGTCTTGTGAAACCCTAATTATTAAACTTCCATTCTAGATATGACCGTAGTAGTATTGTGTGTATATGAAGGTTACTGTGTATAAGATGTTCATAATTAAGAAAAACCCTAATTATCATATGTGATGTCGATAATTGGGACAAACCCTAATTATTACAACCCTAATCGGTTGAAGTTAGAGATCAGAACGATCGTGTTAGAACATACACGAGATAATTAGAGAACCCTAATGGTCAATTAGAAACCCTAATTGATGGCGTTAAGAAACCCAATTAGAAAATCCTAATTTTCATAGAAAACCCTAATTTAAATTACCTGCCGTTTAATTACGATGTTATTGTATAAATGTTTTAATTTACCAAAGGATAGAAATTAATTGGTAAATGGTAAGAATTATAATCTAATGGTTAAATATTACATTTAATTGCTATGTACAAAAATGCCCATGAAATTATATGCTAAATTACCAAATTACCCTTTTTGGTTTATTAAGGTATTATTAGTTACATTATTGGAAGAATCTTGCTAGCAAAAGCATGGCAAACATACTTACCCTACCAATTGAGCATTCAATACTCAATTATGCTCACTCAATCAACTAATCTAGCATCCAATGTATCTATATAATTTTTATATAAATTAAAGAGAGAAAATGCATTTTAGTGCATTATTTGTGCATTATCGAGCTACCAATCCCTAAAAAATCCGACCAACCACTCCATAATTATCATGTGAGCTCAATTATACCAACCAAATCAACATCCAAAGCATCTAGCATGGCCTATAAATAGAAATCAAGGAGATTAAATGAAATTACACACTAAAATTATAGCAAACACCTAGCCACACTCTCTCAAGTTCTAACCAACGAAATTATCTAGCATATCATCCCTAAACAAAGCCCAACCATCACAAACAACAAATCAGAAGCATCAAAGCCAAAAAAATTAAAAATCGAAACAGTTTTATCACTATAGGCCCGGTAGTGACAGATTTGAATTATTTTAAATTTTTCAATTTCTGGAAAATTCGAAAATGATTAAAAATAAAATGTTTGATATTCTGAGATGTTGAGGTATAGGATAAGAGTCTTAGACTCAAGATTTACCCGATAAAAGTCAGTTTGATGCGGCAAACAAATGTCGGAACTCTATAATAGAAAGAAAAGGCTTCACGTAAGAGCATGGATGAGATATTTGAAAAATGTATAAAAATATTTCAAGTATAGAATATGAACTAAAAGTATGATCACCGCAATTATGTGATGACGTGATTAGACTATGTCTTTAATCGTAATGATAGGCGATTATGTGTTATGATATATTGTTCTAATCGAACGAATGATCCGATTATTGATAGGTTGTGATAAAGAGATAAAACCTAAGTTGAGATTTGTAATCAAAGAAATCGAGTAAAGTATCCTACCTTTGCATTTTCTTTATGCAATGGACATGAGTAAGAAGTTTTAGAATTCTTTTCTATTCCTGTACAGATTATGTACGCTTTGATTATCAACATGCTAGCTCAGATATATATTCTATTCATTGATTTCTAAATGGTTATACAAGTGTCCCCACTTGGATAATCATGGCATTTATTCACATGTTGATACACTTTTTCAATTACCCGCCTCACATATATGTTGAATTACATATTATTGTTGAACAAGATTAAAACCTTGGGTTTGGAACCGTGCATGTATGAACATCCCTATATGGGAAGATTTTTGCATGGCGGCGGATAGAGTGAAAGCGATGAATTTCGTTCAAGTTATGTAGTATTGATCAATCACAGGTACAATCTGGGTCGATCACCCTCCGTGCTCAGTAAGTTATGACGGTTTTCTTGGATGAATTTCTGCTAAACCTTTTCAAAATGAAAAACAATGTTCATAGTATATTTCTTAAACCCTATTCATGGGTAGAGCCGAGCCAAATTTAAATAATTTAGAAGAGAGTTGTTATGTGAATCTTTTATCAAGATGATTACTTCACAACTTTTGATTCGTTAGAAGTGTTATGTAAAGAGAATACTTATATTCTTTCACTTATATATATAATTGCTATTACTTGTTGGGCACTCAAATGCTCATCCTTGCTTAAACTAAATGTTTTCGATTCGTCTTTATCGACACAAGGCTCGTGCACGAACAAGGAAAAGAAAAGCTATTCGAATGAGATTTAGTATGAGTTAATGGTTATAGTTAGTAAGATAATGGAGTCTATTGTCAGATATTGTAAGGAATGTATTTGAAGGTCACGTACCTGGGGAAGTAAACTTTGATGTATGTAAATTAAGTTCGAATGTATTATTATTTAGTATTATTCAGCTTAAAGAAATGGTATCGTGGAGAACCGAGTTCGGGTTTCAAGTACCTGGATTTGGGGTCGCCACAACAATAATTGAATAAAATTGAGTGACTTCTCATGTAAGCATCAATAATCAAAGATATTGTACAATATAATGTGCTACTGTGCAACAACACATATTAATGTATTTTTATCACCGGGTATTTCAACAGTTAACAGTAAAAGTCTTGCAGTTATTTTTATAAAAAAGGTTATTTCAGTTGATTTCTAAATCTGATAGTAATTCCTTTGTGGGGTCCACCAATGATTGTGCCGTCGTACGAATATTGCTTGATAAAATGAATATTTTCCGACCAAACGAATATTTTGTGACAATTTGCTTACTTTGCAAAATTTGTAAATATTAACCACAACTATAACATTATATCAAATCCACACCTTATTATTCAAAATAACATTTAGAGAAAATTAAATCTTTATTCATAAAAGTTAGGGTCTTACAATAACTCACAATATTAACAACCATATCATTCCCAAGAAAGAGGGGGACTTTTCGATAAGGATTTCACTTATTGGCGCACAATTAAATAACCTAACCCCTTTCCTCGACAGAACTTTCTAGACATTGCCAATATTACAAATAATAATATGAATTAATGTGTCGTCCCAATTATTGATTTAATAATATAAAATATTGTGCAAATGATACTGTGATAATAATTGAATCAATAATATGAGATATTATGCAGCAACTACTGTAGTAATTATTGAATGAAACTGAGTGACTTCTTACGTAAACATCAATAATCAAAGATACTGTGTAATACTTCGTGCTACTGAGCAACAACGCGTAATAGTGTTCTTTTATCACCGGTAATTCAACAGTTAACGATAAAAGTTTTGTCGTTATTTTTATAAAAAGGTTATTTCTGTCGCTTTCTATATCTGACAGTCATTCTATTGCGGGGTCCACTAATGATTGTGTCGTCGTAAGGATATTCCCCGACAAAAAGAATATTTCCCGACCAAACAAATATTTTATGACAACTTGCTTACTTTGTAAAATTTGCACATATCACCCATAACTATAGCATTATATCAAATCAACACCTTATTATTTAAAATAATATTTAGAGAAAATTAAATCTTTATTTATAAAAAGTTGGGGTCTTATAGTTACCATTTTTTTTCTTTCTTATTTCGTTTAGAAAGTTAAATTCTTTTAGTAGATAATTAAATAATTGATTAAAATAAAATTGTGGAGTCTATTAGAGTTTTCGTAACTCCTATATTGATTCCTATTTAAATTTAAAGAGTGAAGGTGTAATTTTAATCCTATTCTAATCTAATTAGTTGAATTCCTAAGTAGAATACTTATACGCGTTGCAGTCCATTAGAAAAATAATAATCAATTCATCCGATGTCTGAATTGAGTGAGTGTAAAACATGTTTTTTTAGTTTTTTTTCTTCCTTCACAATTTTAAAGAAGGAATAAATAGAGGCAATTTTAGATTGTCAATAGCAAGTTGTGAGGAAGAGAATCTCATTTATTAACATTTTGTGGGGAAAAAAAAACATTCGGAGAGCAAAGTCTCTTGGAAGGCAGATGAGACATTCGGCTCACCTCTTTGATGATAGGTAAATATTTTTTCTTCTGTTGATTCCGGGGATGAAATCTTTTTTAAGGGGGATGTAATGTAATACCCAGAAAAAAAATTATATTTAAAATTATATTTTAATTAGGCTTTTCTTATATTTGGGTCAAATTGTATTTAATTTGTGTGGACAATAATAAGCAAGGGATTCCATTAATTTGGGGCTTTAAAACTAATTGGGTCTAACTTATATTTGTGTAAAATTAAAATCCTATTAAAATTAGGAGACACAATAAGATATATAAATAAACAAGTAAAACCTAACTATTTTATACTGAAGAGAGAAAAGAAGGGGGAGTACTGGCGGCATAAAAACTGAAGAAGGAAATTCATCAACCTTCAAATTTGGCAATATCCAATTAGTAAGTTATTATTATTTTTTTCCAAAATTGTTAGATCTATTGTGTTAGAAGTTCACTAATTTATAAGAAAGTTTAAACATATATTTTATATACATAGTACTTCTGCAAAATGATTACCGAATTGGTTAACGTGGTTGTAGGAAGTGGATATATATATATATATATATATATATATATATATATATATATATATATATATATGAACATGTCAGGTGGCCAATTACTAGTATTATTATATATATGTGTAGATATATTATTTTTGTTTATTAGAATATAATATTGTAAAGGAGGGGGTATATATATAATATGTAGTATAACAGCAGAAGTTGAGTTCACACGTTATATATGGACTCAAAAGTTTAACAAAATTTTATAAGTTATTTATTGTTAAATTTAATATTATATAACTATTTAAATTTGTAAATTATTTACTCTTTTTGTTTAGTTCGGACGGAAGGAGTTTAACGAATAATTTTGAATATAATCTCGGGTATTATATTGCTTAATTCAGGTACGGATTCCATACTCCTTCAACAATAATCTTTTATTTTTGATTTGTTATTTCGCTTTTCGTTTAGAAATTAGTTATTATCTCACATGATTGTTCCTTCTCAAATTCGTGAAAATATTTTTGTGACGCCCCCAAAATAGGTATACATCACCCATCTTGAGTCGCCAAATACATGATACACAATACAAATAAAAACTTAATTATACAACATGAACTGTGAGTTTTAATAGAAATATTATCTTCTAGATAGTATACAAACTCAATGGGTTCTTCATTACATTTATTATCACACTATTTCATAGAATAGTGAGGACTACTAATGCTATCATCTAGACCGTCACTCCGTTCCCCAACTAGTCCCTGCTACGTTCTCATTTCTTGAAGAGAACAATGAAAGCAAAAGGGTGAGCTCAACTAGCCTAGTAAGAAATATTATGACTAAGATAATGCAGAATAATTTATCGTTAGCCTTCAACAGTGTTAAACTGATAAAATATAATAAATATCAAGTTTAATCTGCAATGAATAAGCAATCCATTAGAAGAGTCAAGTAGAGAATAAAATCTACTATCTTCTATGATTTAAAAGGTTTTTCATCACTTTTATCGCTGGGACTCAGCTTAATATATAATCCACATCATTCCTGCACTACGGCCAAGGATAACCACTAGTATCACAACCACAAATTATCCATGTACTACGGGCCAAGGATATTCGTGTATTCATCAATGGTCATGATCATGCCAACAACTGTCTATCAATGCACTACGGCCAATGAGGACTTTTACCACATCATTTGTAGCATTACGGTCATGATTACAATCAATAATCCTCGTCATATAATCATACCAAGTCCATCTATGCACTACAGGCCACAGATGACTTCCAACAAAATATAAACATGAGGATGATGATAATGATATAAGAATTCAATAAAACAAGTTCAAGAATTAATTTATCCAGGAATTAATAACGTCCAAATTGTCAATATGATACTTCTTTGTAGAGTAAAATTCAAGAATGCTCAGAAGAATATTTCCATGTAAAGATACTGGATGAAGCACAAATATCAAGGATATTCCACTAATTTTATGGAGTATAGAAGTCAAAATTTTAACCAACTGAGTATAATAAAGAATGGAATAACAAAAGAAATCACCGTGCATGCGATAGATTCATTAAGCGAGTTATTCCAATAGAATAATAAATAACGGAAGCAGTCCCAAAGTAAAAGCGCATGATGTGATATATTCAACAGAATAATAAAGAATGGAATCGGGACCCACAGAAAAGCGCATAGATAGGATATTCCAACAGTTAATAAAGAATGGAATCGTCCCAAAGCGTAAAAGCGCATGCATGTGATATTCCAAATGAATAATAAAGAATGGAATAACATAAGAATTTCACCAAGTATAGGGTAGTCCACAGATATCTGAGTTATTCCAATGAATAATAACTAATGGAATAACATAAGTTCTCTTCATGAATACAAAAAGAAATAATACCCATTCTGTAGTAAAAGAAACCGGATATAAGAGTAGGGAAGTAGCGAATACTTTTTTCTATAGTTTCTATAATTTCTCTCTCTAGAGTTTCAAAGAATTAAGTAAGAAATAATGAAGGAATGAGCTTCTATTTATAGGAGAATGGAAAGGCACTATTTGAATTTTCTCACGACCGCATACAAAGATGAAATCGATTTAAAAATCACACAAAGAAAAGAAATCGAATATCGACGCCCACTTTTTCAAATGTTAACATAATAGTCAAACAAAACAAAAGTTTTATAATATATATATATATATATATATATATATATATATATATATATATATATATATATAAAACACATGCCATAAAGAAAAAAACTCACCAATTTTCTACATCAAACACACATACACACCTATCACAATCGTAAAACACTTTCCCACCACCACCATTATTTCAACTAACACACACTCTTACACACACTTGTACACACACACACATTTCAAATTCTACCCACACAAGTCCCTTTCATCATATATATATAACACATTCTCTTACACACACACACACATTATATATATATATATATATATATATATATATATATATATATATATATATATATATATATATATATATAATACACTCCACCTTTTCACCATCCTCCCACTAACAATACAAACACACACATCACTACCACACACATATACCTTACACCCATCACTTTCATACTATCACTTTTCCACCACTTTCCACTCACATTATATTATATATATACACACACATCACATACATATATATATATAAACATATTTTACCTTTCCTTGACAGAACTTCTAGACATCGTTAATATTGCAAATAATAATATTAATAACTTCGTCTCTCAATTATTGATTTAATAATATATAAATATTGACAATAATTAAATCAAATAACGTGAGATATTATGCAAAAATTACTGTAGCAATAATTGAACAAAACTGAGTGAATCTCACGTAAGCATCAATAATCAATACTGTAGTGTCTTCTTTGTAACTACGCTGGACATCGTCTTTTTACTTTTACACCGGTGTTTCAACAGTTAACAGTAAAACTTCCGCCGTTATTTTTATAAAGTATTTTTGTCGTTTTCTCAATCCGACAATAATTCCGTTGTGGGGTCCACCAATGATTGTCTTGCCATATCTAATATTCCTTGTTAAAACGAATATTCCCCGACCAATCGAATATTATATAACAACTTGCGTACTTTTGCAAAATTTATAAATATTACCCACAACTATAACCTTATATCAAATTCATTCCATAATATTCAAAAATGATATTTATAAAAAATTCATCTTTATTTATAAAAGTTGGGGTCTTACAACCTCCCTTTCTTATGAAATTTAAGCCCTCGAAATTAGGGTACGTGCACTGTAAGTCGAAGAGGTAAGGATACCTTGATTTCATTTCAGATTCTAACTCCCAGGTCATTTCCTCAACATCGTGGTTTCTCCACAAAACTTTGACTTGATGTATAACCTTGGAGCGTAGAATATGTTCCTTCTTATCCAAGATTTGAATAGGAACCTCTTCATACGTTAAATCTTCCGCTATTTCGTCCGGTTTCAACTTAATAATGTGGTTTGGGTCTTCCACATATTTACGTAACATGGATATATGAAAAACGTTATGAACACGAGACATACTTGGCGGTAAAGCGAGTCTATAGGCCACAGTTCCTACTCGATCGAGGATTAAAAATGGGCCGATGAATCGAGGATTGAGCTTTCCTCACTTTCCAAATCTCGTAACTCCTTTCCATGGAGCAACACGTAACAACACATGATCTCCTATATCGAATTCCACGTCCTTTCGATGAAGATCAGCATAACTCTTTTGTCAATCTTGTGAGGTTTTTATACGTTGTTGGATCGTTTGAATCTTTTCCGTAGTCATACGTACCAACTCCGGTCCCAACAACGTTGCTTGACCCACCTCATCCAAGCATACTGGAGAACGACACTTTTTTCCATACTACGCCTCAAATGGAGCCATGCCAATACTTGCTTGATAACTGTTGTTGTAGGAAAACTCCACCAATGGTAAGAGCTTGTCCCAAATTCCCTTGAAGTCAAGGACACAGAGTCTTAATAGATCTTCAAGAGTTTGAATCATCCTCTCCGACTGCCCATCCGTCTGAGGATGATATGCCGAGCTAAATCGTAAGTCCGTGTCCATAGCTTTTTGCAAACTAACCCAAAATCGTGAATTGAATCTTGGATTTCTCCTTATTGGCGCGCAATTAGGTGACCAAACCTCTCCTTGACAGAACTTCTAGACATTGTCAATATTGCAAATAATAATATGAATAACTTTAAAATCACAATTATTGATTTAATAATATATCATGTTATGCAAATGATCTCAGTAATAATAATTGAATCAATAATATGAGAGATATGATGCAAGAATTCTTCAGAATAATAATTGAGTATAACCGAGTGACTTATCACGTAAGCATCAATAATCAATACTGTGTCTTACTATGCAACCATGCATATTCTTCGTACTTTTTACTACCGAAAGTAGTTCAATAGTTTTAATTTGTAACACTTTTTAGTTATTTTCATAAAAATATTTTTGTCATTTTCTAAATTCGACAATAATTCCGTTGTGGGGTCCACCAATGATTGTACCTTCGGACGGATATTCCCCGACAAAAAGAATATTCCCCGACCAATTGAATATTATACAACAACTTGTATACTTTACAAAATTTATAAATATTACCCACAACTATAACATTATATCAAATCCACACCATAATATTTAAAAAATTATTTCGAGAAATTTAAATCTTTATTCATAAAATTCGGGGTCTCACAGTTTGTGACGCCCCCAAAATAGGTATACATCACCTATTCTGAGTCGCCAAATACATGATACAGAATACAAATAAAATCTTAATTATACAACAAGAGAGCTGTGAGTTTTAATACAAATACTATCTTCTAGACAATATCCACTCTCAGAATAAGTCCTCAATACATTTATTATCACACTATTTCATAGAATAGTGAGGACTACTAATGCTATCAATGGGACCGTCCTCGGTTCCCAGACTAGTCCCCTCGCTACGCTCATTTCCTGAAGAGAGAACAATGAAAGCAAAAGGGTGAGCTCAACTAGCCCAAGAAGAAATATTATGACTAAGATAATGCGAATAAATTATCATTAGCCTTCAACAAAGTTTAAATGATATAAAATATAACAAACATCAATTTTAACCTGCAATGAAACAAGCAATCCATTAGAAGAGTCAACTAGAGAATAAAATCTACTATCTTCTATGATTTAAAAGGTTTTTCATGACTTTTATCAATCGAGACTCGACAATAAATAATCCACATCATCCCCCGCTTTTCGACCAAGGATATTCATTAGTATCACAACCACAAATTATCCATGCACTACAAACGAGGATATTCGTGTATTCATCAATGGCCATGATCATGCCAACAATCGTCCATCAATGCACTATGAGCCAATGAGGACTTTTACCACATCATTTGTAACATTACGGTTAAGTGATTATACCGAATAATCCTCGTCATAATCATACCAAGTCCATCTATGCACTACACAGCCACATATGACTTTCAACATAATATAAACATGAGGATGATGATAATGATATAAGAATTCAATAAAACAAGTTCAAGAATTAATTTATCGAGGAACCGTAACGTCCCAAATTGTCAACATGATCTTTGCTTTGTAGAGTAAAATTCAAGAATGCTCGGAAGAATATTTCCATGAAAAGATATCGGATGAAGCACAAATATCAAGGATATTCCACTAATTTCATGGAGTACAGAAATCAAAACTTTAACCAACTTAGTATAATAACGAATGGAATAACAAAAGAAATCACCATGCATGCGGTGCTTGGCAAAACATGTTATTCAATGAGAAAAATAAGTAAATCTAACCGTGTCGAAGTGAAATTACATGCAAGCGGGATGTTCCAACAAAAAATAAAAATGGAACCAGGTCCGGCGTAAATGCACAGACAGGATATTCCAACATAATAATAATAAAGACGGAACTAGGTCCGGCGTAAACTCTTAGACATGATATTCCAACAGAATAATAATAAAGACGAAATATTAGAAGAATGTCACCAAGTATATGGTAGTCCACGTATACTGGTTATTCCAGCAGAATAATAAAGAATGGAATAACAGAATTTCTCTTCATGAATACAAAAGAAATAATACCCCTTACTGTAAAATAAACTGAATATAAGAGTAGGGAAGTAGCAGAATATTTTTCTATCGTTTCTCTATAATTTCTCTCTCCAGAGTTTCAGTGAATTCGTAAGAAATAATGAAGGAATGAGCTTCTATTTATAGGAGAATGGAAAGGCACTGTGTAATGCAACAGTTATGCAATCGGATGAAAATTTTTTGTAACTCACACACACCCAATTTGTCAATCAACCAACCAATAAGAATAAAGCAACATTATAATATATATATATATATAACCCACACACACAATTTGTCAATCAACCAACCAATAAGAATAAAGCAATATCATTTCCCCCACCATTTTCCACTCACACACATCACTTTCACTCTTTCTTTTCTCCCACCGCTCTTCACTCACACGTATAATATTATATATATACACACACATTACATCTTATATATATAAACTCCTCCCTATATCGTAACTCTCCCCACCCCATTTCCAAAATTAGTTTTTCAACACATATGGGCCCCACATGTGGGCCCCACACATAAATAATTTTCACCGATTATTTTACGAATTTAGGTTTAAAAATTAATTATTAATAAAAGAATTTTTATTAATATTATTATGTGTATATGTGTTTATTAATGGATTCTATAACCTAGGATGATTATAAATCGGGAGTAATGATAAATATTACCCTACGAGCTAGATTGAAAAATGAATAAAAATTTTCAAGAACCGAAAATGAAAGTTTTAGAGAACAAAATATTTTTTGGGGAAAAAAAAACTAAAATAGGCACTTATTCATCCGTTTACGCTTTCGGAGATTTATTTTGAAATTCCGAAGAAGCTATAGATTACGTTTAATTTTGAGGCGTGATGGAATATTCAATAATATTTGATTATGGCAAAAATGAAGTTTTACTTCTGGACTCAAAACCTAAGGGTTAGGAAAAGTGAGTTAGAGAATTTTATGATCACGTATAATAATTAGGGTTATTATGCGTGAGAGATATGATATGATATGAATTATTATATGAGTATAGTATGAAGATTATTACGACATATAATCTGAATATCGTCTGAACAATATCTGAAGAGATTACGAGAATCTACGAGAATACGAGATAGAATAGTAAATAATATTAGTCTTAATGGACTTTGAGTTCATGGACTTTGTAGGATCAATTGGACTTGGATTATGTCAAGCCCAATGCTTTGTGAAATCAAGCCAAGTTAGGCCCAATAAAATTAGGGTTAAGGCCCAAACCAAGAAAAGAAACTACGGATCGAACCGATGGGTAAACGGATGGGTAATAACCAATGGGCAACCCATGGGTTGACCCATGAGCATGTGGGGCGGCTACTTGGCCACCAAGTAAGGGTGGTGGCCAAGTAAACTTGGTGGCTAAGTGTTGGAGGAGGTGGGAATAGTAAGGAGGTGGGGGGCGAAATGACTAAAATGCCCTTAGCCTTGAAAATCTATAAATAGGAAGCTCATTTCATTATTTTTGGATTTTGAAAATCCCACACTTGAGAGAGAGAGAGAGAGAGAGAGAGATGGGAGGGAGGAGAAGGAGAGCATGAGCATGAATGATCGGATCGAAAGTGATGGATGTAATAGCAAAAACTTGCAAATCATGGAAGCTTTGTATAGCGGAAGAAGGGATTAAAGAAGAGCGGTAATCCAAGAACCTAATCTCTTTTAAATTTTCTTTAAGTTTTATGTTTAAAAATAATAACTTAATGAAGATAAGAGGTAGATTAGGTTAGAGATGATTTCATATGGTTGAAATCATAAGAAAATGAAGAAATAAAATTAGAAATTTAGTTTATAAATTTCTTAAGGAAATATAAGATTTATAATGAATTAGAAGCGATCCGAATGGATTATATGAATAAGTAGGTGAAATAAGTAAGGAATAATGTTCTATAACATCAAATTCCAATAAAAAGTGGAATCGTAATCCAAAATATCGATTAAAATGAAGAAACGAGCGAAGAACACGAAGAACACGCGAAGAACACGAAGAAGCGTTGTTGATGGACAAATTTAAAACCATCGTAGTTTAATTGTTGTTGATGGACAAGTTTAAAACCATCGCGTATAAGTTAGTTGCATATTGCTTGGTTAGGAATAGTAGAAAGCGTTCATGAAGAGCGGAGTTAAAACTTAGCTATAACTTGAAGTTATGGCGAAATTTTTATAAAAAGGCGAAGCGAGAATTAGAAAGTTAGTAAATGAACCCGAATGGGTAGGGTTTCATAAGAAAGTAAGAGAACATAGAAAATGTGAGTCATGGACTCAAGAAGAGCGAGCGAGTTCGAGTTGGGATGGCCAAGAATTACAGACGAACAAATGAAGAAGCGTTAAAAGCGTAAAATGAACAAAGGGTGAAGATCAAGCCAATCGAATGGCATGTAATGATTTAGATTAAATTTACTTCGATGGGTATTAAACTACATAAAGATAAGGAAGAGAATGGCTTTGGAATGACCTCGTTACGAGTTATAACGAAGGAGTTATGAGATCGGAAGTAAGCGTCTCAAATTGGATTTAACACTTAGAAAATTTCTAGGGTTGGGGCTTGCGCGCTGGCGCTAGATCATGCCTTATAGAGAGTGTGGCGGCGCGGCGCGGGGCCAGAAAGTCGAGTTACTATTACTTCATCGTGGTGGCGAGAGAGATAAAAAAGGGAGTGGCGCATGCACGCCTGTTGTTGAAAAAAAGCCGGAGATGAGCTTTTAAGCTGCTCGACTCTTGGGGAAATGTAAGGGATATAAAGAATATAATATTCAACTAATGTAACACTTAATCAAGTGATGTAAACCTTTATTAAAGGTTGAACATATAGATTAAACAAGATTAAATGACAAAAGAATATAATCACGGGATTACATGTAGCAGATGTCATAGGGGACCGTAGTCGCGATGAGCGAACGTGAGGATTGCTATGATTGTGACTCCTTAGGCGTTGAGTGGCGAGGTAATGAATAACATTTCGATGTTATGACATGATAATGAGAGATAAGTGTGTAAGCGTATAGGCGTGTGAATACAACGTTGTTGCGATGAATGATCGGTCTTAGCATACAACGATCGATGTAAACCCGACACTAAGAGCGAGTAATGAACATGGGGTTCATGTAATGATAACGAAAGTATTAATAAGATATGATTTATCAAAAAGCCTTAATGAATGGTAATAAGATTAATGAAAGCCGAATGTGAGTCGAGATAAGAATGCTAATCATCCAGATGATGAGCGTTTTGAGTAAGACATCTCAGTATATGTCATAAAGCGTAAAATGGCGTAAAAAGAAGTTAGTCGCGTAAACTTATATTGCAAAACGCGAACCTAAAGTAAAGTTAAGTAAACCATGCGTAAGTTCAATATATGACTAATTGGTGTTTATGTTTTCTCCTTATGTGTTATATAGGAATTGAAATGAAGCGATTCGGTATCTAAAGTATGTAGTTAGGCGTAAAGCAAGTTTCTAACTTCATTCATATTACATGAATGCTAGTTTCTTAAACTTCTCGGATGTTGTACTTGAGAAGTCTTGTCTATGTGCATATATGCGATGTATGTACAATGTGGTAGTATGTATATGAGGCCTTGTGCCACAATTTGAACACTTGGTGTTTCTATGATATGAATTGTTACGTGATTGGTTTATTTCAATACAAGTATGTTACATTTATACATGAATTATTATTATTAAGTCTGTGCTAATGATTCTAGCAGACGGGATGTGTATGAAAAAGGTAGAGGAATGAAAGTATTTCAAAGTGAAAGTGATTGATGTTTTAAGATGATAGGAATCGAGACTATTCCTATTATTCAAAGGCTACTTCTTCATAACCTTTGTTCGGTTATAGAAGTTCTAAAGAAATGTTTTAATTTTGAAGTTGTTTGTTCATTTGTTATGACTTCTTTGGGCAATTGAATGCTCACACTTGCTTTAAATGAAAAACAATTTTTTGCGAACAAGGTTAGAAGAACTTAAGGATCCGTAAAGATCAAGTGACGGTCTCGGATGAATTGTCATTCGAGAGGTGTGAAGGTAGCGAGAAGATCAAGTGAAGACTTGTAATTTAGAAAGATGAATTGAACTCTAGACTAGTTTAAGGAACTATTATGTATCCTTGGTGGCGGATAAAAGTCACTCTTGTAAGATGAAATGAATAATGTATTTATTATTATTTGTAATGAAAAAAAAGGTTATAAGGTTTCGAACACAGGATTTGAGAGTGTATGTTGTTATATTTGGTATATATATGATGTATGTTGGATGAAGGATGTACTACTGTGACGTCTGAAATCCGGGTGTGAAGATAGGCCGGGGATTTGGGCGTTACAAGTTGGTATCGGTGATAGGTTATAAACCTTAGGTAGGAGTACCTAAGACTATAATCGTAGAAAGAAGGATAAGAATATCACCACGTGGTCATAGTGAATCGTAGTAACAGATGAGCTGTTAAACGATGAATGATTTATAGCTAGTGCTATGAATGAAAGGTACTATGAAGTTGTACGGGAAGAAGAACTCAGATTAAGTTGAGAAGGATAGTATATGAATTAAAGAAAATTCGTATTAAGTAAAGAGAGATTTAGGAGTTGTAAAATTTCAATTGAGAACTCATATCAGCAGCTGAGTTGTATGATTCCTTGTATGGGCGGGGAAATTATATGTGATTTTAGAACCACTTGGCTTCTTATGCGATATAGTTGTTAAGTTGAACAATTCTTTGTATGGGCAGAGAATTGTTCTTGGTGTAACAATTGCTTACTTCTTCTTATATCGATCGATGGTTTGAGTTGACCAATTTTACGTATGGGCGGGGGGGAATTGTGTTTGGTTCTACAATCACTTAGCTTACAGTAGTGATAATCATTTGGATTGGTTGCGTATTATCAAGATGTATATGATGAGAGAGGTGAATCTTTTCTCATATATATACTTGATAGGTAGAAAAACGATAAGGTAGGTCTGAGTTCTTGAAACTCATACTTATGGTAAGTTAAGTGACTCATAATAATATGGTATGTTTTGAGCGTCTCGTGAATGGGCGCCTATAGTGCATCTGGATGTTCTTAAACTCATATTATTGTGGAAAGTTCTGAACTCATAATGTGTGGTAAGTTGATGGTACTACTAAGGTATAGGAATGTTTAGGCTAAAATGAGTTGTTTTTAGATGAGGCTTAGTATTGAAGGTGCTAGAAGAAGATTAAGTATTGTCGCGATAAAGACAATGAAGGCGGATGGAGAATAGGATATTCCAAGTCATCTAGCTATGCTAGATTTGAAGTTTATTGAACTCGTCTTTGATATGTACATTTTGAAAAGGAAAGATTGGTTCAACTTTTGGAACCAATAGTATTTTAAAAAGAGCTATTCTTGATATGTCTATGCTAATTTTCTTGACTGAAGCGAAATTGATTTGAAATATCAAAATGAATTTTATATCATCGATGCATTTGATGCAAGGATGGTAAAAGATGGAGTTATTAATGCCATTGAACTTTGTGTTGGATGTGATCTTAGGATCAACAACCCGCTATGGTATGATGTATAATGGCGAAGTCACAAAGCGACGAAGTCCTCAACGTCTTGTGAAAATGCGGTATCATGGCGTCATAAACCGTTTTGATGTATTGCGAAAAGAATTTAAAGAAGTAGTCGATGTCAATTGAGTTGACTAGGCGAATGTTTCACGTTGATATCAATTTATTGGTATGGTCTAAGCTACTTGATTTAATGAAGAAATGGTATGTCATGTATAAGTCATCGAGCTTTCTTTGAGAACTTGTGCCAAACCAAATTGTTTTGGTGCGGAATCTAATGATTTAATCTGAGGAGAACATGGAAGAGGTAGTTACTTTCTTTGTGATTGTAAAGCGGCCAGATTAAAGAAGAACTTCTGGCGAAATCTTGTTTAACCTAGTAAGAGTTCATGGTCGATTTGACCCCTCAGCAAAAGTATGAAACGTTTTAAGAGGAAATTTTATATTCCTCGTTATTCCTTCTACTTCATGATTCTTGATAGGTTATGGGGGTTAGGAATGAGGGAAAGATAAGAACTCCGTTGAAGTGAAGTTGAGAAGAAAGGTAGGCTAAAATTTTGAGGACGAAATTCTATGAAGAAGGGGTGAATGTGATGACCGGGTAAGGGTGTGGTTTAAGAAATTCCGAGGGCGGAATTTTTATAAGGAGGAAGAATGTGACAACCCGAAATTTGGATCGTCCGAATTTAGGTTTAAAAAATTAGTTATTAATAAAACTAATTTTTATTAATATTATTATGTGTTATGTGTTTATTAATGGTTCTATAACCTAGGATGATTATAAATCGGGAGATTACAGCTACGAGCTAGATTGAAGCGAATAAAATTTTCAAGACGAAAATAAAAGTTTTAGGAACAAAATATTTTTTAGGAAAAAAAAGCGAAATAGGCACTTTTTCATCCGTTTACGCTTTCGGAGATTTATTTTGAAATTCGAGAAGCTATAGATTACGTTTAATTTTGAGGCGTGATGGAATATTCAATAATATTTCGATTATGGCAAAAATGAAGTTTTTTAGCTTTCTGGGACTCAAAACCTAAGGGTTAGGAAAAGTGAGTTAGAAATTTTATGATCACGTATAATAATTAGGGTTATTATCGTGAGAGATATAGTATAATATGAATTATTATATGAGTATAGTAAGAAGATTATTACGACATATAATACGAATATCGTCGAACAATATCTGAAGAGATTACGAGAATACGAGAATCGAGAATAGAATCGTAGAATCGATTAGTCTTAATGGACTTTGAGTTCATGGACTTTGTAGGATCAATTGGACTTGGATTATGTCAAGCCCAATGCTTTGTGAAATCAAGCCCAAGTTAGGCCCAATAAGAATTAGGGTTAAGGCCCCGAACTAAGAAAAAAAAGCAGCGGATCGAGCCAGGTGGGTAAGCGGATGGGTAATAACCAATGGGCAACCCATGGGTTGACCCATGAGCAGCATAATAAGGCTACTTACTTGGCCACCAAGTAAGGGTGGTGGCCAAGTAAACTTGGTGGCTAAGTGTTGGAGGAGGTGGGAATAGTAAGGAGGTGGGGGGCGAAAATGACTAAAATGCCACTTAGCTTTGAAAATCTATAAATAGTAAGCTCATTTCATTATTTTTGGATTTTGAAAATCCCACACTTGAGAGAGAGAGAGAGAGAGAGAGAAGTGGGATGGGAGGAGAAGGAAGAGCATGAGCATGAATGATCGGATCGAAAGTGATCGTGTAATAATAAAAAAAAGCTTGCAAATCATGGCTTTATATAACGGAAGAGGATTAAAGAAGAGCGGTAATCCGAACCTAATAATCTTTTAAATTTTCTTTAAGTTTTATGTTTAAAAACATAACTTAATGAAGATAAGAGAGTAGATTAGGTTAGAGATGATTTCATATGGTTGAAATCATAAGAAAATGAAGAAATAAAATTAGAAATTTAGTTTATAAATTTCTTAAGGAAATATAAGATTTGTAATGAATTAGAAGCGATCCGAATGGATTATATGAATAAGTAGGTGAAATAAGTAAGGAATAATGTTCTATAACATCAAATTCCAATAAAAAGTGGAATCGTAATCCAAAATATCGATTAAAATGAAGAACGAGCGAAGAACACGAAAGAACACGAAGAACACGAAGAGCGTTGTTGATGGACAAATTTAAAACCATCGTAGTTTAATTGTTGTTGATGGACAAGTTTAAAACCATCGCGTATAAGTTAGTTGCATATTGCTTGGTTAGGAATAGTAGAAAGCGTTCATGAAGAGCGGATTAAAACTTAGCTATAACGAAGTTATGGCGAAATTTTAATAAAAAATGACGAGCGAGAATTAGAAAGTTAGTAAATGAACTTAGAATGTGTAGGGTTTCATAAGAAAGTAAGAGAGAACATAGAAAATGTGAGTCATGGACTCAAGAGCGAGCGAGTTCGAGTTCGGATGGCCAAAATGCAGACGAACGAATGAAGAGCGTTAAAAGCGTAAAATGAACAAAGGGTGAAGATCAAGCCAATTGAATGGCACGTTATGGATTTAGATTAAATTTTTACTCGATGGGTATTAAAGTACGTAAGATAAGGAAGAGAATGGCTTTGGAGCGACCTCGTTTAGAGTTATAACGAAGGAGTTATGAGATCGGAAATAAGCGTCTCAAATTGGATTTAACACTTAGAAAATTTCTAGGGTTAGGGCTTGGCGCAGCGGCTGTGATCATACATTAAGTGAGTGGCGGCGGCGGTGCGGGGCCAAAGTCGAGTTACGCTAACTTCGTGCCATGTGGTGCGAGATAAAAAAGAGAGTGGTGCCGCAGCGCGCGGTGTTGAGAAAAAGCGGAGATGAGCTTTTAAGCGCTTTCGACTCTTGGGGGAAATGTAAGGGAGATAAAGAATATAATATTCAACTAATGTAACACTTAATCAAGTGATGTAAACCTTTATTAAAGGTTGAACATATAGATTAAACAAGATTAAATGACAAAGAATATAAATCACGGGATTACGTAAGCAGATGTCAATAGGGGACGTAGTAGCGATGAGCGAATGTGAGGATTTCTATGATTGTGATTCCTTAGGCGTTGAGTGGCGAGGGTAATGAATAACATTTCGATGTTATGACATGATAATGAGAGATAAGTGTGTAGCGTATAGGCCTTTGTGAACACATAACGTTGTTGCGATGGATAGATCGATCTTAGCATACAATGATCGGTATAAACCCGACACTAAGAACGAGTAATGAACATGGGGTTCATGTAATGAATAACAAAAGTATTAATAGGATATGAATTATCAAAAAAGCGTAAGAAAGCTTAATGAAATGGTAATAAGATTAATGAAAGCGAATGTGAGTCGAGATAAATAAAAATATAAATCATCCAAGATGATGAGCGTTTTGAGTAAGACATCTCAAGTATGTCATAAAATAAATAAATTGGTAAAGGAAGTTAGTCGCGTAAACTTATATTGCAAAACGCGAACCCTAAAAGTAAAAAGTAAGTAAACCAATGCGTAAGTTCAATATATGACTAATTGGTGTTTATGTTTTCTCCTTATGTGTTATATAGGAATTGAAATGAAGCGATTCGGTATTATCTTTATATTTGAGGCGTAAGGCAAGTTTCTAACTTCATTCATATTACATGAATGCTAGTTTCTTAAACTTCTCGGATGTTGTACTTGAGAAGTCTTGTCTATGTGCATATATATGTGCGATGTATGTACAATGTGGTAGTATGTATGAGGCCTTGAGCCACAATTTGAACACTTGGTGTTTCTATGATATGAATTGTTTGATGATTGAGTACATTTCAATACAAGTATGTTACATTTTATACATGAACCGTTATTATTAAGTCTGCATTCTAATGATTCTAGCCAGATAGGATGTGTGTATGAAAAAGGTAGAGGAATGAAAGTATTTCAAAGTGAAAATGATTGATGTTTTAAGATGATAGGAATCGAGACTATTCCTATTATTCAAAACTGCTTCATAACCTTTGTTCGGTTATAGAAGTTCTAAAAAATGTTTTAATTAAAGTTGTTTGTTCAATGTTATGACTTCTTTGGGCAATTGAATGCTCACACTTGCTTTAAATGAAAAACAATTTTTAGCGAACAAGGTTAGAAGAACTTAAGGATCCGTAAAGATCAAGTGGCGGTATCGGATGAATTGTCATTCGAGTGTGAAGGTAGCGAGAAGATCAAGTGAAGACTTGTAATTTAGAAAGATGAATTGAACTCTAGACTAGTTTAATGAACTATTATGTATCCTTGGTGGCGGATAAAAGTCACTCTTGTAAGATGAAATGAATAATGTATTTATTATTATTTGTAATGAAAAAGGTTATAAGGTTTCGAACACAGGATTTGAGAGTGTATGTTGTTATATTTGGGTATATAATGATGTATGTTGGATGAATGTATCTTTGGAATACCATGCGATCTTACAATCTCGTTTATGTAAATCTGAGCAAGAAGTTCAAGTGTATAAGTTTCTCGTATCGGTAAGAAATGAGCGGACTTGGTCAATCTATTAACAATGACCCAAATCGCATCTATACCTTGAGAAACCTTAGGAAGACCAGGTAACAAAATCCATGGTAATGTGCTCCACTTCCATTACGGAATTTCAAGTGGTTGCAATGGACCTTTTGGTACTTGATGCTCCTCTTTAACTTCGTTGACAAGTTAGACACCTTGAGATAAACAACGCTATCTCTCTCTTCATATTGCTCCACCAAAATGTATGGCGAAGATCATGATACATTTTGGTACTCCCGAGATGGATTACAAACGGTGTGTTGTGCGCCTCCATCATGATTTTATACTTTAAATCGTGGTCGTTAGGAACACAAAGTCCGGAGTTGACTCAAAGTATTCCTTCTTCATCGATTCTTGCTTCCGTAGATAAAGCACCTTCTTGCACTTTCTTCCTCATACTCATCACCTCGGATCATAGCTTGAGCGGTTTAACTTTATCAATTAAAGTCGGTTCTACTCATATATTCGCCATCATCACCAGGTCCTGAGGTCTTTAACTCTATCTCCATCCTTTGCAAGTCACACAAAATGGGCCTTTGTGTTGACAATATCGCACTTCATGCTTGCATATGATCTTACTACTCAATCGTCGGCTACCACGTTAAGCTTTTCTAGGATGGTATTGGATGGTATGATCATAATCTTTCAACAATTCAAGCCAACGTCGTTGTCGAATGTTGAGTTCTTTTTGAGTGAAAAAATATTTGAGGCTTTTATGATCCGTAAAGATCTCCACTTTCTCCCCATACAAGTAATGCCTCCAAATCTTAAGTGCGAAGACAACAGCTGCTAACTCTAGATCATGAGTACGATAATTCCTCTCATATTCTTTGAGTTGTCATGATGCATAGGCTATGACTTTTCCATGTTGCATGAGAACACATCCCAACCCTTTGCTCGAAGCATCACTGTAGATGACAAATCCCTCCGAGCCAGATAGTATTGTCAGAACAGGTGCTGAAATGAGTCTCCTCTTGAGTTCTTGAAAACTCTTCTCACTTTCTTCGCTCCAACCGAACTTTATATCTTTCTGAGTCAGCTGAGTTAATGGAGTAGCTATTCGAAAAAATCATTCCACGAATCTCCGATAATAACCAGCTAAGCCGAGAAAGCTACGATTTCTTGATCCTTTGATTTAGGTTGCTCCCGTTTTGAATTGCTTCAATCTTTGTGGTCATTGAGATATTCCATGACTTGATACTACGTGCCCAAGGAATGCTACTTCCTCAAGCCAAAACTCACACTTCTTCAACTTGGCATATAACTTGTATTCACGAAGCTTTTGGAGTGTCAGCCTCAACTGTTGCTTATGATCTTCACGGCTTTTGGAATAAATAAGGATGTCATCAATAAAGACGACCACAAAGTGATCCAAATATTTCTTGAATACTCGGTTCATCGTATCCATGAAGGCAGCAGGAGCATTAGTCAATCCAAAGGACATGACTAAGAATTCATAATGCCCGTCTTAGTTCTCGAAAGCCGAGTCTTTGGAATGTCATCGGTTCTAATCTTCAATTGATGATATCCTAACGAAGATCAATTTTAAAAAGAATTTGGCTCCTTATAATCGGGTCAAACGAGGTCATCAATACGTTGCAATGCGTACCTATTTTTGATGGTGACATGATTCAACTCCAGATAATCAATACAAAGTCGCATACTCCCATCTTTCTTCTTCACGAATAGAACAGGAGCACCCCAAGGAGAAGTACTAGGACGAATAAAGCCAATGTCTAACAATTCCTGCGCATTGGGTCTTTAACTCCTGAAGTTCAATAGAGCCATTCGATATGGGGCTTTGAAAATGGGTTTTATCTGGGGTTCAAGGTTAATACAAAATTCAATTTCACGCTCTGGGGGTAGACCAGGAAGTTCTTCAGGGAATACGTCAGGGAATTTATTAACAATAGAAATATCATTCAAAATTGACGTATTTTTGTTTAGATCCGTGACATGAGCTAAGAAAGCTTGACATCCGTTTTTCAATAAATGAATAGCTTTATGGCTTGAGATGACCGTGATTGATTTTAATGGTTTGGTCGCTTGAATTCGCATAATAGGTTGATTAGAAATATGTAAGCTAACAACCTTACGAAAATAATCAATTTTTGCATGATGAGTAGTTAACCAATCAATCCCTAGAATCACATCAAATGCAAGTATTTTCAATGAAATAAGATCGACTGATAAATATGAGGGTACCAATTTGAACCAAACAAGACCTATAAACAGTGGATGTAATAAAAGTTTCTCCCAACGGAGTTTCCACAAATAAGTCAAAGTCTAATTTCTCCGGAGTCAAATTTAATCGTTGAGCGCAAGTAGGAGAAATAAAAGAATGGGTAGAACCGGTATCAAATAAACTATAGACTTCGCTAGAGTTTATGATAAGCTTACCCGTGATGACCTCATTCGGGCTCCTTGCTTTCTGGGAGGTCACAACAAACGCTCTCCCGATTTTGTCCATCCTAGCTGAACTTGTCTTCGGTGAATGACAAAATCGGGCTAAGTGACCTTCTCTTCCACAATTATAACATGCTTTCAACAGCATCGCGCAGTTTGGACTGATGTGTCCCTCCCCTCCGCATTTGAAGCATATGATAGGTGGTCGTTCTCCTTCCTTATCGACGGGTGTTGGTGATGATGTCTTTCCATCATTGTTGAATCTCCTCTTCTTGAAATGTCTATTCTTATTGTTTTGTCCCTGATTACCACCGAAGTGGTTACCATTTCGCCCACATTGATTCCTCCACGCTTGTTGTCACCGATGATGATCGCTCTCATTGGCATTATCATTTTTTGGTTTTTCTCTTTTTGGTTGCGTTGACTCGTTATCGCTCCCACTAATCGAGCCCTATTTACAACATCTGAATACAAACACAGTTTATGAGAAATAAGATGTTGACGTATCTCCGGCTTCAAACCTCTTAAAAACATCCGCGTCATTCTCTCTTCATTATCCACTAAGTGGGACAGAAACTGGGATAACTCGGCAAACTTTGCTTCGTACTGCGACACGGTCATATTATTCTGTTCCAACTTAATGAACTCCACCTCCTTCATGTGACGAATACTTTCAGGAAAGTACTTTTCGTTGAATAGTTCTTGAAACTTTTCCCAAGACATTTTCAGTGCGGCATGTTGAGTACGCTTTACCGATTCCCACCAGTAATTTGCCTCTCCTCGCAACATAAAGGCGGCAAAGGGAACCTTTTGCTCCTCGGAGTATCCCAAGACATCAAATATCTTGGTGATCTGCTTTATCCATGCTTCCGCCTTAAGTGGTTTTGGCTCTCCAATAAACTCCAGTGGTCCCAGCTCCTTGAACTGTTTAGCGGTGACCGTCCGAGAGTTTCCAGTGTTTCCACCTACATTTTGGACAGGAGCCGCTCTCGCCTGCTGTTGCATGAATTGTATAAAACCTCTGAACATTCCATCATTCATCATTGGATCAGTGTTGTTGTTTGCATGAGGATTGTCGCCTTCCTGATGTACATTATCCTGATTATTGATATGTGGTGAATCAACGGTCGCCTGTGCTCCATTGCTATTCTCAACATTCTCGGATGTTATTTTCAGATACTGCCACAAAACAAAAAGTTAATTGACATGTAACATATTATCCCTATATTTTGACTGACCAATTAAATACCAAAAAAAACTTAGGTAGGTCATACTAGCAAAGGAATTCCCCGTCTCTCCCCTCCTAGTTCTATTCTCACATCTTAGCCAGGGATCATATCCCTAAGCTTTGATACCAACTGTGACGCCCCCAAAATAGGTATACATAACCTATTCTGAGTCGCCAAATACATGATATAGAATACAAATACAATCTTAATTATACAATAAGAGAGTTGTGAGTTTTAATACAAATACTGTCTTCTAGACAATATCCACTCTCAGAATAAGTCCTCAATACATTTATTATCACACTATTTCATAGAATAGTGAGGACTACTAATGCTATCAACTAGACCGTCACTCTGTTCCCCGACTAGTCCCTACTACGTTCTCATTTCCTGAAGAGAACATTGAAAGTAAAAGGGTGAGCTCAACTAGCCCAGTAAGAAATATTATGACAAAGATAATGCAGAATAAATTATCATTAGCCTTCAACAGTGTTAAACTGATAAAATATAACAAACATCAAGTTTAACTGTAGCGGAACAAGCAATTCATTAGAAGAGTCAAGTAGAGGATAAAATCTACTATCTTCTATGATTTAAAAGGTTTTTCATGACTTTTATCATTTGAGACTCGACAATAAATAATCCACATCATCCACCTTTTACGACCAAGGATATTCATTAGTATCACAACCAAAATTATCCATGCACTTCTGACCTGGGATATTCGTGTATTCATCAATGGTCATGATCATGCCAACAATCGTCCATCAATGCACTACGGACCAATGAGGACTTTTACCACATCATTTGTAACATTACGGTCATGATTATACCGAATAATCCCTGGTCATAATCATACCAAGTCCATCTATGCACTACAGGCCACATATGACTTTCAACATAATATAAACATGAGGATGATAACAATGATATAAGAATTCAATAAAACAAGTTCAAGAATTAATTTATCCAAGAACTGGTAACGTCCAAATTGTCAATATGATACTGCTTTGTAGAGTAAAATTCAAGAATGCTCAGAAGAATATTTCCATGAAAAGATACTGGATGAAGCACAAATATCAAGGATATTCCACTAATTTCATGGACTATAGAAATCAAAACTTTAACCAACGGAGTATAATAACGAATGGAATAACAAAAGAAATCACCATGCATGCGGTACTTCGCATAGACAGGTTATTCCAACAGAAAAATAAGCAATGGAACCGTGTCAAAGTAAATTACATGCCAAGGATGTTCCAACAAAATAATAAAAAATGGAACCAGTCTAGCGTAAGCGCATGCATGTGATATTCCAACAGAATATAATAAAAAGACGGAACCCAATCCGGGTAAACGCATACGAACAAGATATTCCAACAGAATAATAATAAAGACGGAATATTAGAAGAATGTCACCAAGTATAGGGTAATCCACGTATACTGGTTATTCCAGCAGAATAATAAAGAATGGAATAACAGAAGTTCTCTTCATGAATACAAAAGAAATAATACCCTTTACCGTAAAAAGAAATCGAATATAAGAAGCGGGGAAGTAGCGAATACTTTTCTATAGTTTCTCTATAATTTCTCTCTAGAGTTTTCGATGAATTAAGTAAGAAATAATGAAGGAATGAGCTTCTATTTATATGAGAATGGAAAGGTACTGTGTAATGCAACAGTTATGCAATCGGATGAAAATTTCTTGTAACTCACACACACCCAATTTGTCAATCAACCAACCAATAAGAATAAAGCAACATTATAATACATATATATATATAACCCACACACACAATTTTTCAATCAACCAACCAATAAGAATAAAGCAACATCATTTCCCCCACCATTTTCCACTCACACACATCACTTTCACTCTTTCTTTTCTCCCACCACTCTTCACTCACACATATAATATTATATATATATACACACACATTACATCTTATATATATAAACTCCCTTCCCTATACGTAACTCTCTCCCACCCCTATTTCCAAAATTAGTTTTTCAACACATATGGGCCCCACATGTGGCCCCCACCTGTAAATAATTTTCTACCAATTATTTTGAAAAATGGATAAATGGGGTCCAAAAAATAAGCAAAACTTCATAAAAATCACCTTAATAATTTTAACAACATTTATCACCTTTATTATAATTCACAATATTAATCGACCAGGTCGTTCCCAGAAAAGATGGGGCTTTCCAATAAGGATTTCTCCGTATTGGTGCGCAATTAGGTGACCAAACCTCTCATTGACAGAACTTCTAGACATCGTTAATATTGCAAATAATAATATTAATAACTTTATCATCTTAATTATTGATTTAATAATATATAAAATATTGACAATAATTGAATCAAATAACGTGAGATACTATGCAACAATTACTTTAGCAATAATTGAACAAAACTGAGTGACTTCTCACGTAAGCATCAATAATCAAAACCGTGTGCTATTATGCAATTACGCGTATTACTGTACTTTTAACACCGGGTGTTTCAACAGTTAACGATAAAACTTTCGACGTTATTTTCATCAAGTATTTCTGTCGTTTTCTCAATCCGACAATAATTCTGTTGTGGGGTCCACCAATGATTGTGCCATTGTACGAATATTCCCTATTAAAATGAATATTCCCCGACCAATCAAATATTATATAACAACTTGCGTACTTTGCAAAATTTATAAATATTACCACAATTATAACATTATATCAAATTCTTTCCATAACATTCAAAAATGATATTTATAGAAAATTCATCTTTATTCATAAAGTTGGGGTCTTACACAGTTCGGGTGGACTCGCTGACCATTCGATGGTAGCCTTTTCGGTAGGTGGTACTTATGAATTTGTCAGGCCCTTCGTGGTAGGCAAACTTCATCAGTATAAGGAGGTTCGGGTGGACTCGCTGACCATTCGATGGTAGCATTTTCGGCAGGTGGTCCTTATAAATTTGTCAGGCCCTTCGTGGTAGGCAAACTTCATCGGTGTAAGGAGGTTCGGGTGGACTCGCTGACCATTCGATGGTAGCCTTCTCGGCAGGTGGTCCTTATGAATTTGTCAGGCCCTTCGTGGTAGGCAAACTTCATCGGTGTAAGGAGGTTTGGGTGGACTCGCTGTATCAAAGTTGTAGGTTATGAACCTTATGTGGGGGAACAACCTTAGGTAGTAGCCTTATAGGAAGAACATAGTGATGGAAAACTCTTATCGAGTTCTAGGAAATGAATTTTTGTAAATTTATTGAAGATAATAAAAGACTTTATGTGCTTATGTGTTAAATTATGTGCTCACTAGTATGACTTATTAACTAAAATTCGAAATTTTATTGTCAGAATGTCGGACGTTGGAGGAACTAGTCGAGCTGGGGAGGAGGAACCCCGAGTATCTACAGTACCTACAGAGGAGGAGCCCCGAGACATTCATGTCGTTAGGGAATAGTTGGTACAGAGGGAGTCATCTCCGTTGATTACCGTTGTTGGTCAGGAGCATGAACCTGAAACTGATCCTGAGGAGGATCCTGAGGAGGAATTTGAAGAGGAAGAGGAAGAAGAGAAGTTTCCACAGCACTCCATTGATGATGAGATGTACGACACATTATATGACCGTAACGTAGAGTTACGAGATGAGGTGCAGGATCTGACTGAGCAGGCGATTATTCAGCAGATTACTCTCAAGCAGAAAGAGAGGGAGATTTCGACTTTTCACTCACAATTGAGAAATGTAGAATGGGATTTGGTCCACGAGAAGGGTCAAACAGAAGATAAGACCGAAGAGACAGAGAAGTTGAAGAAGGAACTGAAGGAAAGCTCTGAAATGCTGATCATAGCAGAGGAAGGCTGGGTAAGAGAGTCACGTCGTGTTGATCTTGTGGAAGAAGACGGTCGTGCAAAGAAGGCGAAGCTTGGGGAGACGTACTCTACACTTAATCATGCAATGGATGAGGCCCAAGATCGAGTTTTAAGGTACCCCATCCAGTTCGAAGGACTTCCATCGTACATGCTGGATCGCAGGATGATGTCTCGCATCATGGAAGAGGAGCGTAGCAAGGCTATTCAGCGCCTTGACAGACATTGATAGAATTTGTTTATTTATGTGATAAGCTTGTCTATTATTTAGATGTAAATTACGATGTAGTTATGAACAAAGGAATATTTTTAATATTTGAATCCTGTGGATTCTTTATCTCAGGATAGTTGATGTAAATAGCAGTGATGTGATCGTCTGATGTTAAAACTTTTGATTTGAATGAATATATATCAAGTTGTTTGAGATAATGTGTAAGACCTCAACTTTTATAAATAAAGATGAATTTTCTATAAATATCATTTTTGAATATTATGGAGTAAATTTGATATAATGTTATAGTTGTGGGTAATATTTATAAATTTTGCAAAGTAAGCAAGTTGTTATAAAATATTCGTTTGGTCGGGGAATATTCTTTTTGTCGGGGAATATTCGTACGATGGCACAATCATTGCTGGACCCCACAACGGAATTATTGTCGGATTGAGAAAATGACAAAAATACTTTATGAAAATAACGGCGGAGGTCTTACCGTTAAAACTGTTGAACTACCTGGTAGTAAAAGTACAGTAATACACGTGGTTGCATAGTAGCACACGGTATTGATTATTGATGCTTACGTGAGAACTCACTCAGTTATACTCAATTATTGCTACAGTAATTGCTGCATAGGAAGGAAAGAGTCCTCTTCTTTAGTGGACTTTCAGTAAAAAAAAGGTGAACGAGAGCACACCCCTTTTTCGACCCTAGGGGTGTACTCTCTTTTCTAATTGCTTGGTTTGGGAGTGAAAATTAAATCTCGTTCTTGAGCGCCTACTCCTTGTTCCACTTGAGGGGGATACCTCCTTGGTTTAAATAGATTCTTAGTACTACTATTCCAACACGGGCTTGGTTCAGGAGATGATTAGTCGTCTTCTCCCCGGCTTTCTTCTCGTGGAGATACGATTGAGGAAAAAGAAAGAAGTCAAGTAAAGAGCATTATTATTGATTCAATTATTGTCACAGTATCATCTGTATAATATGTTATATTATTAAATCAATAATTGAGATGACAAGTTATAAATGATTAATAATTGTTGAAAGATTAAATATGTGTTGATTAAAAATAAAATAATTTGTGGTAATATTTATTCAATCCTTGATGTATATAAACAGTCTATTATGAGACGTTTGTGGTAGGTTGGTTATTCTATGGGGGGGGGGCATATGTCATCATCTAAGAGTCTCTTTCGTCAATAGTAATTACATTCGTCAATAGTAATTACCTTCATCAATAGTAATTACCTTCGTCAATAGTAATTACCTTCGTCAATAGTAATTACTTTTACCAGACATCAAACCACTTCCCGTTTCACATTACAGGCGTCGAACCAATTGTCGTTTCACATTACAGGCGACAAAACACTTAGTGTTTCACATTACAGGCATCAAACCACTTTTCTTTTCACATCACCAGTCGTCAAGCCACTTTCCTTTTCACATTTCAAGTGCTAAGCTAGAAATCTTCTATAAATAGAGGCCTAGTTCTTCATTATTTTTTACGAATTCATTCAAGCTATAGAGAGAGAAAGTATAGAGAGAATAAGAGAAAAGAAGAAAAGTATTTTGTTCTTACACTACTGCAAAGATTCAATCTCCTACTAATGTAAAGGGTGTTATTTATTTTGTATTCATGAAGAGAACTTACATTATTCCATTCTTTATTATTACATTGGAATAACTTTTACTGTCACGCTGGATACCTATACTTGGTGAAATTCTTACATTACTCCATTCTTTATTATTTTGTTGGAACATCACATCTTGCGTTGCGTTTTACGCACGACCGTTCCATTATTTATTATTCTCGCTGTATCATCCTCATGCATGCGTTTCTGTTGGACTGGTTCCATTCTTTATTATTACATTGGAATATCCTCATGCATGCATTTCACGCCGGGACTGGTTCCATTCTTTATTGTTCATTTGGAATATCCTCATCATAAGTTTTTCGTTCGGACCTGGTTCCATTCTTTATTGTTCTATTGGAATATCATATTTGTACATTTTAATGGGACTGATTACATTATTTATTATTACATTGGAATAACTTTTGCATGCGATCTATCGCATGCATGGTGATTTCTTTTGTTATTCCATTCTTTATTATACTTAGTTGGTTAAAACTTTGACTTATACTCCATGAAATTAGTAGAATATCCTTGATATTTGCGCTTCATCCATATCTTTTCATGGAAATATTCTTCTAAGCATTCTTGAATTTTACTCTACAAAGCGATTATCATGTTGACAATTTGGGCGTTATTAGTTCCTAGATAAATTAATTCTTGAACTTGTTTTATTGAATTCTTATATCATTGTCATCATCCTCATGTTTATATTATATTGAAAGTCATATGTGGCTTTGTGGTATGTAGATGGACTTGGTATGATTATGACCAGGGATTATTCGGTATAATCATGACCGTAATGTTACAAATGATGTGGTAAAAGTCCTCATTAGCCGTAGTGCATTGATGGACAATTGTTGGCATGATCATGACCATTAATGAATACACGAATATCCTTGACCCGTACTGCATGGATAATTTGTGGTCGTGATACTAAAGAATATCCTTAACCGTAGTGCAGGGTGATTCGATGAGGTGGATTATTTATTAAGCTGAGTCCTAGCGATAAAAATCATGAAAAACCTTTTAAATCATAGAAGATAGTAGATTTTATTCTCTACTTGACTCTTCTAATGGATTGCTTGTTCCGCTGCAGTTAAACTTGATGTTTGTTATATTTTATCAGTTTAACACTCTTGAAGGCTAATGATAACTTATTCGCATTATCTTAGTCATAATATTTCTTCTTGGGCTAGTTGAGCTCACCCTTTTTGCTTTCATTGTTCTCTTGAGAAATGAGAGCGTGGCGAGGATTAAGAGGGTGCAGTGACGGTCCGTATGATAGCATTAGTAGTCCTCACTATTCTATGAAATAGTGTGATAATAAATGTATTGAGGACTTATTTTGAGTTTGTATACTCTAAATAGACAATATTTGTATTCAAACTCACGGTTTATGTTTTGTCGTATTGTGTACATTTACATATTTGTATTATTAAGTTGTATTTAAATTACATACCACGTGTCCGCAACTCGTAATAGGTGATGTATATCTATTTTGGGGTGTCACAGTTGGTATCAAAGCTTGGGATATGATCCACGGCTAAGATGTGAGAATAGAACTAGGAGGGAGAGGCGGGAATTCCTTCGCTAGAATGACCTACCTAAGTTTTTTTTGTATTTAATTGGTCATTTAAATATAGTATGTTAAATGTCAATTAACCTTTGTTTTGTGGGCGATGATCTCAAAATGACATCCGAGAATGTTGAGAATAACAATGGAGCACATGCGACCGTTGATTCACCACATATCAATAATCAGGATAATGTGCATCAGGAAGGCGACAATCCTCATGCAAACAACAACACTGACAAAATGATGAATGATGGATTGTTCAGAGGCTTTATGCAATTCATGCAACAGCAGGCGAGAGCGGCTCCTGTCCAAATTACAGGTGAAAACACTGGAAACTCTTGGGCGGTCACTGCTAAACAGTTCAAGGAGCTGGGACCACCAGAGTTTAAGGGAGAGCCAAAACCACTTATGGCGGAAGCATGGATAAAGCAGATCACCAAGATATTTGATGTCTTGGGATGCTCCGAGGAGCAAAAGGTTCCCTTTGTCGCCTTTATGTTGTGCGGAGAGGCAGATTACTGGTGGGAATCGGTAAAACATACTCAACCTGCCGTACTGAAGATGTCTTGGGAGAAGTTCCAAGAGCTGTTCAACGACAAATACTTTCCCGAAAGTATTCGTCACATGAAGGAGGTGGAGTTTATCAAGTTGGAACAAAACAATATGACAAAGGTCGCAATGATCGAGGCTAAATTTGCGGAGTTATCCCTGCCAAGGCCCCACTTGGTGGATAATGAAGAGAGAATGACACGGATGTTTTTAAGAGGTTTGAAGCCGGAGATACGTCAACATCTTATTTCTCATAAACTGTGTTTGTATTCAGATGTTGTAAATAGGGCTCAGATAGTGGAGCGTGATAACGAGTCAATGCAACTAAAAGAGAGTAGCCGGCAAAATGATAATACCAGCGAGAGCAGTCATCGAAGCGGTGACAACAAGCGTGGAGGGAATCAACTGACTAGAAATGGTAACCACTTCGGTGGTAATCAGGGCCAAAACAATAAGAATGGACATTTTAAGAAGAGGAGATTCAACAATGATGGAAAGACGTCAGCACCAGCACCCATTGTTAAGGAAGGAGAATGACCACCTATCATATGCTTCAAATGCAGAGGGGAGGGACACATCAGTCCAAACTGCGTGATGTCGTCCAAAGCATGTTATAATTATGGAAGAGAAGGTCACTTATCCCGATTTTGTCGTTCACCGAAGATAAGTTCAATGGGATGGAGGCACCAAAGGCCATCCCGGAAAAAATCAAAGCCAGGTGGTGCAAGGGAGAAGCGTTTGTTGTGACCTCCTGAGAAGCAAGGAACCCGAATGAGGTCATCACGGGTAAGCTTATCATAAACTCTAGCGAAGTCTATACTTTATTTGATACCGGTTCTACCCATTCTTTTATTTCTCCTACTTGCGCTCAACGATTAAATTTGACTCCGGAGAAATTAGACTTTGACTTATCTGTGAAAACTCCGTTGGGAGAAACCTTCATTACCTCAACTGTTTATAAGTCTTGTTTGGTTCAAATTGGTACCCTCATATTACCTATCGATCTTATTTCATTGAAAATACTTGCATTTGATATGATTCTAGGGATTGATTGGTTAACTACTCATTATGCTAAAATTGATTGTTTTCGTAAGGTTGTTAGTTTTCATATCCCTAATCAACCTATTATACGAATTCAAGCGACCAAACCATTAAAATCAATCATGGTCATTTCAAACCATAAAGCTATCCGTTTATTGAAAAACGGATGTCAAGCTTTCTTAGCTCATGTCACAGATCTAAACAAAAATACGTCAGCTTTGAATGATATTTATGTTGTTAATAAATTTCCTGACGTATTCCCCTAAGAACTTCTTGGCCTACCCCCTAAGCGTGAAATTGAATTTTGTATCGACCTTGAACCCGGTACAAAACCCATTTCCAAAGCCCCATATCGAATGGCTCCTATTGAACATCAGGAGTTAAAGACCCAATTGCAGAAATTGTTAGACATTGGATTTATTCATCCTAGTACTTCTCCTTGGGGTGCTCCTATTCTATTCGTGAAAAAGAAAGATGGGAGTATGCGACTTTGTATTGATTATTGGGAGTTGAATCATGTCACCATCAAAAATAGGTACCCATTGCCACGTATTGATGACCTGTTTGACTAGTTGCAAGGAGCCAAATTCTTTTCAAAGATTGATCTTAGATTCGGATATCACCAATTGAAGATTAGACCGGATGACATTCCAAAGACTTTCGGAACTCCTAAGATGCGGGCATTATGAATTCCTAGTCATGTCCTTTAGATTGACTAATGCTCCTAACGCCTTCATGGATATGATGAACCGAGTATTCAAGGAATATTTAGATCACTTTGTGGTCGTCTTTATTGATGACATCCTTATTTATTCTAAAAGCCGTGAAGATCATGAGCAACACTTGAGGTGACACTCCAAAAGCTTCGTGAATATAAGCTTTATGCCAAGTTGAAGAAATCACGAGTTCGGGCGAGAAAGTAGCATTCCTTGAGCACGTGGTATCAAGTCATGGAATATCTGCTTACCCAAAGAAAGATTGAAGTTATTCAAAGTCGAGAGCAACCTAAATCGATGGCCAAGTCGTAGCTTTCTCGGTTTAATTTGGTTATTATCGGAGATTAAGTGGAAGGATTTTCTCGAATCGCTACTCCATCGACTCAAATTGACTTGGAAAGATATAAAGTTCGGTTGGAGCAAAGAATGTGAGAAGAGTTTTCAAGAACTCAAGAGGAGACTCATTTCAAAGACCTGCTACGACAATACCATCTAGCTCGGAGGATTTGTCATCTCAAATGATGCTTCGAACAAAGGGTTGGGATGTGTTCTCATGCAACATGGAAAAGTTATAGCCTATGCCTCGCGACAACTCAAAGAATATGAGAGGAATTATCCTACTCATGATCTAGAGTTGGCAGCTGTTATCTTTGCACTTAAAATTTGGAGGCATTACTTGTATGGGAAGAAAGTGGAGATCTTTACGGATCATAAAAGCCTCAAATATTTCTTCACTCAAAAGGAACTCAACATGCGACAATGATGTTGTCTTGAACTGTTGAAAGATTATGATCATACCATCCAATACCATCCTAGAAAAGCGAACGTGGTAGCTGACGCATTGAGTAGAAGATCATATGCAAGTACGAATGCGATATTGTCAATGCAAAGGCCCATTTTGTGTGACTTGCAAAGGATGGAGATAGAGTTAAAGACTCCAGGGACCCATGTGATGATGGTGAATATATGAGTAGAACCAACTTTAATCGATAAAGTTAAAGTCGCTTTCAAGCTACGGACACAGAGCCGATGCGTATGAGGAAGAAAGTGCAAGAAGGTGCCATCTTTGGAAGCAAAATCGATGAAGAAGGAATACTTGAGTCAACTCCAGGACTTTGTATTCTAACGACCACGATTTAAAGTATAAAATCATGATGGAGGCTGCACAACACACCGTTTGCAATCCATCTGAGAGTACCAAAATGTATTATGATCTTACGTCATACATTTTGGTGGAAGCGATGAAGAGAGAGATAAAGGCTATTTATCTCAAGGTGTCTAACTTGTCAATGAGTTAAAGCGGAGCATCAAGTACCAAAAGGTCCATTGCAACCACTTGAAATTCCAGAATGGAAGTGGGAGCACATTACTATGGATTTCGTTATCGGTCTTCCTAAGGTTTCTCAAGGTATAGATGCGATTTGGGTCATTGTTGATAGATTGACCAAGTCTACTCATTTCTTACCAATACGAGAAACTTATACACTTGAATGTCTTGCTCGTATGTACATAAATGAGATTGTAAGACTGCATGGTATGCCAGTATCCATAGTTTCTGATCGAGACCCAAGATTCACTTCATGATTTTGGGTTAGTTTGCAGAAAGCTATGGGCACAGATTTATGATTTAGCTCGGCATATCATCCTCAGACAGACGGATAGTTGGAGAGGACTATTCAAACTCTTAAAGATCTATTAAGACTTTGTGTCCTTGATTTCAAGGGAAGTTGGGACAAGTTCTTACCATTGGTGGAGTTTTCCTACAATAACAGTTATCAAGCAAGTATTGGCATGGCTCCATTCGAAGCGTTGTATGGAAGGAAGTGTCGTTCTCCAGTATGCTGGGATGAGGTGGGAGAAGTAATGTTGTTGGGATCGGAGTTAGTACGTATGACTACAAAGAAGATTCAAACGATCCGACAACGTATAAAAACCTCACAAGATCGACAAAAGAGCTATGCTGATCTTCATCGAAAGGACGTGGAATTCGATATAGGAGATCATGTGTTGTTACGTGTTGCTCCATGGAAAGGAGTTACCGAGATTTGGAAAGAGAGGAAAGCTCAATCCTCGATTCATCGGCCCATTTTTAATCCTCGATCGAGTAGGAACTGTGGCCTATAGACTCGCTTTACCGTCAAGTATGTCTCGTGTTCATAACGTTTTTCACATATCCATGTTACGTAAATATGTGAAAGACCCGAACCACATTATTGAGTTAGAACCGGACGAAATAGCGAAAGATTTGACGTATGAAGAGGTTCTTGTTCAAATCTTGGATAAGAAGGAACATATTCTACGCTCCAAGGTTATACCTCAAGTCAAAGTTTTGTGGAGAAACCACGATGTTGAGGAAATAACTTGGGAGTTAGAATCTGAAATGAAAACAAGGTATCCTTACCTCTTCGACATACCAGATACGTACCCTAATTTCGAGGGTGAAATTTCATAAGAAGGGGAGGTTGTAAGACCCCAACTTTTATAAATAAAGATGAATTTTCTATAAATATCATTTTTGAATATTATGGAGTAAATTTGATATAATGTTATAGTTGTGGGTAATATTTATAAATTTTGCAAAAGTAAGCAAGTTGTTATAAAATATTACGTTTGGTGGGGAATATTAAATACGGCGGCACAATCATTGGTGGACTCCACACGAAAAATTATTGTTGGATTTAGAAAGCGACAAAAATACTTTATGAAAATAATGGCGGAGGTGTTACCGTTAAAAAGCATTGAACTACCCGATAGTAAAAGTAATCTGAAGAAGCCAGCGTGGTTGCATAATAGCACACGGTATTGATTATTGATGCTTACGTGAGAAGTCACTCAGTTATACTCAAGTATTGCTACAGTAATTGCTGCATCATATATCTTATATTATTGATTTAATTATTGTCACAAAGATCATCTCAGATAATATGTTATATTATTAAATCAATAATTTTGACGACAAGTTATAAATGATTAATAATTGTTGAAAGATTAAATATGTGTTGATTAAAAATAAAATAATTTGTGGTAATATTTATTCAATCCTTGATGTATATAAAGAGTCTATTATGAGACATTTGTGGTAAGTTGGTTATTCTATGGGGGGCTCATATGTCATCATCTAAGAGTCTCTTTCGTTAATAGTAATTACCTTCGTCAGTAGTAATTACCTTCGTCAGTAGTAATTACCTTCGTCAATAGTAATTACTTTTACCAGACGTCAAACACTTGCCGTTTCACATTACAGGCGTCGAACCAATTGTCGTTTCACATTACAGGCGTCAAACCACTTTTTTTTTCACATCACCAGTCGTCAAGCCACTTTCCTTTTCACATTTCAAGTGCTAAGCTAGAAATCTTCTATAAATAGAGGCCTAGTTCTTCATTATTTTTCACGAATACATTCAAGCTATAGAGAGAGAAAGTATAGAGAGAATAAGAGAGAAAGAAGAAAAGTATTTTGTTACTACACTACTGCAGTATTCAATCTCCTACTAATGTAAAGGGTGTTATTTATTTTGTATTCATGAAGAGAACTTCTGTTATTCCATTCTTTATTATTCTGTTGGAATAACCTGTATACGCGGGATACCCTATACTTGGTGAAATTCTTCTGTTACTCCATTCTTTATTATTTTGTTGGAACATCCTGTCGGTGCGTTTACGCATGACCTGGTTCCATTATTTATTATTCTGTCAGAATATCCCGTCATGCACGCTTTTTCTGTTGGACTGGTTCCATTCTTTATTATTACATTGGAATATCACATGCATGCATTTCACATGGGACTGGTTCCATTCTTTATTGTTACATTGGAATATCACATGCATGCGTTTTACGTCGGACCTGGTTCCATTCTTTATTGTTCTATTGGAATATCATATTTGTGCATTTTAAGCCGGACCTGATTCCGTTATTTATTATTCTGTTGGAATAACCTGTCTGTGCGATCTATCACATGCATGGTGATTTCTTTTGTTATTCCATTCTTTATTATACTTAGTTGGTTAAAACTTTAACTTCTATACTCCATGAAATTAGTAGAATATCCTTGATATTTGCGCTTCATCCAGTATCTTTTCATGGAAATATTCTTCTAAGCATTCTTGAATTTTACTCTACAAAGCAGTATCATGTTGACAATTTGGACGTTATTAGTTCCTAGATAAATTAATTCTTGAACTTGTTTTATTGAATTCTTATATCATTGTCATCATCCTCATGTTTATATTATATTGAAAGTCATATGTGGCCTGTAGTGCATAGATGGACTTGGTATGATTATGACCAGGGATTATTCGGTATAATCATGACCGTAATGTTACAAATGATGTGGTAAAAGTCCTCTTTGGCCGTAATGCATTGATGGAAAATTGTTGGCATGATCATGACCATTAATGAATACACTAATATCCTTGACCCGTAGTGCATGGATAATTTGTGGCCGTGATACTAAAGAATATCCTTGACCCTAGTGCAGGGGTGATTCGATGAGGTGGATTATTTATTAAGCTGAGTCCCAACGATAAAAGTCATGAAAAACCTTTTAAATCATAGAAGATAGTAGATTTTATTCTCTACTTGACTCTTCTAATGGATTGCTTGTTCATTGCAGATTAAACTTGATGTTTGTTATATTTTATCGGTTTAACCTTTGTTGAAGGCTAATGATAACTTATTCTGCATTATATTAGTCATAATATTTCTTACTGAGCTAGTTGAGCTCATCCTTTTGCTTTCAGTGTTCTCTTCAGGAAATGAGAACTTAGCAGGGACTAGTCGGGGTACAGAGTGACGGTCCAGATGATAGCATTAGTAGTCCTCACTATTCTATGAAATAGTGTGATAATAAATGTATTGAGGACTTATTTTGAGTTTGTATACTCTCTAGTAGACAATTTTTGTATCAAACTCACAGTTTATGTTTTGTCGTATTGTACACGACAGTTGTATTTGAATTTTGTACCATGTATCTGGCAACTCAGAATAGGTGATGTATACCTATTTTGGGGGCGTCACATAATGTATTAATAATTATATTAAATTGTTGAGTTAAGTCTTAACTATTTAGAGAATTTAATAGAGATTTAATAAGCATGTATTTTAACAGAAATATGCCGCCAAGAAGAAGACAACAACGTCAACCAGCTCATGAAGAGTCAACAAATAACAACAATAATGCCAATGCTAATCCCGTTCAGCAGTTGGTTAACTTACTGACTGGAGCAATAAATAATCAACCTCAAGCTCCACCAAATACTACGTTTAAAGATTTCAAGGCGGTGGGATCGCCAGAGTTTAAAGGTTCCATGAACCCGATCGAGGCTCAAACATGGGTTATGGAGATAGAGAAGGTTTTTGACGTTGCTAGGGTTAGAGAAGACCAGAAGACCGCTTTTGCAACATTTATGCTGAAGTCTGAAGCTAGCTATTGGTGGCAAGCAAACAAAGTTCGTGGAGGTGAAGGTGTAATTACTTGGGAGAGATTCAAAGAGATGTTTTTCGAGATGTATTTCCCGACCCGCTCACAGAACCATATGGAGGTTCAATTTCTGGAATTGAAGCAGGGGAATATGACCGTACCTGATTATGCAGCTAGATTCAACGAGTTGGTGAGGTTCGCCCCGTATCAAGTACACACGGATGAGAGAAAGGCGAGACGGTTTGGGCAAGGACTAAAGCCCTGGGTATACAGCAAGGAATCAATGTTTCAGCTAAACACGTTTGCTGGAGTACTGGAAAAAGCCATCCTCGCTGAAGGTGGAAGTGATGCGGTGACCAAGTACAATCAAGATCAGAAAAAGAAGAAGAATGAAAGTGAAGGAAATAACAAGACTAGTGGAAGTGGCACAGGAGGTGGTAATTTTAATCAGAAGAAGAGGTGGAATGACAACTCATCATCGGGGAATCAGCAAGGAGGTCAGAAGAAGAGGATTGAAGAATGCCCGACCTGCAGGAAAGCTCATCTGGGAGTTTGCATGAAGGGAAAAAGAGTGTGCTATAATTGTGGTCAGGAAGGCCACATAGCACCTAACTGTCCTAACCCAAAGAAGGGTCCCTGCTTCACCTGTGGTTCAAAAGATCATTTGGCAAGAGACTGTCCTAAGAAGGGATCTGGAGGGGCAGGATCAGGAGGAAACAAGGGAAACAACAGTGGAAATGCCTTGACTATCACAGGACCAATCGCAACCCAAATCGGCCAAATCGCCCGCCGGACTTTAAAACAGGGCGGTGCGAGATGATCTTTGACCGATCTCGTGATGTGGTGTCAGTATCATTCCGATCAATAAAATTAATGCTTATGTTTTATTTGATTCGGGTGCTACTTGTTCCTTTATATCCGATGACTTTGCTAAGAACTTAGATTTGCCTAAGGATGAGTTGGATTACCCCATGAACATAGAAATTGCGAATAGAGAAATAATCCTGTTAAATACGTACATAAGAAACTGTAGAGTAGATAGTAAGGGTAATATCATGAACGTAGATCTTATCCTATTCGACTTGGGGAATTTGATGTTATCTTGGGAATGGATACGCTTATTCAATTAAGAAACATAATTGATTGCCAAAAAGCGTATTAACCTTATGACTCAAAATCGAAATGTTGTGTTTTATGGTAGCAAGTCGCCTAGACAAGCGAGTTGTCTGACGATGATGCATGCCAGGAAGTTGTTAAGACAGGGCTGTGTAGGATATTTAGCTTACATAGTCGACAGTCGTAAAGAGAACCCGAAAGTAGAAGAGATACCAGTAGTGAGAGACTTTGTCGATGTCTTTCCAAACGATTTTCCAGGACTTCCGCCAGATAGAGAAGTTGATTTCGTGATCGATTTGGTGCCAGGAACCGCTCCAATATCGAAAGCACCATACCGAATGGCACCAGTAGAGATGAAAGAATTAATGGTACAACTACAAGAGTTACTGAACAAGAAGTACATTCAACCGAGCGTATCACCGTGGGGAGCGCCGATGTTGTTTATGAAGAAGAAGGATGGAACGATGCGGCTCTGCATTGATTACAGAGAACTGAACAAGGTCACAATTAAGAATAGATATCCATTACTTAGGATCGACGACCTGTTTGATCAATTGAATGGAGCGAGTTATTTTTCTAAGATAGACTTGAGGAGTGGTTATCATCAACTGAAGGTGAGACCAGAGGATGTACCGAAGACAGCGTTCAGAACACGATATGGTCACTACGAATTTTTGGTTATGTCGTTTGGTCTTACGAATGCTCTTGCAGCATTTATGGGACTAATGAATGGTGTGTTTAAGCCGTTTTTGGACAAGTTCGTAGTGGTATTTATAGATGACATTTTGGTTTATTCGAAAACAAAGGAAGAACTGAAGAGCATTTGAGATTAACGTTGGAAATATTGAGAAGGGAGAAGATGTATGCTAAGTTTTCAAAATGCGAATTTTGGATCGAGTGAGTGCAATTTCTTGGGCACGTGATCGATAAAAACGGAATTTCGGTAGATCCATCCAAAGTTGAAGCCGTGATTAACTGGGATCAGTCGAGAATGCCGTCGGAAGTACGAAGTTTTCTTGGATTGGCAGGATATTACAGAAGATTCATACAAGACTTTTCCAAGATCGCAATTCCGCTAACGAATTTAACTCAGAAAACTGTAAAATTTGTTTGGACGGAGAAGTGGGAGGAAAGCTTTCAAGAATTAAAGAAGAGGTTGAGTACGGCTCCTGTGTTATCCCTTCCGGATAATACAGGAAATTTTGTTGTTTATAGTGATGCGTCACATAAAGGACTTGGTTGTGTGGATGCAAAACGGCAAAGTCATTGTGTATGCATCACGACAATTAAAAGATTACGAGAAGGGATACCCGACCCAAGACTTGGAGTTAGCTGCAGTTGTTTTTGCTTTGAAAATTTGGAGGCACTATCTTTATGGGGAGAAGTGTGAAATATATACAGACCACAAGAGTCTGAAATATATTTTTGCATAGAAAGATTTAAATATGCGTCAAAGAAGATGGTTGGAATTAATTAAGGACTACGACTGTGAGATTTTATACCATCCGAGTAAAGCAAATGTGGTTGCCGATGCCTTAAGTAGAAAGGGTCGTGAGAAATTGATGAGGTTGGCTGCTCAGAAGGAGCTAATTGCAGAAATGGAGAAACTGGAGTTGGAAGTGAAGTATCCTATGGAGATTGATGAGAAGCTATTTCAGATGCAATCTGGTACAACTCTACTAGATAAAGTAAAGAAGGCTCAGCTTTAGGACGAAGAATGTAAAAAGGTGACAAAAAAGATATCTGAAGGAACTGAACCGAGATTTAAGATGGATAAGGAATGAATACTGAGATTTGAAAGTAGAATTTGGGTTCCGCCAGTACAAGAGATTAAGGAAGAAATTTTGAGCGAGGCTCATAGTTCAAGATATTCGATTCACCCTGGTAGTACCAAAATGTACCAAGATCTTCGAGAACATTTCTGGTGGCCAAATTTAAAACGAGATGTTGCAGAATGTGTTGCCAAGTGTCTTACCTTTCAGAAAGTGAAAGCAGAACATCAGAGACTAAGTGGATTGCTTCAACCGTTGGAAATCCTAGAATGGAAATGGGAACATATTACAATTGACTTCGTGGTTGGCCTTTCGACGACTCAGAAAGGCTACGACGCAATATGGGTTATCTTTGACCGACTGACAAAATCCGCACACTTCCTTCTGATCAAAATCAGATTTAACTTAGATCAGTTGGCGAGACTATATGTAAAAGAGATTGTTTCAAGGCACGGAGTGCCGGTGTCAATTTTTTCTGATAGAGATCCGCGCTTTACTTCAAATTTTTGGAAACGTCTATAGGAATGCATGGGAATGCAATTGCGAATGAGTACAGCATACCACCCTCAAACAGACGGACAAAGTGAGACAAGATTCAGACATTAGAAGATATGCTAAGAGCCTGTGTAATGGACTTTAAAGGAAATTAGGATGATCACCTACCGTTAGTAGAGTTCGGCTACAACAACAGTTACCATGCTAGTATAGACATGCATACTTTACGAAGCGTTATCTGGCGAAAAAGTCTTGAGAACTCACGTTATTGGGATGAAGTTAGCGAAAGACAATTGCTAGGCCCGAATTGGTACAATGAGATAATGAAATAGTCAAAGTGATCCGAGCACACATTGGTAGCATTTCAAGATGAGCGGGAAAAAATCTTTGATCCACAAGTAAGAATGTTGAATTTGAGCCAAGGGTAGTTCTTGTCGAGAATAAACATGTGAATGATATTCCTATTTAATATATGATTTGATTATGATATATATATGAATGAATATGCAAGTATGCTTGCATGAAGAAAAGCTATAAAGTCCTTTGATAGATAATAGAAATATGTGTACAAGGACTTAGAATGAATTGATCAAATATGTTAGGTGTATTCTACATAAACAAAACAACTTTGTAAAGTCCTTAAAAAGAAATGATGTTCAAGGACTATAAATATAGATAGATCAAGCTTGTTAGGTTGATCTTATGATGTAATAGATAGGCTTATCTCGATCGTTAAATGAAACTTTGCACGAAGTCGTTTTACGCCACGAGTCGAGTTAACTCGGGAGCTATCGAGGCAGAATAGGAGTATGCAAGATTGTGAGATCTCGGAGTTCGTAGACTTCTAGGGGAAACAAAGAAGGATTGTAGTGTGTCAAGAAGAGCTTCTTCGGGATCGTAGTGTGCTGAGGAAGTCATGTTCAGAATCGTAGAGACAGCCTGTCTATAAGCCGACTGGTTATCTGCCGAAGCCAAGTCAAGGATCGTAGATCACACTCTGAGTTCTTAGAGTCTATTGATTATATGCAGAGATCGTAGTCGAGCAAGATCAGATGAAGACAACAGGCGCAAAGCAGAAATCGTAGAGTGTCAAGATCAGATCTCGGGATCGTAGTGTCTGTAAAAGCCAAAGCTGAATCGTAGAACGCAGAACTACGACCTTAACAGAAGTGCTCCCAATGCCAAGGTTGAATCGTAGAGCATATACGATTCTCAACAAATGAGCACTCCCAGAATATCCAAAGGAATGAAGCCTCTGGTTGGCACTGCAAAGATGCAATCCACAGTAAGGGAACCAGAGAGCACTCAACGAATGGCATGTAGGCTAGCAGAAGAACTAAGCACCAATCCAATCAGCATCAAGATTGAGATGAAAGGCCATTTGTGATGAAGTCTTCCACAAGATGATTTAAAGAAGACTTGGTAAGGTTGACTAAGGAAAAGTCGACTAATGCGATTCTTTGTCGAGAGAATCGAAAGACAACGATCTTGGAAGTAACCAGGGATCGTAGTGTTTACCAACGTCGACCTCTCTGAGAGAGAAAGGCTAAAGTGATTAAGTGCAGTGTCAGATCATTGATGATAAGTGAACGGGAGATCACAAGGAGAAAGCAAGTTGGACGCACCACAAATCTGAAATGTCTTGATATTCAGAAGGGGACCAGGGAAAGGAATTAGGCCATCAGTCTCTAAGAACAGTTGATGCAAACAGAAGTATTGAAGCATTGCACAATACAAGGAAGAGGTGTTCTACATTGAAGATCCGATCAACACTCTTCCGGATCGTAGTGTTAACTCTACCAGTCAACGAGCAACACTCAACAAGACACTACGATCAGGTCCTTAAAGACATGCATCGGAATCGTAGAGTTTGGATACCTAAAGACTGAAGCATTGGCAACGGTTCAATCTGAAGGGTAATATTCGGACAAGTGCTTATTGAGAGCATCGATGCAAAAGGATAACCTTTGATCTAGAAATAAAGTCTTCAACCTGCCCAAGACAGTAAAGTGATACATCGGCAGAGCGTGAAATGTGAAAGCTATAAGCTAGATGTCAAAAAAAAAGTATGACATGTCACATCAAGCAGTCTACCTCAAGCAACTCGAGATCTGTGAAGACATTTGAATAGCTTCCAACGACTACTTTCCAATGGAAGGATTGGGAAGATGTATAAATATAGAAGAGCTTTAAAGATCAAAGGTTGTTGGAGTTGTGTATTTTGGAGAAAAGGTGGACCGATCCAACCAAGTAATAGTGAGTACGAAGGCTCACTCTACGATCCACCAAGAACACTCAGAAGTCAGATCAAGCAAGAAGTAGAAGTGTGAGTTCTACTACATGAAGAGTGTTCTGAACTGCCGAGAGAAAGGAGAGCATCACGCCATCTAGATTTCCATCATGGGATGACTCTACGTACAATGTAGAAGATCTTACGGTCATCTTAGGAAGTCCATCATGAGAAGGCATCGAGTAGCAAAAAGGGAGTTCACAAAAGCCATCTTGGTGACAAGCATGAGAAAGCTTCTAAGTAACTAACAGAAGAGCTTACAGTCATCTTAGAAGTCTCTCATGTGCAGCCATCAAGTACCAAGGAGAATGATCTTCAAGGCGGTTCATCAAGGGGTCATCCGGAGTAGTTGAGCAATCTAAGAAGCTAAGCATCATGCAACACTCAATTGCTCTTCAAGGATGATCAAGCAAAACTGCTAAGGATAGAAGATGTTCAGAGCATAAAGACATCTTAGCAGCTCAGCACCGACTCCAACAACAACAAACAAACAACTCAACGAAGCCAGGGCCTGAGGGGTCCTTGTCCGGAGGGACTAAACAAAGCAGGGCCAAAGGGTCCTTGTCCAGAGGGACTAAACGAAGTTCCAAGCCTGCTAGGCTTGAAGAGTTCCTAGGGAACTAGAGGAGTTTCAAGGCTGCTGGCCTTGAAGAGTTCTTAGTGAACTGAAGTCCCAAGGCTGCTGGCCTTAAAGGAATCGTAGAGATTCAGGGTGCTGCCCTTCCTTAGTGGAAATCCTGCTAGTTGAAAGTAGAAGAGTGGATTAGGAGCTTGAGTCTCTGAACCACTTAAAACCTCTTGTGTCTTTTACATTATGTCATTTACATTATGACTATAAGCACTATAAGCTTCTATGTATGTTCTAACCGCTACAAATGAACTAACCCAACGAACAATGTATGTATGATTATGAATATATCAATGAAGGGGAATCTTTTACTTATTCCGATGTGCTTGAAAAGATTTTTATGTTTGTTATATACTTAAATATGAACAATACAACATAAACTAGAAAAGTATTTGAAATAAAAAGGATCTATTCAACCCCCCCTTTCTAGATCTATTGTGCCTCCGGGAACTAACAATTTGTATCGAGCGAGGTTTCTCATGCTATATTCAAAAGCTAATTGCTTTGAGTCTGATCCCAGGCACTAACATTGTTCTAAACTTAGTTTAGTAGTAAGTAACTTGTTATATGCAGAAGAGCTCACACGTTGGAAATATTGTGTATAGGTAAAAATGTGTATACACCTGAAGCTGCTCAGATTGGTCCATAACCTCGATTGCTATATCAACAAGACCAATCCTAGCCTGCAGTCAATCTTTTAGTCTGAAGACCAGACGAAAGAAAGAGAGCAAGAGACATCAGTGACAAAGAGTAAAGCATTCATCAGTCTGAAAGAGGAAGAGGTCACGCGTACTAACAAATGCTGATCGAGAGGAGAAAGAAGATCTTCTCAAACTTATGAGTGACCAACCAACAACTAGGTGCTATCTTTGTAAACTCAAAATGTCAAAGATCTTAATGCTACGATTCTCTTGATCTACATCTTCAAGACCACGACTGATTGATGAAAGGCCAACAAAAGCATTAAGCTGAAAGGAGCAAAAGTAAAAGATATGCACATCAATACCTAAACTCAGTATATATAAGGTAAATGACTGTTAAGAAACTGACAGTAAAAAGGTACGGTTCCTCACCATCATTAATGTATACATCATAGTTGCACCATCTTATGAACTATGACAGTAGTCTGTCAAGAAGTCATAATCTACCTAAAAAGGTGAAGAGAGAAAGTAGTCCGAAGATGAAAAATTCAAATGTCTACAAACTTTCTCTTTAACCAAGTTTTAGGCTGAAGATGACATCTTGAAGAAAATCTTAAATAGATCATAAGAGTATCACAGACCAAATGAACTTTGTGTTAAGTAATCATTGCTGGTGTGCTAGTATATATGTACAAGCCTATGTTCTAAGTGTTTGACAACACACAGAGAATGATTAGTTCTACAAGAGGATCTTGCTGATTTGTAGAAACTGATCACATCCATGAATCAACTAGACACTCATAAATCGAAGAGTAGATTCACACTCTGTGAACACTTAAACATTGTGAACATAACCCAATAAATGATGAAACCGTCATAGATTAAGAGTGTGTCATTAATTGTCAAATCCTTCACACATTCACCACTGTGCATTTCAAAATGTATTATCTCAAGATAGTTACATGCATGAATATGTCTGTTGGTGATAAACATGATGATTATCCAGTTAAGAGGAATAGGGGTTTAGAAAACTAACCTAGCAGGACCCATTCAACAATGGGGACCAAAAGTAGAAATTACTTAAACCTGCAGGTACTTGGTCAGTCTGACCACACTAAGGAATGCTAAAGCAGAAGACTTCATTCAATAGGACTCAACCAGCAGAAGGATAAGGACTGTTCAGAGATGAGTCTGATAAGGTTCCTATATGTCCAAGCCTGTCCTTGAAAACCCTCTGAGCTAACCAGAATGGAGCTCACATGGCTGCAAATCTGTATATGGGAGCATGCCATGCAACAGAAGATAAAGAGGATTCTATGTGCCCATATCAAGAAAGACATGCTTTATGGAAAGGATCCTCAAGGGAAGCTCACAATAGAAGATCATTGAGCTTAAGACAAAAGGAGTTCTCTACGAAGCAGAACTTCTCAAAACAAAGGACTTTCAAAGAAGACTACGTTCGTAGTACTGTCAAATAATCGTAGAGTGATCAATCCTGAAAATACTCATCTCTACGATACAAAGAAAATTAAGCAATGATGATGATTCCAGTCATAAGGAAAAATGTTGGGCAGCCTTCAAATGAACATGAAGAAGGAATCATATCTATCTGAGAAGACAACATCAACAATGGGGGAGCAGTGATCTGTTAAGGAATAACAGAACTAATAAACCTTGAAGAGATGTACCCGCTACAGAGTCCCAAAACTTTGTGGCTGATGAACCAAATGAAGATCCATAGTCAGTAGGAACGTCTCAAAACGTACTACTGATAACCCTTCAGCCACCTAATCCAGAATCGTGAAGTTCCTACGATCAAACACATGATCGTAGTGTAAGAGAAGAAGGACACCATGATTTCAGCAATGCAGAGATCCAGATCTGGTAGAAAGACCTCCCCGTCAGAAAAGGTCTAATGAGATGTCACTTATAAAATCACTGCCTTAGTATTTCATCTGGAAAGCGCCTCAGGGACAAACCTGATCCTTAGCTCTCTCTAAGAGGTTGGCCCTTCCTGAGCTACCTTATCCCAGAAGGAATACTTGATCTAGTTCATCTCAGAAGAATCAAGTCAGTCAACGATCGTAGAGTTGAGTTTGAAAAGGACTAAACGATCGTAGTGCAACTGCAACGATCGTAGAAGACAACTCAATGATCGTAGTTATATAAAAGGGTACTCCAGTTCACAAGGAGCATGAAGAATGAGACATCTATTAAGGCAGTCAAGTTGAGGAGATAAGTTCGAATACACCAGTGATTGAGTTATGCTGCATCGAAGTAAGGAGGAAAGAAAAAGTCATCCACTGCAGCATCTCTTAGAAGTTGATCGTTGAGTCAACAAAGGAAATCTTAGAGTCTATAGCTGCCTCATCATGCCACTCTACGAATCAAAAGGTCAACGGTCAAAGCCACGTCAATTAAATGTCCACTCTTTAAATTACTGAAAAGTTGTGGGGAGTTAAAGCTCATTACTGGGCAACGTGCAACCAATGGACAGTTGACACATCACTGAGTATGCAGAGTTAAAAGGAACTGCCATAAAGACGAGTTCAAATCTACAGACAGTTACCAAAAGATATCGAACCTTTCTCCCTCCCATTTTCAAAACCCTAGAAAGCTTTTCAAGAGCAAAATCAGTTAACCCTCCAGAGCCTTACCAAATCTTAGTCATACATCTCGCATAATCTCTCTAAATCAAACACCCACAGTCTTCAAACAATTCAAATGGAGAACTGGCAAGTTATCACCGGCATTCAGCTTGGAACCAAATCGTTTGTGAATTCTGAGAAGAAGTTCAGGGACATACTTAGACTTGTAAAGGAAGCTGGGTTTTCAGAATGTCTCGAGGCGAGTACTCGTTTATACATTGACCTGGTTAAGGAGTTCTACTCAAACGTCTCCATAAACTCCATAACTCTATCTACCAAGGTTAAAGGTCAGATTCTGAAGCTGAAATCTTCTGACCTTAATCAATGCCTAGGTTTCCCTAGCCAAGGGCTGAAGAACCTTGAAGATGTCAACATTGAGCAAGCGAAGGAGTTGATGGGATACCAAAGAAACCCTAGCTTCAAAGACATGAAGAAGAAGGAGTTCCCTGAAGAGTATGAGTTCCTAGCTAAAATTGTAGGAAAGTGCATACTATGCAAAAACACTGCACATGATACGGTGATTGATCAACAACTGAAGATAATGTCAGCTATAGTTCTGAAGAAACAAATTGACTTTGGAACTATTTTGTTTGATCATATCTCTAAGTGGGTAGAGAAGGATGAGAAGAAGCCACTGACCAAAGTATTTCATGGAAGGTTGCTGAGTATCATTCTGAAGAAGAAATTAGGGGGAAAGATCAAGGATGATGAGGGAGAACCCCTGAATGTGCACAAAGTAATGTCTCCACAGTTATTTTAAAATTGGAAGAAGAACCCCAAGGAGAACAAGAGGTCGACAATTTGGGAGCAAAGATGAGAGCCTCTCTGAAAGAAGAGAAAGATAGTAAAGACAGAGAGCTCTGAGTCCAGTGACTCTGCAACAGCTGAAATCACACCAGCCAGGAAGAAATCAAAAGCGATGAAAAGAGCTGGTAATGTGAAGAAAGCCCAGGCCCCCACCAAGGAGAGTCTTCTCCTTGAACGAGGATAAGGAAGAAAAGGCCCAAACTGCTGAGACCACAAAAAGAAGAAGCAGTGGGTTGCTTTAAGGGCCAGTCAGCAAGAAAGCTAAGGTGGATGACAAACTAGCCTTAGCTTCTCAAATCAATACATCTATTTGAAGAAAGGGACGAGAAATCGTGAAGAAGAAAGAAAGCGAAAATGTGATCCGATCTCCACAACGACATTCAAAGAATGAGAATGAAGCTGATGTAATGAAAGAAAGTGCAGAATCTGCTGATGAAGAAAAGTGCTCAAGCCCCATGGCCAATTTTCAGAGAAGCCACTCTGATGATGAAAAAGAAATTCAAAGTGACCAAAGTGCATCCCCAAATGCCACTGCCCCAACCAGCCCAGAGAATGGGTCAGAAAATGTTATTCAAGAAGAAGAAGAAGAACATGTCCCCTCAAACCAAGAAAGCTCTCATGATGGCTCAGAAAGTGAGGAGGCCAAGAAAGAAGAATTAGCTCCTGCCAGTGCTGATCTCCAAAGAAGTTTATCTGATGAGCAAGAGGAGTCTGAGACTGAAGAAGAAGAAGAGTCTGTCTCTCCAATAGTTGAACCTCCATGAATAAGGAAGAGCTATAGGCTGCAAGCCCAGTTTGCCTCCAAAAGGAACAGTAGCCAATCAAATGCCATCATTGAATTAAGTGATGATGAATCTGTATCCCCAGGAGAAGATGCTGAAGAAGAAGCCAGCAGTGAAGAAGAAGTATCTAAGAAAAGACTTGCTGAAGAAAGTTCTGACAATGAAATTCAGAAAGAAGGTCTCTTTGTTGAAGATGATCAAGAAGATTCTGATAATGAAATGCTACAGCAAGAAAGACTATCTGCTGAAGCTGATCTAAGTGGTTCTAGTCCAGAGAAGGAAGAAGCAGAAAATGATTCCAACTCTGAAAATAAGGAATCAAAAGACTCAGAACTCCACCCGGTTCTCTCACCTGCAAGATTTACCAAAAGAATTGTGGTAGAAGTTCCCAATGAACCATCAGAAACTCCTCCTGACAGATGGGTAAACCATGGAGGTGAACAGATCAGAATAGTAAGAATGACCTCCTTTAACTTAGTCAAGAACTGGAACAACATGGAAATGCATTGCACAACCATTCTCTACAACCCTGATGATTTGCTGATGAGATGGTTCTTCCAATCAATGCCTTGGCTGAAGGCCTTTACTGAAGGAGATGAAAGTTACTTGGTTTGAATGGTGTTCTGAAGACTTTTCCAAGCATGGAACTGGTAGCTTAAAACTTTCCAAGGGTGAAAACTTATGCTACCAAGATGATAACCAACCAGCCTTACTTCAAGGTCTATCGACATGCTGGAAATCTCTATATCCCCTACGATCGTAGTGTGGATTCTGAAGGAAGAAGGGTAATGACCAAGGAGCTGATCGTAGAGTCTGTTCACTCTACGGCTGACGGTGTTCAAGCCCAATCTCAGAAGACTCCTTATGATCAAGCATTGCTATCAGTCACTCCATCATTCTCCATAAGCAATTGGTACTCCACGATTGTTCAGATTATCCAAACCTTTGAAAATCTGTCCAAAGATGAAGATCGTAGAGTCCAATCTAGTGTTCAACCTAAAGCTGCCAATCAAGAGGATCAAACTGCTTTGGAGCAAGAACTACTGAAGAGCTCTGATGATCTAAGCAAGAAGATATCTATGCTCTCTGAAGAATCTCAGAAGCAGACAGCAGCAGGAGATGACTCTTTCTAGCTATCCTGGCTGATGTATCTCTCAAACTTCAAGAGAGAGATAACATCTATTAGAAGGCCATCCAAGATCAGAAGGCAGAAGCTCTACAAGTTCAGGAGGCTAATGCAAAGCAAATCGAAGCCCTCTCTGACAAGATTGACGATCTAAAACAGTCCTTCTTTGTGCAACTTGAGCTCGGCCAACAAGAACTAAAGTTTGAAGTTGCCAACTCCTCCTACCTAATGGAGCAGCTTATGTCCAACATGGAGCAGCTCTCTCAAATGATTAAGGGGGAGAAAAAGAAGCATAGAAAGAAGAGGAGCAAGAGGCACCAAAAGAAGAGCAGAGGGTTAAGGGAAAAGAAGCCAAAGAAGAAGAAAGTAGCAGCTGATAAAGAATAATCATCTGAGGGGGAGCCTAAAGATGATGATACAAAATCGCAGAAGCTGAAGGGGACAAGATCAGAAAGGTAATGAAGGGGAGCCAAGTAAAAATAGAAGGTCATCATCTGAGGGGGAGCAAGAGCAAGAAGCAGAATCAGATGAGTAGCTGATCAACAAGCATCCTGGAAACATACATGGAGCCAAGGAGGTACATCTCTAATCCAGGATGTAGAATGTCTGAATATATAAACTGCCATATTAATATAAATGACATTCATGATTGTCTGCTTAGAAATATAGATTCTCACTGTATATTAGATTCATTCATAACATACATATGCACTTATTGTTTTTGTCATAATCAAATAGGGGGAGATTGTCAGGAATAAACATGTGAATGATATTCCTATTTAATATATATATATGAATGAATATGCAAGTATGCTTGCCTGAAGAAAAGCTGTAAAGTCCTTTGATAGATAATAGAAATATGTGTACAAGGACATAGAATGAATTGATCAAATATGTTAGGTTGATTCTACATAAGCAAAACAGCTTTGTAAAGTCATTAAAAAGAAATGATGTACAAGGACTTTAAATATAGATAGATCAAGCTTGTTAGGTTGATCTTATGATGTAATAGATAGGCTTGTCTGATCATTGAGCAACTTGCACTGAAGTAAGTAGTGATGCCGCAGAGAGTCAAAGTTAACTCGGGAGCTATCGGTAGTAAATAGGAGTATGCAAGATAGTGAGATCTCGGAGTTCGTAGACTTCTAGGGGAAACGAAGAAGGATCGTAGTGTGTCGAGAAGAGCTTCCTTGGGATCGTAGTGTGCTGAGGAAGTCATGTTCAAAATCGTAGAGACAGCCTGTCTATAAATCGACCGGTTATCTGTCGAAGCCAAGTCAAGGATCGTAGATCACACTCTGAGTTTGTAGAGTCTATTGATTATATGTAGAGATCATAGTCGAGCAAGATCAGATGAAGACAACAGGCACAAAGCAGAAATTGTAGAGTGTCAAGATCAGATCTCGGGATCATAGTGTCTGTACAAGCCAAAGCTGAATCGTAGAATGCAAAACTATGAACTTAACAGAAGTGCTCACAATGCCAAGGTTGAATCGTAGAGCATATACGGTTCTCAACAAATGAGCACTCCCAGAATATCCAAAGGAACGAAGCCTCTGGTTGGCATTGCAAAGATGCAATCCATAGTAAGGGAACCAGAGAGCACTCAATGAATGGCATGCAGGTTAGCAGAAGAACTGAGCACCAATCCAATCAGCATCAAGATTGAGTTGAAAGGCCATTCGTGATGAAGTCTTCCACAAGATGATTCAAAGAAGACTTCAGCAGCTAACTAAGGAAAAGTCGACTAATGCGATTCTTTGTCGAGGAATGAAGACAATGATCTTGGAAGTAACCAGGATCGTAGTGTTTGCCAAACAAAGAAAGAACTGATGGAAGGTGAACCAAGATACTGGTCAGCCTCTGAAGAACAAGGATAAAGTGATTAAGTGCAGTGTCAGATCATTGATGATAAGTAAACGAGAGATTACAAGGAGAAAGCAAGCTAGACGCATCACAAATCTGAAATGTCTTAATATTCAGAAAGGGACCAGGGAAAGGAATTAGGCCATCAGTCTCTGAGAACAGTTGAGGTAAACAGATGTATTGAAGCCTTTGCACAATCTGAGGAAGAGGTGTTCTACATTGAAGATCCAATCAACACTCTTCCGATCGTAGTGTTAACTTTACCGATCCAACGAGTAACACTCAACAAGACACTACGATCGAGTCCTTGAAGACATGCATCGAATCGTGAGATTCGAATACTGAGACCGAAGCATTGGTAACGGTTCAATTTGAAGGGTAATATTCGGACAAGTGCTTATTGAGAGCATCGATGCAAAAGGACAACCTCTGTTCTAGAAATTAGGAGAAATAAAGTCTTCAACCTGCCCAAGATAGTAAAGTGATACATCGGCAGGCGGGTGAAAAGCAAAGAGAAGCTAGTGATGTCGAGAAAAAGTATGACATGTCACATCAAGCAGTCTACCTCAAGCAACTCGAGATCTGTGAAGACATTTGAATAGCTTCCAATGACTACTTTCCAATGGAAGGATTGGGAATATGTATAAATGTAGAAGAGCTTCAAAGATCAAAGGTTGCTGGAGTTGTGTATTTTGGAGAAAATGTGGACTGATCCAACCAAGTAATAGTGAGTCCGAAGGCTCACTCTACGATCCACCAAGAACACTCAGAAGTCAGATCAAGCAAGAAGTAGAAGTGTGAGTTCGACTATGTAAAAGTGAGAGTTCTACTACATGAAGAGTGTTCTGAACTGCCGAGAGAAAGGAGAGCATCATGCCATCTAGATGTCCATCATGGGAAGACTCTAAGTACAATAGAGAAGAGCTTACGATCATCTTAGCAAGTCCATCATGAGAAGGCATCGAGTAGCAAAAAGGGAGATCACAAATGCCATCTTGGTGACAAGCATGAGAAAGCTTCTAAGTACCTAACAGAAGAGCTTACAGTCATCTTAGAAGTCTCTCATGTGCAGCCATCAAGTACCAAGGAGAATGATCATCAAGGCAGTTCATCAAGGGGTCATCCAGAGTAGTTGAGCAATCTAAGAAGCTGAGCATCATGCAACACTCAACTGCTCTTCAAGGATGATCAAACAAAGCTACTAAGGATAGAAGATATTTAGAGCATGAAGACATCTTAGCAGCTCAGCACCGACTCCAATAACAACAAACAAACAACTCAATGAAGCCAGGGCCTGAGGGGTCCTTGTTCGGAGGGACTAAACAAAGCAGGGCCAAAGGGTCCTTGTCCGGAGGGACTAAACGAAGTTCCAAGCCTGTTGGGCTTGAAGAGTTCCTAAGGAACTAGAGGAGTTCAAAGTCAGCGGCCTTGAAGAGTTCTTAGTGAACCAAGTCCCAAGGTTCTTTGGCCTTAAAGGAATCGTAGAGATTGAGGTCTTGCCTTCCTTGGTGGAAATCCTGCTAGTTGAAAGTAGAAGAGTGGATTAGGAGCTTGAGTCTCGAACCACTTAAAACCCTTGTGTCTTTTACATTATGTCATTTACATTATGTCTATAAGCTATATAATCTACTATGTATGTTCTAGCCGCTTTAAATGAACTAACCCAACGAACAATGTATGTATGATTATGAATATATCAATGAAGGGAATCTTTTACTTATTCATTTGTGCTTGAAAAGATTCTTATGTTTGTCATATACTTAAATATGAACAATACAACATAAACCAGAAAAGTATTTGAAATAAAAAGGATCTATTCAACCCCCCCTTCTAGATCTATTGTGCCCTCTGGGAACTAACAATTACGTGTTCTTAAAGGTCTCTCCCTGGAAGGGAAAGATTAGGTTCGGAAAGAAAGAAAAATTGAGCCCAAGATTCATTGGACCCTTTGAAGTACTAGGAAGAATCGGAGAAGTCGCGTACGAGGTAGCCCTACCTCCAGCACTCAAGAATATCCACAACGTCTTCCATGTTTCTGTTTTACGATCCTACAAACCCGATTACAAGCATGTAATTGAATACGAACCCCTGCATTTTGAAAAAGACTTATCTTACGAAGAAATTCATGTTCAAATTGTCGACAGAAAAGAACAAATTCTCAGAAATTAAGTAATACCTTCTGTTAAGGTAATTTGGAGGAACCACAACGCTGAAGAAGCTACATGGGAACTCGAAGAGAATATGATGAAGAATTACCCTCATTTATTTACTTAATTTTGTGTAAGCGATTCTGGGGACAGAATCTTTGTAATGGGGGAGAATGTAACAAGTCAAAATTATTGAGACGTGATTCTGGGGACAGAATCCTTTTAAGGGGGGAAAGATGTGACGAATGAGATTTTTGTAATTTAATTCTTAATATTTATTGAATTAAATAAATATTTTCGATGATTTAATTATTAGATTAAATAATTAATTGATGCAATTGTGATAGATTAATTTAATGATATGTATTATATTTATTAAATTAATGTAGAGAATTTATTATTCAAAGTTTGTAATTATGTGAGTTTATTAATTAAAAGAAATATTTAATAAACCTAATGTTATTTTAATTAATGTAATAATTAATTAGAGATTTAATAAATTGATATAATTAATTAATGAGAAAATTTATTATGTGACTATGTGAATTAATGAGAAATTATTATAGTTTATTTAATTTAAATTAAATTAATTAATTGAGTTATTTTATGAAGGGTGTGACATTATTTAAACTATATGATAAAAGAGTTTATTAAATTAATTGAGTATAAGCCTTTTTTTTAAGGCTAGCCAAACATAGCACTAGTGGGGGTTGAGGGCAGTTAACCCATAATGGGTAACTAACCTCCACAACGCGTCAGTTTATTTGAATACGACGTCTTCTTTTCTTTTCATTTGATTGCTAAGTCTAGAAAATAAGCAGAGCAAAAATTTAGAGTTCACAGAGAGAAATTTGAGAAGTTTGAGAGAAAATTGTGAGTGTGTAATTAACAATTCTTTGTGAAAGGATCATCATTGATCACCTCTTCTGAAACTATACTTTGGGTAAATTCTCCAAACTTAAATTCTCTTTTTACGTCAATTAGTTTTCATAAAAATGGCTTTCAAAGCTTTTGTAAAGTCTCTGTAATTGGGAAAGGGTATGATTATGAGTTTATGTATGTGTTAAATGTTACCATATCGTATTTGATTATATATATTAAGTATACCATATCATCAGTATCATAAAACATGTCGCATATGTTGCTCAAAACTTACAGAGTATAGAATATGGCTATATGGCCTTATACGTGATTTTAATATGTCAAACATAAATGTTTTTGTAAAATTCCCACTCTTATTTGATTATTCATGTTGATACGAAGAGACCAAACCTTAAATGAACGGATTCGGTGTTATAACGAATCCGTAGTATTAATTTTCATGATTTATGTTCAAAACCTTCAAGAACATCAAGAACCGTGAATTTTACATATTTTAATTCTGTAATTATGTGTTTTAATGGGTTAAAATCATTATATAAATGTTGGGTAATGATTATACATGAATTATATCATGTGGGTATGTTTAAACTCGTGTAGAAAATAAGAAATTGGTGGAAATTGACATGTTACTCATGATTTTTCATGAATTGCAAATTCTATAATCGGTACTGTGCAATGTAACGCCTTGGGCTTCTTGCCTAATTCCCGCATGAGCATATGCATTGCTGTCATAGTCAAGTCTCAAGCTAAGTATGCCGCCAAAACATGAAAAAATGATAGTACAATAGTGGTAATGCATTACACTCTCCGAAATATTCGAGAAAGGAATTTTTAAAGTGTTAAGTCTAGCAATGTGGTATAAACCTAATTTAATAAACATAGAAATATGTTAGAAGTATAATGAGATGTTAAAATAGATGTTTAACATGTAAATAAAAAAATTGCATGTGGATTAATTATTGAATACATAATTAGCTTGTCATTCGTGAAGTGTAAATTATATGACAATGTAGTAAATTGACTATGTGATAACCCGAAAATTTCTAAAATCTTGAATGATTAGAATAAAGGTTAAAGAATAAAACATAGATGAGAATTTGAGGATTTATTTAAAATTTTTTAAGTAAAACCTATATGGTTTGCTATTCGAATGAGAATAGAGAAAATATGGGTTACAAAATTCCAAAACCCTAGAAATGAATTAATATGTACTTGAAGGAATATTAAGAATAAGGTATTACGATACCTTTAAATTCGATGTGAACTAATAATAGTCTAAAAAAAAATGTTATATAAGTACATATGGAAATTTTATTATTGGAGATAAGATTTCACATGAAGAGATGCTTATGAGGTTAAGATGAGAAGATGAAATATATTTACTTAGTAATGTGCTATATATATTTAAGCAAGAAGAATGATGAATTAAGTTAATGATATAATGATCAAGATTAAAACTATGTTAGTAATTAACATAGCTTGAGTGTTGGCCTTGATTGGCAAATAAGAATTTGAATAAGTATAAAGTCGTTAGTTAATACGATTAGTAATGAGAATGGAGTAATTTAAAACTCAAAATTTGAGTTAGAGATAGAATTTTGAAGCATGGATCGCTTCGATTGCGTCCAAAACGTCGAGTTTTAGTCGAGAATGGACAAAGAAGCACAAAATGTGTAAAGATTGACTTTTGGTCAAAGTCAATGATTAACTTTTATGGAGAAAAGTCAAAATTAATGTGAGAAGTGAAATATGTTATGATTATGTGAATTATGGATATGAGTAAATAAATATACATTATATAATGTGAATACATTTATTTTGTATATAAGGGTGGAGTAAGAATTAAGTTATGTAACCTAATATATATATTAGGTGTGGTGATTAAATAACTTTGAGGTTATAATATGGGAGAATATTAGTATATAAATGTATATCTTTGACATTAAGAGATTTATTTTATATATCTCCAATAATTAATTTTATAACCAAGTATAATTTAGTTTATGAAATTAAAAGGGCATGAGTAAGGAATTTATTTTCTAGAGTGAGAGATGTAAACCCTAATTTAAAGATAAGGGTAGAATGAAATAGAATTAAAAATAATGGACTATAATAAGGTTATAGCCCAATTAATTTGAATAGAGTCCAAGAGGAGTAGATTTAATGGACTAATGATGTTATATCATCTAAATAAGCCCAATTAATTAATTAAGCATGTGGCTTGTAGATAAAGTGATTAAGGGCAATTAATTATTTAATCTAGCCCAATATATTATGTATGGGACAAGTATTATAATGACCCAATTAAATTTTGGGTGGAAGCCCAAGTTAGTTTTTTAGTAGGTAACACAAGTAAAATGGCTAGCTCAATGGGATTAATTAATGGCCCAAACTAAGCCTACTTGTGGGAGAATAGTAATAATATTAAAATTATATTAAGTTAAGAGATATATTTTTATTATCTCAAGATTTTAATTTTATAACTTAATTAAAATATGCTTAATTGGGTTATAGAATTTATTGTAGTAGAGTGATGATTTAAATTCTAATTATTTGGAATGATACTCTAATTAAATATTTAGATTGGATATCCTAATTAAATATTTAGGGTTGGGTAAGATAGAAAAGAATTTGACTATGTTAATTTACATGGCCCAAAGAATTAAATTTTAAGTCCAATATATTATTTATTGATAGCCCAAAAGATGGAAATGGTGGCCCAAATTTAAGCCCAATTAAGGAGGGACATATTGGACATTTGGTATGCTAAATAAGAAAAAAAAAAAGAAAAAGAAATCAATTATTGATATGGAAATGTCCATTTTACCCTTTTTGTCCCATCTTGGTGAATTATTTCCTAGAGAATCCTATGAGCAATAATTTAGTTGGTTGATTGAGTGGTGACTCTATATCTCTAGCAATAATCAACCCTCAATCAATTGCAATCAATTTTATAAATATTAGAAAGAGAAAGTTCATCCATGGAAGAAGGAAGAAGTTAGAAGGAAGAAGAAGAAGAAGGAAGGCTTAAGAAAAAGGTAAATCCTAAAATTAGTTTATGCAATTGATTTTTAGTTTTCCAAATCAAAGCTTGGATTTATGTTTCTAAACTCAAAAACCTTAGATATATGTGTTAATGAGTGTTTCATGTTTAGATATAACCATATTGGGTGTTGATTTGGTGAGAATCAAAGGAATAGAAAAAAAATGGAAATTTTCTAGAAAAGTTAAAGTGTTTTGATATGGTGTTTTAGATCAAGTGTTGAACTTATGATTTTGAACCATAAGTTTAAGATCTTGAACATGAGAACTATAGATCTACATGATAAATGATATTTTATGGTTAGATCTTGCCATTTTTAGGGTTGATAGGCTTGAACAAAGAAGAATAACCAAAACAGTTTTTTTTTTGTTTTAAATGAGTTAGTGGACTGCTGCCCTAAAACAGAAAATTTCGGATTTTTTAGAGTGCTCTAAAAATTCTGGACTTGTGATATGTTATAGTACACTCAATAAGCTTTCCATAGAATCCAAAACGGACTAAATCCGACATCGGAGGAGGGAGTTATGGGATTTCTCCCAAACTACACAAAGTTAAGAAAACTGTGAAAAGGACAGTTTTGGAACAGTCACTTCCGGGCTAAATTCCGGGAGCTAAACATATCCAAATATGGATTGTGATATATGAAAACTGTAGTTCGGAAAGATACGAATCCAACAAAATTGACGGATCATTAATCGGAGTTACAGATTTCGTTTTATTTAAGTTTTGGTGAAGGACTCCAAAACTGCCAAAGTGCAAAAAGTTTCTGGCCAAAATTTTCCGAGGGCTGTTTTGGACATTTAGTTAATGAGAAAATTACAGGCTTTTGGGAAATGAAAATATATGGTAATATGTAGCTTGTGTCCAAAATGAGCTAATTCCGCTTAAAACGACCAAGTTATGACCATTTCAATTTTTGTGATTTTCCGACGGAAATCGCTATAACCGAGTTCTACAACTCCGATTGCCATGAAATTTAAAATGGAGCATCACGTTAACATATATAAGGTTATGTCAAAAGATGGGCATCTCTGGAGTTAAGCACGAGGTAGCTAATTTTTTTAAGTCACGCATTAATTATGATTTTTGAAAATAGTAAAAGAAATTGAAAAATTACGGAAAAATATTTTTTATGTATGAAATACATGTATATATATTTGACCAAAGGATAAAAAAATAATAAGTTGATTTGGTATTTTTCGTGAAAAGAATAGTGATTTTGGATACCAAATAAAATCCGCCTTCTTCAAAATGGTATTTCGGTTTACTAAGATGTTATCTAATTTACTAGGATAACATATAAAATGAATAACTTATAAGTATAAGTTATGATGTGATTAAAAGAATATCAAAGTATAATAATAATATTAAGACTTAAAACTAATGTCTAATACTTAACTATATGTTATGACTAACCGAAAGATCTATTATAGGTTTTATATGTCAGATAGATCGATAGGAGTATGTGGAAATATGTTTAAGTTATTTTATAACAATAATGATATTATTCTAATATTGGAGATCTATATTATTAATATTAGGTCTTCGTGAGAAGCGTATTATATTATGTTACTAGTAATCAACAGTTCCTGCAAGTTTTTCAAGTTCTTTTATTTAAACTCTTTAAGAGTGGTTTCGAATGGATATGCTTATGAATTGTACTCAGACATCTTGTATGTATAATTCGGGTATGAAAGGTCGATCACCTTCATTACCAGTTGGTCCAGATATATTGTTATTCTGTTAAATACTTGTTCACCAAAACTTTGTTCATGCTAATTCACAAATACATTGTGAAGGATAGTCGACTTATTATTCAAACTCTTTCCATCATGATATATCTTTGCATTGTTTTTAAACTTGCTGGGCAACTTTCATGCTCACCCTTGCTATATCATGATAAAACATTACGAGATAAGGCGAATACTGGCGATTCTGTGAAAAGGAAAATGCCAAGTTCAACTTTTGGGATGTAATATATCTGACTAATTTATAAAAGTATGGTTGAAGAATAGTATTGTTATGTGTTAGATAGCTTATGATTTGTGTTTAAGTAAAGGTTACTCGACCTTGGGGAATAGTGTGTAATGTAATGTATAAACAATTTATGTTTATATCTTTCGCAAAAAGTTATAGAAAGATTAGCAAACCGAATCATGCATGATTTGGGGCCCGGATCCGGGGACGCTTCATGATTGGTATCAAAGTCATTGGTTATGAAGCTTAGGTAGCAATACCGAGACCAATAACCGCAGTGATTAGGATAAGTACTAACTCACATAGAGTTAGTTGAGGAATCTCGCAGGGTCAGAAAGTTAGGTTTAATTATGGTACCATTGTACTCGAAACTAGTTGATGTATGGTATCTGGGCTAAACGATTCCTTCATAGAGCGGAGGTATATACGAACTAGCAACTCGGAACCTAGTTTGTTGGTTGTTTGTGGGAAACCACTCAGCGTACCATATTGAAAACTGTTAGAGACTCGATGTGTACCAAGTATAGGAAGTGGATAGATAGACTCTAAGAGATTACAAGTGTAAGGATGGGAGATTGTAAAACAAAACGATCACAAAATAGCAATGAATCGTAATATATACGATGAGATCACTCCATGATCTGATAAGGTTATGGTATAAAGAAAGATCCAGAGAATGATGAAAAGTTTACAGCAAGATTGCTGTGTATGAATTGTACTATAAATTGGTACAGATCCAGAAAAGAATTATAAATACGAACTAAATTCGTATGGAGAAGGGGTTAGTGTTAGGTGGGGATTCAATTGAGGACTCATGTCGGCAGCTGAGTTGTATGATTCTTCGTATGGGAGCTGAATTGTACTTGGTGTAAAAACCACTTAGTTTCAGCAATCGATAATCATTGAAATGTTTATGTCGCTATTTATTTGTTATATGCATGTTGAGAAGGTGATTCTTTTCTCATGTGTATAACGAATAGTAGAGGATATATAGGTTAAGTTGCGAGTTCTTAAAACTCATACTTATGGTAAGTTCATGACTCATAATCATATGGTATGTTTTGAACCCCTCAAATAATGGACGCCTTTGTAATCCGACTAGGATAAGTTCTTAAACTCATATGATTGTGGCAAGTTCCTGAACTCATAATGTGTGGTAAGTTTGATGAACTGGGGTATAGCAAAGTGGTGAATGGAGCATTGAGGATTATAAGAATAGATAGATCTATTAAGTAATGGATCAGTAGAAAAAGTGAAGTTGATGATGGAAGCATAGGTATTCCAAATCTTCTAGCTATGCTAGACTTCGAAGTTTTTGACATCAAGCTAAATACGCACTATGTGCTTTTGAAAAATGAATGTTTATTCTCAACTCCTGGTGATTATTGTGTATGCGTGGACTTCAGGCCATCGACACCTCGTTACCTGTTGAGATGATAAAACTGATTTGCAAAGATTTTTGAAACGATTTAAAGTACAATCTATGCTACTTATTTCGGCTAGACGCGAATGATTTGAAGTATCAAAAGTTGTTTTTATTTATCACTTATACTACCATGCAACCTTAGTGCGAGATGATAAAAAATGATGAAGTCATCAATGCAAGATTACTTAGTGTTGGATGTGATCTCGTGATCGCCAACCCACTATGGTATGATGTAGTATGATAAAATCACCAAATGACGGAATCCTCAACGGATTTGTAAATACAAAGGCTTGGCATCATGACGTCATTCTCGAAAAAATGTTTTCAAAATTTTAATTTGCCAACGGGTTTGGCTATACTTAAATAATTCTATTAAACTGAATTATCGATATGAGTCTATGCTATTCGATTCAAATAGACTAATGTTTATGAAAATTCTAAGTGTTCATTGAAAGAAATTTCCAACCAAATTGTTTTGGTGCGAATCCTATACTAAGTCCGAGGTGAACAACCACGAAAATGGGGATATACTAATTGGATAGAATATTCCAATTTAAGGACGATATAATCGTTTCGGATTACTAAGGTACAATAGACTGATCATCTAAAGTACCAGAATCGGTAGTTTACCTTCTTCGTGATTGTAAACATACCTATTAAAGAAATGTTTAAGAGGTAGAGTACCTTTCTTTCTTAATTGAAAGAGGTAGCAGGTAGAAATACCCCTAAACCTCGGAGTTCAAAGTTCATAATTTTTATGATCCCTCGGACAGGTATGAAAAGTTTTTTTTTAAACCCTTCAGAGTAATGTTGTGGTAGAACGTGATGATTGATATGAAATAATGTAAACTCGTTGTGTACGAGTAGAATCTGAGATGATTGAATAAAGGTCATTACGACAACCTAGTTTTGAAGAATGTTTAGAAGATGTAAACTCCTAGTGAGTAGTTATGGTGAAATGTGATGATAGAAAGAGAAATCCTCAAAGGAGGAAATTGTAAAGGTTAAGTTGAAAACCTAGTTATGGATAAGAGAATGAGCAGATTAGTAGTATGCTTTAATTTCGAGGACTAAATTCTTAGAAGAAGGGGAAGCGTGATAACCCGAAAATTTCTAAAATCTTGAATGATTAGAATAAAGGTTAAAGAATAAAACCTAGATGAGAATTTGAGGATTTATTTAAAAATTTTCAAGTAAAACCTATATGGTTTGCTATTCGAATGAGAATAGAGAAAATATGGGTTACAAAATTCCAAAACCCTAGAAATGAATTAATATGTACTTGAAGGAATATTAAGAATAAGGTATTACGATACCTTTAAATTCGATGTGAACTAATAGTCTAAAAAAAATGTTATATAAGTACATATGGAAATTTTATTATTGGAGATAAGATTTCACATGAAGAGATGCTATGAGGTTAAACGAAGATGAAATATATTTACTTAGTAATGTGCTATATATATTTAAGCAAGAAGAATGATGAATTAAGTTAATGATATAATGATCAAGATTAAAACTATGTTAGTAATTAACATAGCTTGAGTGTTGGCCTTGATTGGCAAATAAGAATTTGAATAAGTATAAAGTCGTTAGTTAATACGATTAGTAATGAGAATGGAGTAATTTAAAACTCAAAATTTGAGTTAGAAATAGAATTTTGAAGCATGGATCGCTTTCGATTGCGTCCCAAAACGTCGAGTTTAGTCGAAATGGACAAGAAGCACAAAATGTGTAAAGATTGACTTTTGGTCAAAGTCAACAGTTAACTTTTATGGAGAAAAGTCAAAATTAATGTGAGAAGTGAAATATGTTATGATTATGTGAATTATGGATATGAGTAAATAAATATACATTATATAATGTGAATACATTTATTTTGTATATAAGGGTGGAGTAAGAATTAAGTTATGTAACCTAATATATATATTAGGTGTGGTGATTAAATAACCTGAGAGGTTATAATATGGGAGAATATTAGTATATAAATGTATATACTGACATTAAGAGATTTATTTTATATATCTCCAATAATTAATTTTATAACCAAGTATAATTTAGTTTATGAAATTAAAAGGGCATGAGTAAGGAATTTATTTTCTAGAGTGGGAGATGTAAACCCTAATTTAAAGATAAGGGTAGAATGAAATAGAATTAAAAATAATGGACTATAATAAGGTTATAGCCCAATTAATTTGAATAGAGTCCAAGAGGAGTAGATTTAATGGACTAATGATGTTATATCATCTAAATAAGCCCAATTAATTAATTAAGCATGTGACTTGTAGATAAAGTGATTAAGGGCAATTAATTATTTAATCTAGCCCAATATATTATGTATGGGACAAGTATTATAATGACCCAATTAAATTTTGGGTGGAAGCCCAAGTTAGTTTTTGTTAGTAGGTAACACAAGTAAAATGGCTAGCTCAATGGGATTAATTAATGGCCCAAACTAAGCCTACTTGTGGGAGAATAGTAATAATATTAAAATTATATTAAGTTAAGAGATATATTTTTATTATCTCAAGATTTTAATTTTATAACTTAATTAAAATATGCTTAATTTGATTATAGAATTTATTGTAGTAGAGTGATGATTTAAATTCTAATTATTTGGAATGATACTCTAATTAAATATTTAGATTGGATATCCTAATTAAATATTTAGGGTTGGGTAAGATAGAAAAGAATTTGACTATGTTAATTTACATGGTCCAAAGAATTAAATTTTAAGTCCAATATATTATTTATTGATAGCCCAAAAGATGGAAATGGTGGCCCAAATTTAAGCCCAATTAAGGAGGGACATATTGGACATTTGGTATGCTAAATAAAAAAAAAAAAAAAGAAATCAATTATTGATATGGAAATGTCCATTTTACCCTTTTTGTCCCATCTTGGTGAATTATTTCCTAGAGAATCCTATGAGCAATAATTTAGTTGGTTGATTGAGTGGTGACTCTATATCTCTAGCAATAATCAACCCTCAATCAATTGCAATCAATTTTATAAAGATTAGAAAGAGAAAGTTCATCCATGGAAGAAGGAAGAAGAAGAAGAAGGAAGGCTTAAGAAAAATGTAAATCCTAAAATTAGTTTATGCAATTGATTTTTAGTTTTCCAAATCAAAGCTTGGATTTATGTTTCTAAACTCAAAAACCTTAGATATATGTGTTAATGAGTGTTTCATGTTTAGATATAACCATATTGGGTGTTGATTTGGTGAGAATCAAAGGAATAGAAAAAAAAATGGAAATTTTCTAGAAAAGTTAAAGTGTTTTGATATGGTGTTTTAGATCAAGTGTTGAACTTATGATTTTGAACCATAAGTTTAAGATCTTGAACATGAGAACTATAGATCTACATGATAAATGATATTTTATGGTTAGATCTTGCCATTTTTAGGGTTGATAGGCTTGAACAAAGAATAACCAAAACAGTTTTTTTTTTGTTTTAAATGAGTTAGTGGACTGCTGCCCTAAAACAGAAAATTTCGGATTTGTTAGAGTGCTCTAAAAATTCTGAACTTGTGATATGTTATAGTACACTCAATAAGCTTTCCATAGACTCCAAAACGGACTAAATCCGACATCGGAGGAGGGAGTTATGGGATTTCTCCCAAACTACACAAAGTTAAGAAAACTGTGAAAAGGACAGTTTTGGAACAGTCACTTCCGGGCTAAATTCCGGGAGCTAAACATATCCAAATATGGATTGTGATATATGAAAACTGTAGTTCGGAAAGATAAAAATCTAAAAAAATTGACGGATCATTAATCGGAGTTACAGATTTCGTTTTATTTAAGTTTTGGTGAAGGACTCCAAAACTGCCAAAGTGCAAAAAGTTTCTGGCCAAAATTTTCCGAGGGCTGTTTTGGACATTTAGTTAATGAGAAAAATTACAGGCTTTTGGGAAATGAAAATATATGGTAATATGTAGCTCGTGTCCAAAAATGAGCTAATTCCGGCTTAAAACGACCAAGTTATGACCATTTCAATTTTTGTGATTTTCCGACGAATCGCTATAACCGGAGTTCTACAACTCCGATTGCAGCGAAATTTAAAATGGAGCATCACGTTAACATATATAAGGTTATGTCAAACGATGGGCATCTCTGGAGTTAAGCACGAGGTAGCTAATTTTTTAAGTCACGCATTAATTATGATTTTTGAAAAATAGTAAAAGAAATTGAAAATTACGGAAAAATATTTTTATGTATGAAATACATGTATATATGTTTGACCAAAGGATAAAAAATAATAAGTTGATTTGGTATTTTCGTGAAAAGAATAGTGATTTCGGGATACCAAATAAAATCCGCCTTCTACCTGAAATGGTATTTTGGTTTACTAAGATGTTATCTAATTTACTAGGATAACATATAAAATGAATAACTTATAAGTATAAGTTATGATGTGATTAAAAGAATATCAAAGTATAATAATAATATTAAGACTTAAAACTAATGTCTAATACTTAACTATATGTTATGACTAACCGAAAGATCTATTATAGGTTTTATATCTTTGTATAGACCGATAGAGTATGTGGAAATATGTTTAAGTTATTTTATAACAATGATGATATTATTCTAATATTGAGATCTATATTATTAATATTAGGTCTTCGTGGAGAAGCGTATTATATTGCGTTACTGTAATCAAAGCGCCTCGAGCAAGTTTTTCAAGTTCTTTTTATTTAAACTCTTTTAAGAGTGGTTTCGCATGAGATATGCTTATGAATTGTACTCAGACATCTTGTATGTATAATTTGGGTATGAAAGGCTGATCACCTTCATTACCAGTTGGTCCAGATATATTGTTATTCCTGTTAAATACTTGTTCAGTCAAAACTTTGTTCATGCTAATTCACAAATACATTGTGAAGGATAGTCAGCTTATTATTCAAACTCTTTCCATCATGATATATCTTTGCATTGTTTTTAAACTTGCTGGGCAACTTTCATGCTCACCCTTGCTATATCATGATAAAACATTGCAGATAAGGCGAATACGGCCAGTTACAGGAAAAGGAAAATGCCAAGTTCAGCTTGGGATAGAATGTACAGCTAATTTGTAAAAGTATGGTTGAAGAATAGTATTGTTATGTGTTAAATAGCTTATGATTTGTGTTTAAGTAAAGGTTACTCGACCTTGGGGAATAGTGTGTAATGTAATGTATAAACAATTTATGTTTATATCTTCCGCAAAAAGTTATAGAAAGATTAGCAAACCAAATCCGCGGCGATTTGGGGCCCGGATCCGGGGGGGGGGGGGGGACGCTACAGACTAAGTATTGTCATAATCAAGTTAGACAAAAAGAATGAACGTTTGATGATTAGTTATGTTATAATTAACTATAGTTGTGAATGGAAATGATATATAGGATTAAATTCAAGGAACGTGTTTAATTAACGTGTAATCTACGCACGAGACAAGTTTCCTAACCCTACTTGTTATCATTATTCAAGTTTATAAATCAAGTTCATTTGTTATGTTAAAGATTTACTATCTTTTCAAAGTATGATTCTGTTATACAATAATTGTTCTATTGTATACCTATTGAGATTGTTATTCATTATAAATATCATTTATTGTTGAACCTTGTTAGACTAGCGAATCCTTATTGATTCAACTAGTCCATAGTTGATGAACGTTCTAAATTCAGAACCCTTATTGATTTATCCAAATCAAACTTCCTTTAGTGCGGACTCTAATGTCAAATCGAGATGAACAACCCCGCAAAGGGATTTACTTATCGTTAAGCGTTAAGATATTGTGCATGATGATGGTACTAAGGGTCGATCTCCTAAGTACGAAAAGAAGAGTCCATAGTCTTATGACTGTTAAAGGTTTCAAGTATAACCCTTGATAACCTAGGACATATTTCAAGGTCTTATGAACCTCAGAAATCTTTTGATTCTTGTTATTCATTCTTGATTCAAAAGTTGAGCTTTTATTTTAGAAGTCTTTGATTCACTCACATGTTATTATACATTATTATTTCATTATTTTACTTGTGGGCAATAGTGCTTACTCTTGCGTAATAATAATATTGCAGTTAAGAATGAAAGGTTCGACGGACCTTCTACTAGCAAAGGCAAGGGCAAGATTAACAAGTGATGAAGACTTGTTGTTTTATATGATGATGTATTTCTATTTAAGACTTAAGTTAATGATGTTGTTTAAGACTTATTTGTTTATGTTTCCGCACAGATGTTTAAGGTTAGTATGACCTAGGATTATATTTATTATTCAGATGTTGTAACCCCATAAGGGGAAGATTTATTTCTATCTATTGCATGGTTTGCATTTATTATAGGTAGATATATAGATGATAATTGTACAGTGAACACCAAATCCCGTGGAATCGAAGTACCTGGATTTGGGCACGCTGTCCTGTGGATACTCGCCTTTGGAGATGCCCGTCTAAAGCTGCAAGTTCGAATAGAAAAGACAAGACTATTCAGAAGAGGCTTTGAGAAGGTTTATGTCCAAATCGGCATGAAGATGTTTGCCGATCTTTGATATGTGGAAAAGGCCGAAGAAAGCTAAAATGTTCCAGTGTACTTTGGAATGTGAAGATGCCTTCAAAGGAATAAAGACCTATCTTTCTTCGGCGCCTTTGTTGCTGAATCTCGCTCCTACTTAAACATTATACTTGTATTTGGCATCTAGTTCATTGGCAGTGGGAGCAGTTTTTGTGACACCCCCAAAATAGGTATACATCACCTATTTTGAAACGCCAAATACATGGTACAGAAATAAATACAACTTCAGTAATACAATTGTCGTGCAAAATACGACAACACATATACTGTGAGTTTGAATATAAATATAGTCTAATAGAGAGTAAACAAACTCAAAAGGAGTCCTCATTACAATTATTGATACACTATTTTATAAAATAGTGAGGGCTACTAATACATCTATCCTGAACCATCACTCCACACCTTTGCTTAGTTCCTCATATGTTCTCACCTCCAGGAAGAAAAAAATGAACAAAAAGGAAAAGGATGAGCTCAATTAGCCCAGTAAAGAATATTATGACTAAGATAATATACAACAAATTATCATTAGTCTTCAACAGGGAAAAATATGATAGAATATAATAGACAACAAGTTTTAGATTAACAAATACAGTAGAAACATAAATCCATTAGAAGAGTCACGTAGAGAATAAATTCTACTATCTTCTAAGAATTAAAAATCCATCATCAATATTTTATCCCTGTAACAACAATCAATATACATCTTTAATCAAATATTCATCTTTGCACTACTGAGCCAAAGATATTCATTTATATCACCAATCAGTCATGTTCATCTCAACACCTGTTCATCTTTGCACTACGGGCCAAAGATATTCATCAGTTAATCATTCATCTTTGCACTACAGGCCAAAGATATTCAGTAACATCATCATTTAAGACTGAGGATGACGAAAAATATTTTAAAGGAAATGAATTCCGTGAGACAGAAGGACATATATTAGGGATTCGTATTACAGTTTATCCAAGATCAATAATACTTCATAATAAACTATAGTAGAGTAAAATTCAAGAATGAAGATCAAAACATGGATTTAATTTCAAGAATAAGGGTCACAACAGATAACTTGGAAGAAAAAAATATATAATTTTTTTTTCTTTTGTGAATAATACCAAGAACGAAGAATCGTGAACAATGCACTCGTGAATAGTACCCAGTCATGAAAAGTTCCAAATTTGATAAAAAGTTCAAACCAATATTCCTATGAAATGATATTAGATGAAACGAAATTTCTAATCATTTCAGAAATTATAGAAGTCATACTTACCATAGTAAGTTCAAATTTAGGAATATGAAATGAAATAATATCGCTTCCATACTATGGAGTATGAAAGAAAATAATATTTCTTACGAGTATTGAAATAAAATAATATCCTTTACCTTGGTAGAAACTGGATTTGATTGGAATATCAGATTTTATTCTGAGAAAATCTTGCAGAAAAACTACGCTCAAAATATTCTTATACTCAAGAAAAATACTCACAATACTTTAGAATAAGAATTTATGATTATGAATTGGTGTGATTAAGGAAGGAGGGGTTACCCCCTATTTATAGTGCAATGCGGAGGAGTAAAACAAAACATCCTGCCTAATTCCTGCCTAACTATTATGCCTAACCTTCCTTTTTTCTTTCTTTGCCTGCAATTCTTTAAGGATGAGGCCCACCTTTTGAAAGTAAGCTTTGCAGGAAGAGTTTGTAAGGAATTGCTCAACTTGCAGGCCCACACTTGGAAGAATTTCTTCCACCCACCAACTAATTCCACCAATCAATGCTTTTATTCCACAAATTGAAAATCAAATTTTGCAGAAGAACTCTCACCAACCAATTTAGGAAATTCAAAGATATATTTCTATGCGTTCGAATGCAATTTTCTTACTCCATCCTTTAATCACATGCTTATATATTATAATAATATTATTATTATTTAAACAATTATAATATATTATAATAATATATTTGAATGAATATTTTATCAAAGAAATAATTGTAACTCCACCAAAAATATACCAAACCTTCAACAATTATTTCATGCTAGAATTCCTTCATTTATAACCACATAAATAAATCTATCATTTATAACCGCATCAAATAAATATTTCCTTATCATATAAATCAATAATTAATTATTCACAAATAATATTACAGAATCACAATTATGACAACCAGACCGTTCCCAGGAAAGAGCGGGCTTTCCAATAAAGATTTCTCCTCATCGCCGCCAATTAATTAGGTGACCAAACCTCTCCTCGATGAACTTTCTATACATTGCCAATAATGCTATCTAATAATATTATTCAAATAATATAAACTATTGATCAGATAATGGAAAATACTGTGCAGTGACAATTATTGAAACAACAATAATATAAAATATCAACGCAACAATTATTGAATCAATAAAATAAAATATTGAACAGTGTTGGGAGAATGCATATTATGATTTGATGTTTTAATGAATATGTTCATTATTATTTGTAAGGTCCTTAAATGAATATATGTACAAGGACTTAGTGATAGATCAAAATTGTTAGGTTGATCTAAAGCTTTCAACGTGTATAATTCTGTTAAAGAATGTATAGATAGAAAGATCAAAACTGTTAGGTTGATCTTGAGATGTAATAGATTAGTCTTGAAGAAATCGTAGTGCATCAATCTGATCAACATTGCAGAAGTCAAGGCAGAAAACGTAGAACCTAAAGATCGTAGTGTGCCTGCCTTGAAAGGGACTCTTCGAAAATCGTAGAGTGGTCCCAACATTTGCCGAGTCAACTCCACGATCGTAGTGTGCTGAAGAAAACATGAAGTTTACAAGTCAACGATTGTAGTGTGCTCTCGGGAACGTAGAGTCAACATCACGAGCAAGAGAAGATCGTAGTGTGCAAAGGTTTAAGGGAAAGCGTAGTGCTCTCGACTGATAGTATCGTAGTGTGCAAAGATGTCAAAGACACTATGATCTAAATCGTAGAACACCACGATCCAAATCGTAGAGCATCATCTGTCTCATGTCAGAAAATGTCGAGCCTCGTAATCTGTGTTTTCAATAAGTGAGGTACGGATCCCAAATGCTACAGTGCTCATCAGTCCCAGACTATATGAAATATCCTTAGTATGCAACAAAGAAGCGTATTGAAGAAGCTAAAGATAGTACCATGGATAAGAGGGACAAAACACCTTTTCAGGTGGTAGGTGAGAAAGCAGCCTGCAGTGTTAGTGGGCCAGAATGCAGAATTCAGAAGATGTGCAAAAATGTCTCCATCACAGCACAGAAAGTTCAGATGCATTTAATGCCACAACGGATGGATCCAACGGATAGTTTTCAACATCACATATATACAGATCAGACAGATGAGAGAGAATCAAGCAAGCATAAAATAAACAACGTGAACATCTCTCTCAAGCTCAACTCTACGATCTGAGATATTGCTAAGCTTGCTCAGCTACTCAGTTCTTAACGAACTAGTGCTTACACAGCAACTGAGTAGCAATCATCAAGAACTTAACAACTATCAATCAACTGAAGAAAAGTACCAAGTCTGCTGGACTTAAAGAGTTCGTATTGAACTGTAAGAAAGCCAAGTGCTGGACTTGAAGAGTTCAAGAGTGAACTAGAGAAGTTCCTAGACTACTGGTCTAGAAGGAATCTGTGTGATTCGTAAGATTGTAAAAGACATCCTTAGTGGATATCCTACTGCGTTGAGTAGAAGAGTGGACTAGGAGCTTTGAGTGCTCAAACCACTTAAAAACAATCTGTGTCATTTACATTCATGTTATATCTCTATATCTCTGCTATAACCGCCTTACTCGCTCATAACTCCATTGCTTGGTAAAGAAGATTAAAACAAATACTAATTCCGCTAAGTTTTAATCACTATCTAAGAACAAGTTTAAATATAAAAGAATTTCAAATATCTATTCAACCCCCCTTCTAGATAACTTGTGCCTACTAGGAACTAACAATTGGTATCAGAGCAGGTTCTATTTTACAACTTACAAGCTTTAGTAGATCCAAATGGCACTCGTACCAAGAGACTCCAGGACCGGGGGAGGCAGCAAGCCACCAATGTGCAACAAGGATAAATTTGATAACTGGAAAGTCAGGATGCAAGCTTACATGAACTCAATAGATGAAGATCTATTTGAGACTGTTCTTAATGGGCCCTATATACCAACAAAGCTTGCACCAACCATTGACGATCCAAACAGAGTACAAATCAAAGTTAAAGAAGAATGGATAGACACGGAGAAGAGAGCTGTCCAACTTGATAAAAAAGCGAAGAACATCCTGTTCCAATCCCTAGAGGACGATCTGTTTGAAAATGTTGTAAACAGCAAAACAGCTAAGGAAGTTTGGGAAGCACTACTGATTATGCACGAAAGAACTGAAGAAGTCAGAGAGAACAAGTAGTCTCTCCTGACACAGCAGTATGAAATGTTCGCTCATGTGAAGGGAGAAAACGTGACTGCAACCTATGAAAGTTTCAACGTTCTGCTCAACTCTCTACGAGCGTATGGGAAGATCTATCCTAACAAGGATCTGACCATAAAGTTCATGAGAGCCCTACCAAGCAGGTGGGATGCAAAGACCATAGCAATAAGACAATCAAAGAATCTTAATGAGATGACAGTTCAACAACTGTTTGGAAATCTCCTGACCTACGAACTAGAGCTGACCCAACACGCCGAAACCTTATCAGAAGGAAGAAGAAAGGATAAGGGTGTTGCTCTTAAGGCAAATAAAGGTGTATCAAAAGTCATCACTGAGATTGACTCTGATGATAATGAAGATGATGATGATGACCTTGCTATACTGGTAAAGAGACTAAGAAGGTTCATGCGACATGGCGAATCCCAAGAAGCCAAAGAAAGTCAAAGAATTACGCTACCAGAACAAATGAATGACTTATGCTACAACTGCAAGAAACCTGGTCATTTCATTGCCAACTGCAACAAGCCTATCAAAGAAGAACTAAAGAAGAAATCTCATGCAAAGAAAGAATACAAAGGAACCAAGGGCCTCGAGAAAAAGACAAACGCTTGGTTCACGGAGGATCGTGGAGTGATTCGAGATAATGACTCAAATGCGGACTCTTGAGATGAAGAAGAACCATAAATGGCCAATCTGTGCTTAATGGCCAAACATGCAAAGGACAAACAAAGCCTCAACATATATAATGTAAGTCTCGACGAGGTATTTGATTTTAATTCTCCTGATGTAGATATATGTGAATTAAGAACTGCTCTGCATGGCATAACCACTGATCTACATCAATACATGAAGTGGTTCAGAGTCTTGTCTAAAGATCATTCACTTCTTCAAGAAGAAAAGAAGAGAGTTCAAGAAGAGCTTGAAACAGCCCTTCTAAGTACCAATCTTCTGTCCAAGTTTGAGGTTTTGAATGAAACTTTAAAACAGATAAACACACTCAATGCATAAAGAGAGTCTAAGCTAACCTCTAAAAATGAGGAACTTGAGAAGTCTATCTCTGCATGGAATAAATCCTCATTATCCATGGACTGCCTGCTCTCTAGTCAGAGAAGCACATTCGACAGAACAGGCTTAGGCTTTGGGGAATCCATCTCAGAGCTAAGTGTGGAAAAGACAATGGAAACTAGCACTAGTAATGTCTCAAGTTTTGGTAGAGGCATTGCTTTTGTGAAATCCTTACAGTTAGAAGAACTAGTTATACTCAGAGAAGTAAAGGATCTCGTAAGACGGGTTTCATAAAGGAAAAGAGTAACCCAACCTCTACTTACCAACATCGAAGAATCGTAGAGTCAAGCAAAACCAAATCTACGAATCAACTGGGAAGGTAGAGTAGAGGTAAGGCACACTCATCACTATTTATGAAACCTAAGGACACATGGAAGAAAGAGAATCAGTTTAACAGAAGGTTAACTAAGGAACCACACAAGTCCAAGTGGAAGATGAATCACCACACACACACAGGCATGCATCATAATAGATGTTATATATGCAATAAATATGTTCATAGGGCTACAAAGTGTCATTATAACTCCATTCATGTGAAACCCAAGATTAGACAAGTTTGGGTCCCCAAAGGCACTAACAATGAAGGACCTATGCAAATATGGGTACCAAAATGAAGGCTTAAATGTCTTGACAGGAAAAGAGCTCCACGACCTCAACATGGTATCTGGACAGTGGATGCTCAAGGCATATGACAGGGAACAAAGATCTACTATCTAACTATGTAGAAAAGGAGGGTCCTTCAGTCATCTTTGGAGATAACGGCTCGGGCAAGACAAGAGGATATGGCTCTGCTGGCAATGGTGAAGTATCTTTTAGCAAAGTAGCTTATGTGGATGGACTCCAACACAACCTTCTAAGTATCAGCCAACTCTGCGACAAGGGTCACTAAGTAACATTTCTCAACAACCAATGTCGAGTCACAGATTTGAAGACATCTGCCATAAAGCTGACCGGAACAAGAGAAGAAAATGTCTACACAGTAGATCTCGGTCAACTAAGCTCTGATGAGACAATATGTTTTCTAGCAAAAGCATCCGAGGAAATGAGCTGGCTATGGCATAGAAGGCTGTCTCACTTAAACTTCAAAAGCATGTCCAAACTGGCTTCAAAAGACCTCGTAGCTGGTCTACCCAAGTTCAACTTTGTGAAGGAAAGGCCATGCAATGCCTCGCCACTTGGAAAGCAAACCGAAGCTCATTTAAGAGCAAGACCGCCAACTCCATTGACAAGCCCTCGCAAATGGCTCCACATGGATCTCTTTGGGCCAATCCCAACAACTAGTCTTGGAGGAAAAAGATACTCTCTAGTCATAGTCATTTACTACACCAGATTCACATGGGTATTTTTCTTAACCACAAAGGATGAGACAAGCTCCGAATTAATCAAGATGTTCAGACTGGTGATGAATGAGAAAAGAGAGAAAATCAAGGCCATAAGGAGTGATCATGGAAGAGAATTTGATTTCTCAAAAATAGACAAGTTCTCGCTTTCGAGATAATGGCATCACCATAACTTCTCGACTCATGAACTCCTCAACAAAATGGAGTTCTTTGAAAGAAAGAACAACCCACGATAGAGGTGGAAGGACTCTACTAGCAGCTAAATGCTCATGAATATACAGGCGGAAGCTATCAAGACAAAGACATCTACACACGTAATGCATCATTAATTCACTCTACGATCAAGAAGACACCCTACGAACTATAGAAAGGAAGGAAGCCGAGTGTCAGCTATTTCTATATCTTTGGATGTGCATGCTATATTCTCAACAATGGAAATCAGTATCTGACAAAATTCCAGCCCAAGTCAGACGAAGGGATCTTTCTTGGATATGCCACAGATAGCAAAGCTTACAGGGTGTTCAACAAGAAGACACTGAATGTCGAAGTCTCAATACACATCATCTTTGATGAAACTGACTTAGACAAAATAGTGCCTCAAGACACTACGACCGATAGTGCAGACACTACAAATGAAGTCATCGAGCTCAACACTACGATCGTAGTGCCAGATGGTGAAATCGTAGAGCATGATAATGAAATCATAGATAGGTCCATCCAAGACAGCGAGCCTCCACTCCAAGAAGAAGAGATAGACCTTAAAGACCTAAGACAGGAAGGCATCAGAACAGATGTCCCAACCGGGAACAGATGGGCAAGAGATCACACTCAGGATCTAATTATTGGAGATCCGAGTGCCAGAGTCAAAACAAGAGCTGCTACTCAGAATGAATGTTTTTATCTAAGCTTCATGTCACAGATAGAGCCAAAGAAGATAGAGGATGCTATGGAAGACTCAAGTTGGATAGAAGCCATGCAGGAAGAACTCAACCAATTTGAACAAAGCAAAGTTTAGAGATTGGTACCCAGACCAAAGAGTCATCCTGTCATAGGAACCAAATGGGTCTTCAGGAATAAAATGGATGAAGATGGAGTCATCACCAGAAATAAGGCAAGATTAGTGGCAAAGGGCTATTCTCAAGAAGAAGGTATTAACTATGATGAGACATTTGCACCTGTTTCCAGACTAGAATCCATCAGAATCTTTCTTGCCTTTGTTGCCCACATGAAGTTCAAAGTCTTCCAGGTGGATGTCAAGAGTGCATTTCTAAATGGAGAGCTTCAAGAAGAAGTCTACGTAGAACAATCTCCAGGTTTCATCAATCCATCTCTTTCCAATTATGTCTATAGATTAGATAAAGCTTTATATGGTCTTAAACAAGAACCTAGAGCATGGTATGAAACACTGACTAACTTTTTAATAGAAAAAGGGTTCACTAGAGGTAGAGTAGATACCACACTGTTTCTTAGAAAGCATAAAGACAAAGTCTTACTAGTTCAAATCTATGTTGATGACATTATTTTTGGTTCCACTGACGAAAAGTTATGCAAGATATTCTCTAAGCTAATGCAAAGCAAGTTTGAAATGAGCATGATGGGTGAGCTGAACTTCTTCTTTGGACTGCAAGTAAAGCAGACTGAAGAAGGAATTTTCATAAACCAAGCCAAGTACATCAAAGACCTACTAAAGAAGTATGGCATGGAATCAGCCTCCCCCATAAAAACACCAATTGCTCCTGTAACCAAGCTTGACAAGGATGAGAAAGGTAAAAGTATTGATATCACTCAATACAGAGGTATGATAGGGTCTCTTTTATACCTAACTGCCAGTAGACCAGACATAATGTTTGGAACATGCATATGTGCTAGATTTCAGGCTAACCCTAAAGAGTCATATTTGTCTGCTGTAAAGCGGATCTTCAGGTATCTCAAGGGTACACCCTACTTGGGGCTGTGGTATCCCAAGGAATCCTCATTTGAACTAATAGGATACACAGTTGCTAATTTTACAGGATGCAAAATAGATAGAAAAAGTACCAGTGGCACTTGTCAACTTCTTGGAAATAGACTTGTGTCCTGGTTTAGCAAAAAGCAAAACTCATTGTCTACTTCAACTGCAGAAGCTTAATATATTCTTGTCACCGGCATTCAACAGTTCGAGATCCTATGGATGAGAAATCAGCTAGCTGACTATGGGTTCGATTTCAAATCTATTCCCATACACTGTGATAACACAAGTGCCATAGCAATAACTCATAATCCTGTCATGCATTCTAGGACCAAGCATATAGAAATAAGGTATCACTTCATTAGGGATCATGTGCAAAATGGAACTATATCTTTACAATATATCCCTACTGAAAATCAACTTGCTGATGTTTTTACAAAACCACTAGATGAATCCAGATTTAACAAGTTAATAAGTGAGCTAGGCAAGCTTAATCTTCAACCATGAAATGTATGCTCTAGATTGTGCTAACCATGACAGATATAAAGGCTATACTCAAAATCGTAGACATGATCAAGGAAAGTTCACGATCGTAGAGCTGAACAAATAACTACCTCAACCAAAAGCCCTTTCAACAAGATAAGTGAATCCTGTGATGACAAGCTTCATAACAAAGCAATCTCTCTAAAAGGTGCCTTAGGGACAAACCTAACCCTTGAATCACACCAAGAGGTTGGCCCTTCCTGATTTACCTTAAAAAGAATGCTTAGTCAAAAACTCATCACAAGGATCCGCATGCACTGACGATTGTAGACGCACTCTACGAATGTTGATCGACTCAACGACCGCCAGATGACTTCGGACGATCGCAGGACGACTCAATCGAATGTAAGACTACCTCTACGATAGTAGTCATCCTAAAGACACCTCAGCTCTGAAGACTCAAAGGGCAAATCAGTACATTCCTACATAGCCAAAATCGTAGAGCCAAGCAAAAGGCGACACCTGTCCCACTAAGTTAAAAAGAGAGAGGGAAGTTACAAGTGCAAATTGAAATCGTGTTTTTGAAATCTGAAGTTCAAAAGATTATCTCTTCCATTCTCTCTCTCTCTCTCTCTCTCAAAGCAAGACCCTAAATCAGAAGAAAGCTCAGTCGTATCTCTCTTCTCAACTACAGAATCAATGGCTGCTTCAAATGTAATTTCAGGCTACAAACTCTATTTTGACGAGTTCAAAACTGCTCCACCAAAATTTCATAAGACCTTAGCACTCATCAAGAAGGCGGGTCTCAAGAGGCGGCCGAAAGACCACACACCCTCATTTATCCCAAGCTAGTGAAGGAGTTCTACAAGAATGGTGTGTACGAACACAACACCATCACTACACGAGTAAAAGGAGTAAAAATGAGACTAAGGGAAGAAAACTTCAATCTGGCCCTAGGTTTCAAGAATGTGGGGCACCCATTTCTCGACAGCATAAGCTTCCAAGAGGGATTAAAGAAAATGCACCACAAGAAGAATCCCTCTGTGAAAGACTACAAAAAAGAAGGAGTTCCCTCAAAGGTACGAATTTTTGGCTGACATTATTGGGAAATGCATCTGTTGCAAGAGCTCAGGTCATGACTAGGTAAATGAGATTTAGCTTAAGCTCATGACGGCCATGGTTCATGGTACACAACTCAACTATGGGGCTGTATTGCTTGAGTGGATCGGCAAGTGGATCGTCAACTCAAAGAAATCAAAGAGCACTCCAAAGATGATGTATGGAAGATTCATAAGCATCATTATGCAATCTGCACTGGGTGACAAAATTGGGGATGATGAAGGAGAAGCCATCAACCCAAATCGAAGAATGATACAGCATTTATTTAAGAACTGGGAAAGGAATCCTGCTGAGTATGTTCGAATGATGACAGAGTCCAGTGGGAGAACTGGGGAACTAAAGGACGCAGGCTTTCCAGGAGGCATGTCTGTTGTCAGAGAAGTTGAAGAAGAAAAAGAAGCAGATAAGGGAGAACCCTCTACTCTTGCCAGAAAAAGCAAGGGCAAGAGAAAGCTAAGGGCAAGACAAATTGAAGAGCCTCAAGGATCTACAACTGACATTCCTATAGAGTCCTCTGACATAGAGACTCTAAGGAGGCTAAGGAACATGCAACAGCAAGAAGAAGCTGAAGAGGATCAAGCCACCATATCACAGATCCTAAAGAAGAACAAAACTGGTCACAAGTCCAAAAGACCAACAGTTTCTTCGATCATAGAGTCTCTGTTGTTCTCTGAAACCAGGCCAAGTGTGGCAGAAATGGAAGAAGCTGCTTCAAGAAGAGTGGTTGTTCAACATGACAAAGCTAAAACTCGAGATAGTCCAGAAGTTATGGCTAAAACCAACAAAGCAAAAAGAAAGTTGGTCAAGAAGTATATTCTTGAAAATGAAAAAGTGCTGAAAAAGGAAGCCAAGAGTATGGCTGCAAAAGTACAACTGCCCCAAGCAAACGAAGAGGAGAGTGCTCCAGCTGAGGGGGAGATTCCTGAAATTCTCATGATTGAGTAACAGCTCAAGAAGATGTTCCAGCTGAAGGGAAATTTTTAAACTTAGAAGAAGATATACCAGCTGAGGGGGAGTTTCTAAACCTCCAAGAAGATGTTCATGCTGAAGGGGAGCCTCATGATATCTCAATGGCTGAAGAAGAGTTCCTTGCTCAAGATAAAGTTGAATCAATGCCAAACCTTCCAGAGGCCATTGAGATAATGGAATCTTCAGAAGAAACCAAAGAAGAGGAAGAAAATGATGATGATGAGCTTGAAATCATTAGTGTAGGGAAAGATGGATATAGAAGCTATCTGTACAATCAAATCTTCTCCTACCTACCCATGATGGCATACCATCAAGCTCAAATCCTGAACTCATGGGATCACATGTTCTGGAGCTTCAAGGAATATCCAACAATCACAGTTCTGGCTCATGGATTTCTAGGAAAAGTCATCTTTGCCAAGAAGCTGCTTACCAACCATTCCTCATCAAAAGACAAATCTGAGGTATTGTTTATCCCTGCCAAATTCAGAGTTAATCACTTACCATCATCTTCATTTAGCTATTTCTATGAATTTCCTAAATGGCTGGAAGTGATTCTCAATCCAGTAAATTAGTTTCTAGTTGCAGAATCCCAAAATTCTGTAACTGAAGAACCAGAAGAAGTCAACCTTACCCTGCTCCCTCAAATCACCAACTCTACGATTCTAGACTCAAGCCACATCATAGAGTCCAATATTGAAATCGTAGAGTCATCTACCCCAGATATCCAAACCCAAGCCCCTCCAGCTGACAAACCATCCTCCTCATCACATGACTACTTCAGTCTTGATCTTGTTCTCTATAATTTGCAAGATCAATCTGAACCGAGAACTCCTCCAATGAACACCCCTAAAGAAAATGATACTCTCCCAAGCCTACCAAGGATGACTTGAAAGACACCTCTGAGAAAATGGTCAAGTCTATAGAAGCAAGTCTGGAAACTCACTCTGATCTCATCAATATCCGGCTGAATCAAATGATCACAGCTGCAAATAATTTGCCTGGCACTATGAATACTGAGCTTACAAAGAGGCTAATAGAAATTATCAAAGAGATTCTAAAGAGTATGTCAGACAGAGATGAGATCCACTTCCAGATTGCTGCCAAGCAAAGAGAGGCTGTACTCGAAATGCAGAAACACAAAGACCTTCAACATAAAATTATGCTGGACAATATCCTCAACTTGAAGGCTTCTGTTTACAACTTCCAGAAATCTTATGCAAATCAGGAAAAACATAACGATATGATTCTGACAGTTCTCCAAAATAAAGAAGCCAGATCTAAAAAACAGATCAAGGAAAATAGAGAGGGATTCCTTGAGACTACGATTCTCTGAAATTCATATCCAATTAACATACATGACGTTTAATTTCATAAATAGCATACAAGCACCTACTAACTTTGTTATCATACAAAACATACACTCATACATGTTTTCACGTTTTCACTGTAAAACTAATTCTTCTTTCTCTGTGAATGCTAGCATACTTCTCATATATACATACATGTGCTAATATAACAATTACAGTTACAAATACCTGTAATATCATACGTAATTATAAAAACATGATTTCCAAACAATTTTTGTAAAACTTTATAACATACACAGTGATATTCAATAAAATTATGCCGTAATATATTTTAAGTTTTATATAACATACCTTCACTTGCTTGACCACCACTTGTTAAAACTCAGAACTTTCTCTCCAACCCTTGACAGTCCCTCTCAAAACTCTCTTGTCACTAAGTTTTTCTCTAACAAAACTTCTTCTCTTTTCTTACTTAGGCATTAGCCAAATAGAATATACATAAAACTAAACTGATAACAATTATGCGTAAACTAAAAAACTGATATGGCCTAATTAATAATCACCATAACTATTATCAGTTACCAAAATAATAAGCGTATATTCATTATAAATATATTTTATTTATATATTATTTATTTAATTGGTTTTATTATTAATTCAAAATTTAAAAACCAAAAGCCATAGGGCTTCGTTTGGCAAAATAATTTAAAGCTTAAAGACTTAATATACATAAGCCTTGTTTGGCAAAACTAAATTAAAATTACTTTAATTTATTTTAATAACTCATTATAATATAGTTATTTGTCACACTTCTTTTAATTAAGTTTTCATACTTAATTTAATTAATTAATTCAAATAACAATTTATTAAATAATTCACTTAATCACATAACTTAATCCACATAACACATTAATTATTTAACAAATAAATAATTAACTAAATCAAATCAATCAAATTGAACAATTATTTATCCAATAATAAACACATCCAATAAATATTTATATAATTCAATAAATATTTAAATATTATAATTAAAAAAATATGGATTGTTACATCATTCCCTTCTTACAAGGATTCTGTCCTCAGAATCACAACTCAAACCACTCATTCGTTATAATCTTCCCTACTTACAAAGATTATGTCCCCAGAATCGAAGACACAATTAAACAAATAACTCAGAGTAATCTTTCATCATTTTATCTAAATATAGATTTTATATTTCCTATTACATTCATTACCTTAACAAATTTTAGGGTTCATTTCATAACTTTCACTTGAACTCAATTATATTCTGAGTATTATATTCTTAACCCATTCATTTCCTTTTCTAAGAATCGCTATCATAAACACTCGGGATATTACATTCACCATTTCTTCTAAGAATTTCGTCCTCGAAATTTTTATTCATTCAATCTAACAAAATAGATTTTTACGTCACTACTATATTCATTCCTTAGGTTTTATAACCACTTCTTTCCACAAAGATCTTTCTACAATTAGTAACTTTTCTATTAAATGTTTTACATTATTCTTTGATAACTCATATCCTTCCCACTTGAAAATCTTTTTTCTCACTTATTCAACATATTCATCATTCAGTGTCGCATTCTACGACTCACTTCTTTCTAAGGAATATCATCCTTACCACATTCACCTTTTAGAATATCAAGAATCTTCCACAATTGCTCAATAATTGGGAAGCGATATGAATAACAGGAATTTAAAAGATTCCAAATCACGTTGAGGGTCATAAGACCACGAATTATGTCCACAGTTGCAAGTAATCTTTTAACTTCAACTTTAACAGTCATAAGACTATAAGGACCCCCGTACTTAGGGTGTTAAGCCCTTCGTACGATGTATTATGCACAAACATTTAAACGCTATACATATGTCCATAGTTATAAGTAATCTTTCAACTTAAACTTTAACAGTCATAAGACTATAGGGACTCCTCGTTCTTAGGGTGATCAGCCCTTCGTACAATGTATTGTGCACAAACATCTCAACGCCTCCGCGTAATCCCCTATAAAAGGGTTGTTCATCTTAGATTTTCAACATTTGAATCCGCACCAAAACAATTTGGTTTGGCATAACTTCTCAAGAAATGCATGCATTTCATGAACATCTTTCAATATTCGTCTAGCTGAATCAAATAGCATAGACTTCTACAACAATTCGGACATCAATTGAAATATACATATACATATATATATATATATATATATATTCTCATATCTTAAAGAAATCTCAAAAAATCTTTTTATGACATCATGATACCGCACTGTATTGACAGTCCGTTATTTGGTGATTTTATCATACTACATCATACCATAGTGGGCTGACGATCCTTAGATCACATCCAACACTAAGTAATACTGCATTGATGACTCCATCATTTTTATCATCTTTGCACCAGGTTACATGATGCATTAATGATATAAAATACATTTTGATATATTGCAAATCATTTTTGTCTAGCCGAAGCAATTAGCATAGACATACGAATAATAGTATTGTTGTTAAAACTCATTGGTTCCATCAGTTGATCCAATGTTTTTCAAGAAAATAGAAATGTAAACATCAGCACGAAGTCAATAAATTTGAAAAAGTCTAGCATACGCTAGTAGATTTAGAATACCTATGCTTCCACCATCAACTCCACTTTCTATAATGATCCATTTCTTAATAGGTATCTCTATTCCTATCATCCTCAATACTCAATTCACACTTATCTATACCGGTTAAATCAAACATACCACACGTTATGAGTTCGTGAACTTGCCACAATCATATGAGTTTAAGAACTTATCCTAGTGGACCATAGGCGTCCATTCGCTGAGGGGTTCAAAAACATACCATATAATTAAGAGTCACGAACCTACCAAAAGTATGAGTTTTAAGAACTCGCACTTAACCTTATAATATTCTCTAACTATACTCTACCTATCTGTTATACACATGAGAAAAGAATCACCTTCTCAACAGGCATATAACAAATAGCGCGACACAAACATTCAAATGATTATCAATGTGATAAACTGAGTGCAAGCATAAAACCCTCGCCCAAACAAAGATTTGTACAACTCAGCCATCACAGGAGTCCTCAATTGAAATCCCTCCTAACTCTATCTTACTTATAACTTGCTCTTTGCTCGATACGAATTCCTCGTATCACATCATCTATAACTCCTAATGAGTTATGTCGTACTATTTCATAGTACACCATCTTCATAGCATAAAGCTATAATCATTCAAACATTACATACCATCTTTCTTTTATAACTTAAATTGATCACGCTGTGATCTTATTCTATAATCATCTCCGTTAAAATTCTTTTCTTAACCCGTGATCGTTTTGTTTTACGATCCTCATTCTTTCCCTTTTTCATCATTTATGATATTATTCGTTATCTTGGCTTTTGGAGTTAGGAAACTCCCATTTCTTATCTTTATATCTCTTCAAGATTCTTCTTTGAATCTTCTTGTTTATATAACAATTCTTCCTTTAAGAATTTCTAACTTCATTTACATCGCTCAAAATTTCATTCGAGTTCTACACTTTCATCATACGTATCCATTTCTACACTTGGTACACATCGAGTCTCTAACAGTTTCAATATGGTACCGAGTGGTTTCCACAAAACAACCAACAAACTAGGTTCCGAGTTACTAGTTCGTATATACCTCCGCTCTATGAAGGAATCGTTTAGCCTAGATACCATACATCAACTACTAAAGAGTACAATTGCACCATACTCTCTATTCTTAACTTCTTTATCATTCTCTTCTTATAAACATTGTCTATTTATCATCACCTTACATCCTTATTATTGGAGTTGGGTAACCCCACATTCATATTCCTTATAACTCTGGGAGATTCTTCTTTGAATCCTTTCATGCAAGTTTTAATCCCTTATTGTTCAAACTCTATTTGAGCTTATTCATTCATTATCTTCACTTCTCTCTCTCTCTAAGGTTATAGCCTACTGGTACTCCTACCTAAGGTTTATAACCTCTGACTTTTGATACCAACTTGTAACGACCCCAAAATTCATACCATTTAAATCTCGACTTCGGTCGTTAACCATACATTAAATATCTAATAAAACATCATTATTCGATATTAAAAACACTAAAATTTATGCGAATAATTAAAATGTTTATACATTTCCTTCTTTCTTTCCCTCAATCGTAACCTTTACATTACATCTCTTTGATTCAATCTTATATCATGAATCGTTACAACAAAATGACTATACAAAGTCTTACATCATAACTAAATATCCATATACATTGGATAGCTCAATTTACAATTCAACAACATGTTACATTCAAAATATGAAATACATTTCTCATAAAACATAAGTAATCTTCGTGAATATAGATCTCTATAACTCACTTAGCACATATATTTACCTTAAAATCTTAACCTGCAAAAGTGGTTATTTGTAAGAGTGAGCTCGACAGCTCAACAATGTCTAACAGTTTTCATGCATCACATAGCACATAATAACATGCTCGATATACATCTCATTAAAGTAACATGGAATACATGCTTTTAATTCACATAGAAAATATAAAGATTGAGTTCCTTACTCAACCATCATTACTTAGCAAAAACAATGCAGTCATATATTGACTTTAACATTTCATGATTTCAATATATATAACATATCATGCAATTTAAAACAGTTCATCAATTCCACGTAGAAAATAGGAATCGAAAGACTTGCCTTGATCGTTGTTTACCAATAATAGTTTAACAGCTTACAGTTATCTGCACTTCACGTGCCCTACACAATTATATAATCATACACATCAACTATTAGTCACATAACAACACATAGTAATTGTAATATAAACTCTACTCCACATCTCATAATCATTCTTATTAATTAGCACACAATGTTCAACTAGATTGTGTTAACTTTTTGACTTATGACTCACTATATTTCATAATCGAAGTTCATTCAAGTGCTTAAGTCTTGCTAGGACTACTTATTGGTTTTATATTAAACCCATTTCATATCTTATAATATTCATTTCAATTGAATTGAAATACTTTTTAAGTTCATTAACACTTGGCACGACGTTTCGACGTTCAATCGTCACACGCCCGATTTGCATCTCTTGTGTATGCTTACTATGCATCTATAACTTATGTAATACATTATTTATTAATGTTAAGCATCATTATATTTACTAACATTCATGTTTTATAACTTAGGACATCATCTTTTATGGTCAGGAGCACTACACATGAATATGTGTATGCCCGACGCCCTCTGATTGCCCCCGAAAACATAATAGTCCTAAAGATGACCATTTTGACTACTGTTACAGACCTCAAATTGAAAATCTTAAAGATCGAAAGTTGTAGGTCTACTCCTCCTCGTTCCGGATCATCTTGAAGCATCTCAATTGGAGTTCGTATGAGAAAGTTATGTCCATTTTACTACAGGAGGCCAAAACTGTCTGACCTGACTTCAGATTTCTGGCGTAGCAAGCACGAGAACTAAACTAACAGCTAACCAGATTGCGCCGAGATTGGTCTTTGGGGCGCAAATATCAATTTGAGGCACAAATTTCAAGCTTTGGGCGCTAATTTTAAACTGGGCTCCATTTTTAGCGCCACGCCAAAACTTACAAAACCGAGCACGGAGACCATTTTTGGTCTGTTTAAGAAATTCTAACAACTAATTACATACATATAATTTATGTAATTTACACATAACCTCACCAAGCATACATATATTAACTTAAAACTACTGAACAACAAATTTAGAAAGACTAATTAAATCCGTAAAAACAATGTTTTAAAATTAAAACTCCATGTTTGACATTTGTTAAACACAGTGAACATGGTAATCAAAATTTATAAACTAATTTGATTCCTTGAGACTACGATTCTCTTAAATTCATATCCAATTAACATACATGACGTTTAATTTCATAAATAGCATACAATCACCTACTAACTTTGTTATCATACAAAACATACACTCATACATGTTTTCACGTTTTCACTGTAAAACCAATTCTTCTTTCTCTGTGAATGCTAGCATACTTCTCATATATACATACATGTGCTAATATAACAATTACAGTTACAAATACCCGTAATATCATACGTAATTATAAAAACATGATTTCCAAATAATTTTTGTAAACCTTTATAACATACACAGTGATATTCAATAAAATTATGCCATAATATATTTTAAGTTTTATATAACATACCTTCACTTGCTTGACCACCACTTGTTAAAACTCAGAACTTTCTCTCCAACCCTTGACAGTCTCTCTCAAAACTCTCATGTCACTAAGTTTTTCTCTAACAAAACTTCTTCTTTTTTCTTACTTAGGCTTTAGCCAAATAGAATATACATAAAACTAAACTGATAACAATTATGCGTAAACTAAAAAACTGATATGGCCTAATTAATAATCACCATAACTATTATCAGTTACCAAAATAATAAGCGTATATTCATTATAAATATATTTTATTTATATATTATTTATTTAATTGGTTTTATTATTAATTCAAAATTTAAAAACCAAAAGCCATAGGGCTTTGTTTGGCAAAATAATTTAAAGCTTAAAGACTTAATATACATAAGCCTTGTTTGGCAAAACTAAATTAAAATTACTTTAATTTATTTTAATAACTCATTATAATATAGTTATTTGTCACACTTCTTTTAATTAAGTTTTCATACTTAATTTAATTAATTAATTCAAATAACAATTTATTAAATAATTCACTTAATCACATAACTCAATCCACATAACACATTAATTATTTAACAAATAAATAATTAACTAAATCAAATCAATCAAATTGAACAATTATTTATCCAATAAATATTTATATAATTCAATAAATATTTAAATATTATAATTAAAAAAATATGGATTGTTACATCATTCCCTTCTTACAATGATTCTGTCCTCAGAATCACAACTCAAACCACTCATTCGTTATAATACGCATAAGAATGCCAACTGGAGATCCTGCATTCATGTGCAGACATGAGGAGAATCCAGCTCTAAGTCTAAGCGAGCTGGAAAAGTTAGCAAGAAATGAGGAAGCTCAAAGGAAAAGAAGGGCTGAGGAGTATGTCAATCCACCTCCACAAAAGAAGCCAAGAAAATAGAGATAAGTTGAAATTTTAAATTTCTTATTGATGTAATGCTGAATTGTAATATCTTCTGATCATCAATAAATTCATGCTTATTCTCTAGAAATTTAAGCAGCTCACTGAAATACTAAGTCATGTTTAAATTTCCTGCAAATGCATCTAGTCACTAATAATCATAACAACAAATCTCCTTGGTTATGTCAACATCAAATAGGGGGAGATTGTTGGGAGAATGCATATTATGATTTGATGTTTTAATGAATATGTTCATGATTATTTGTAAGGTCCTTAAATGAATATATGTACAAGGACTTAGTGATAGATCAAAATTGTTAGGTTGATCTAAAGCTTTCAACGTGTATCATTCTGTTAAAGAATGTATTGATAGAAAGATCAAAACTGTTAGGTTGATCTTGAGATGTAATAGATTAGTCTTGAAGAAATCGTAGTGCATCAATCTGATCAACATTGCAGAAGTCAAGGCAGAAAATGTAGAACACCGAAAATCGTAGTGTGCACGCCTTGAAAGGGACTCTTCAAAATCGTGAGAGTGGTCCCAACATTTGCCGAGTCAACTCCACGATCGTAGTGTCTTTGAAGAAACACATAGTTTACAAGTCAACGATTGTAGTGTGCTCTCGGGGCGTAGAGTCAACATCACGAGCAAGAGAAGATCGTAGTGTGCAAAGGTTTAAGGAAAGCGTAGGTCGCCGTAATCGATAGTATCGTAGTGTGCAAAGATGTCAAAGACACTACGATCTAAATCGTAGAACACCACGATCCAAATCGTAGAGCATCATCTGTCTCATGTCAGAAAACGTCGAGCCTCATGATCTGTGTTTTCAACAAGTGAGGTACGGATCCCAAATGCTGCAGTGCTCATCAGTCCCAGACTATATGAAATATCCATAGTATGCAACAAAGAAGCGTATTGAAGAAGCTAAGGATAGTACCATGGATAAGAGGGACAAAACACCTTTTCAGGTGGTAGGTGAGAAAGCAGCCTGCAGTGTTAGTGGGCCAGAATGCAGAATTCAGAAGATGTGCAGAAATGTCTCCATCACAGCACAGAAAGTTCAGATGCATTTAATGCCACAATGGATGGATCCAACGGATAGTTTTCAACATCACATATATACGTGAATCGCAGACGGATGAGAGAGAATCAAGCAAGCATAAAACAAACAACGCGAACATCTCTCAAGCTCAAGCTCAACTCTACGATCTCGAGATATTGCAAAGCTTGTTCACCTACTCACCTTTTAACTAACCAAAGGCTTACACAAAGAATCGAGTAGCAATCATCAAGAACTCAACAACTATCAATCAATGAAGAAGAGTACCAAGTCTGCTTTGGACTTGAAGAGTTCAATAGTGAATCGTAAGAAAGCCAAGTTTTTGGACTTGAAGAGTTCAAGAGTGAACTAGAGAAGTTCCTAGATCTACGGGTCTAGAAGGAATCATGTGTGATTCAAGATTGTAAAAGACATCCTTAGTGGATATCCTACTCGTTGAGTAGAAGAGTGGACTAGAGCTTTGAGTGCTCAACCACTTAAAAACAATCATGTCATTTACATTCATGCTATATCTCCTATATCTGCTATAACTGCCTTACTCGCTCATAACTCCATTGCTTGGTAAAGAAGATTAAAACAAATACTAATTCCGCTAAGTTTTAATCACTATCTAAGAACAAGTTTAAATATAAAAGAATTTCAAATATCTATTCAACCCCCCTTCTAGATAACTTGTGCCTACTAGGAACTAACAAACAGTAATTACTGTAATAATTATTGAGTAGTGCCTTCTTACGTAAGAATCAATAATTCAATAATACTCGTGAAATCTTGTGTGCCATCGCGGCAACCACGCCAGACATCGTATTTTAACCACCGTAATCCAACAATTATTAATTGGTAACAATTACGCCGTTATTTATAAAAACTCAAACTTTGTCATTTTCTTCATCTAACAGTTATTTCGTTATGGGGCCCACAAATGACTACGTCGTCGTACGGATATTCTCGGCAAAAAGAATATTCCACAACCAACCGAATATTCCCCGACAACAATGATTATTTTATAACCACTTGCTTATTTTGTAAAATTTGCACATTTCACCCATAACCAGAGCATTATATCAAATTAATCCTTATTATTTCAAAATAATAAATAGAGAAACTCAATTTTATTTATAATAAGTTGGGGTCTTACAACCTTCCCTCCTTATGAAATTTCGTCCTCGAAATTGACGTACGTACCTGGTGTTTCGAAAAGGTGAGGGTACCTCGCTTTCATTTCCGATTCCAACTCCCAAGTCATTTCCTCAATAGCATGGTTTCTCCACAAAACCTTAACTTGTGGTATAACCTTCGTGCATAAGACATGCTCTTCCCTATCTAAGATCTTAACAGGTAACTCCTCGTACGTTAAATCTTCTCCTATCTCATCTGGTTCTAACTCAATAATGTGGTTTGGGTCTTTAACATATTTACGAAGCATAGATATGTGAAAAAAATTATGAACACGAGACATACTTGGAGGTAATGCGAGTCTATACGTCACATTTCCTATTCGGTCAAGAATCTCAAATGGTCCAACAAATCGTGGATTGAGCTTTCCTCTCTTCCCAAATCTTGTAACTCCCTTCCATGGTGCAACACGTAACAATACATGATCTCCAATATTAAATTCCACGTCCTTTCGATGAAGATCAGCATAACTCTTTTGTCGATCTTGTGAGGTCTTTATACGTTGCCGGATCATTTGAATCTTTTCTGTAGTCATGCGTACTAATTCTGGTCCCAACAACATTGCTTCTCCTACCTCATCCCAACATATTGGAGAATGACACTTTCGTCCATACAACGCCTCGAATGGAGCCATGCCTATACTTGCTTGATAACTATTGTTGTAGGAGAATTCCACCAGTGGTAGGTACTTATCCTAACTCCCTTTGAAATCTAGGACACAGAGTCTTAATAGATCTTCAAGAGTTTGAATAGTCCTCTTTGATTGTCCGTCCGTTTAAGGATGGTATGCCAATCAATCGTAAATCTGCGCTCCATAGCTTTTCATAAGCTAACCCAAAATCGTGAAGTGAATCTTGGGTCATAATCCAAAACTATGGATACTGGCATACCATGCAATCTCACAATCTCATTCACATACATACGAGCAAGACGTTCAAGGGAATAAGTCTCACGTATAGGCAAGAAATGAGCAGACTTGGTTAATCTATCAACAATAACCTAAATCGCATCTATGCCTTGAGAAACTTTGGGAAGACCTGTAACGAAATCCATGGTAATGTGTTCCCACTTACATTTCAGAATCTCAAGTGGTTGCAATGGACCCTTTGGCACTTGATGCTCCGCCTTTACACATTGACAGATTAAACACCTCGAGGTAAACTCCGCGATCTCTCTCTTCACATTGTTCCACCAAAATGTGTGTCGAATATCATGATACATTTTGGTACTCCCAGGATGGATTGCAAACGGTGTGTTGTGCGCCTCCATCATGATTCTATGCTTCAAGTCAGAATCGTTAGGAACGCAAAGTCTGGAGTTGACATGAAGTATTCCTTCTTCATTGATTCTTGCTTCTGGAACAACACCTTCTTGCACTTTCTTCTTCATACGCATCATCCCCAGGTCTGTAGCTTGAGCAGCTTTAACTTTATCGATTAAAGTCGGTTCTACGCGTATATTCGCCATCATCATGTGGGTCCCTGGAGTCTTTAACTCAATATCCATCCTTTGTAAATCATACAAAATGGGTCTTTGTGTTAACAACATCGCACTCGTACCCGCATACGATCTTCTACTCAATGCGTCAGCTACTACGTTTTCTTTTCCAGGATGGTATTGAATGGTATGATCATAATCTTTCAACAGCTCGAGCCAACGTCGTTGTCGTATGTTGAGTTCCTTTTGGGTGAAGAAGTATTTGAGGCTTTTATGATCCGTATAGATCTCCACTTTCTCCCTATACAGGTAGTGTCTCCAGATTTTCAACGCGAAAACGACTGCTGCCAACTCTAGATCATGAGTGGGATAATTCCTCTCATATTCTTTGAGTTGTCGTGAGGCATAGGCTATGACTTTCCCATGTTGCATGAGAACACATCCTAACCCTTTGCCTGAAGCATCGCTGTATATAACAAATCCATCCGAACCAGATGGTATTGCCAGAACAAGTGCCGAAATGAGTCTCCTCGTAAACTCTTCGAAACTCTTCTCGCATTCCTCGCTCCATACAAATTTTGTATCCTTCCGAGTCAACTAAGTTAACGGAGTAGCGATTCGAGAAAATCCTTCCACGAATCTCTGATAATAACCAGCTAAGCGTAGAAAGCTACGCACTTCGGTCACCGACTTCGGTTGCTCCCAAATTTATATTGCTTCAATCTTCTCTAGGTCAATAGATACTCCATGTTTTGACACCACATGCCCAAGGAATGCTACTTCCTCAAGTCAGAACTCGCATTTCTTCATCTTGGCATATAGCTTGTTTTCACGAAGCCTTTCAAGTATCAACTTCAAATGGTGCTCATGATCTTCACGGCTTTTGGAATAGATGAGGATGTCATCAATAAAGACAACAACGAACTGATCCAAATATTCCTTGAATACACGGTTCATCATATCCATGAAAGCAGCAGGAGCATTAGTCAATCCAAAAGACATGACGAAGAATTCATAATGCCCGTACTGAGTTCTGAAGGCAATCTTTGGAATATCCTCAGTTTTAATCTTCAGCTGATGATATCCAAAACGAAGGTCGATCTTTGAAAAGAATTGTGCTCCTTGTAACTGGTCAAACAGGTCATCAATGCGAGGTAGCGGATACCTATTCTTGATGGTGACATGGTTCAATTCTCGGTAGTCAATACAAAAGTCGCATACTCCCGCTCTTTCTTCTTTACGAATAAAACAGGAGCACCCCAAGGAGATGTACTAGGACGAATGAAACCGATGTCTAACAATTCCTGTAGTTGGACTTTTAACTCCTGAAGTTCAATAGGAGCAATTTGATATGCGATTTTAGAAATGGGTTTTGTACCCGGTTCAAGGTCAATAAAGAATTCAACATCACATTCTTAGGGTAGACCGGGAAGTTCTTCAGGAAATACATCAGGAAATTCACTAACAACATAAATTTTATTCAAATCTGACGTGTTTTTGTTCAAGTCTGTGACATGGGCTAGGAAAGCTTGACATCCATTTTTCAATAAACGAAATGCTTTATGGCTCGATATGACAGTGATTGACTTTAATGGTTTGGTTGTTTGGATTCGCATAATAGGTTGGTTAGGAATATGAAAACTAACCACCTTACGAAAACAATCAATTTTGGCATGATGAGTTGTTAACCAATCAATCCCAAAAATCACATCAAAACCAAGTATCATTAAAGAGATAAGATCCACAGGTAATGTGATGGTGCCAACTTGGATTAAGCAAGATATATAAACAGTGGACGTAACAAAAGTTTTTCCTAACGGAGTCTCCACTGATAAATCAAAGTCTAATTTCTCCGGAGTCAAGTTTAAACGTTGAGCACAAGTAGGAGAGATAAAAAATGTGTAGAACCGGTATCTAGTAAGGTATAAACTTCGCAAGAGTTTATGATAAGCTTACCCGTGATCACCTCGTTCGGGTTCCTCACATTTTGTGCAGACACGACAAACGCCCTTCCAGGAACCACCGACTTTGACTTGTCCAGGATAGCCTTTGGAGTCACCATCCCCGTTGAACTTGGTTTTGCAACTAGACAATCTCTAGCTATATGACCTTCATTTCCACAGTTATAACACACCTTGGATTGTTGTGGGCAGTTTGGGCTGATGTGTCCCTCTTTCTCGCATTTGTAACAAACGACCGGTGCTCGTTCTCCTCCCCTAAAAACAGTTGATGTTTGTGCAGACGTCTTCACATTATCATTGTTGTACCTTCTCTTCTTGAAATCTCCTCCCGACTCGCTCCTTCTATTATCACGGCCACGATTACCACCAGAGTGGTTACCGCTTTTGTCCGAATGTTTTCCTCCCTCGCCGGTTTTCATTGCTCACGATGATCGCCGCCAATGGGTATGACCACGTTTTGTGGTCCTTGGTTGAACATACTCATTATCTCGCTCTAATAATTGAGCCCTATTTACAACATCTGAATATAAAAAAAATGTATGAGAGATAAGATATTGCCGAATCTCGGGCTTTAGACCTCTCAGAAACATCCTTGTCATTCGTTCCTCATTTTCACCAAATGAGGTAAAAACTCGATAACTTTACAAACTTCGCCTCGTCTTTGGGACACCGCATATTTATTTTGTTCCATCGATAAACTCCACCTCCTTCATAAGATTTAATACTTTCGAGAAAGTACTTGTCATTAAATATTTTCTGAAACATTTCCCAAGACATCTTTGAAAAGCGGTGGTTGGGTATGCTTCATGAACTACCACCAGATGATACCGCCTCACCATGGAACATAAAGGTGGCGAATGGAACCTTCGTTCCTCCGTGCATCCCAAGACATCGAATATCTTGGTAATTTGCTTGACCCACATTTCCGCCATGATCGGATCCAGCTTTCCCTTAAATTCTGGTGGTTCCAATTCTTTGAATTGCTTGGCTATGACAAGTCGCGCATTGCTTGCATTTCCACCCGTATTTTGTGCACGAGTCTCCCTCATCTGGTTTTGCATAAACTGCAAAAAGCTCCTAAACATTCCATCGTTCATCGTTTGCTCGGTAGTGTTGTTTACAGGAGGAATATTGCCTTCCTGTTGCACGTTCTCCTGGTTTGTGACTAAAGGTTGTTCCACTGTCTCATATACTCCATTGTTAACGTTCTCAGCAACCATTCTTAAATACTTCCATAAAACAAGCGTTAATTAAACAAATTAACATATCACATAATATCCCTATATTATGACCGACCAACAAATAAGCTTTTATAGGACACACTAGCGAAGTATTTACTCATCTCTCCCCTCCTAATTCAATTCCCCGATCTCCGCTAGAGACCATATCCCTAAGCTCTGATACCAACTGTGACACCCCCAAAATAGGTATACATCACCCATTCTAAGACGCCAAATACATGGTACAGAAACAAATATAACTTCAGTAATACAATTGTTGTGAAAAATACGACAACACATATACTGTGAGTTTGAATACAAATATAGTCTAATAGAGAGTATACAAACTCAAAAGAAGTCCTCATTACAATTAATGATACACTATTTTACAAAATAGTGAGGACTACTAATACATCTATCCTGAACCATCACTCCACACCCCGGCTAGTTCCTGCTATGTTCTACCCTCCTAGGAAGAAAAATGGAACAAAAAGGAAAAGGATGAGCTCAACTAGCCCAGTAAAGAATATTATGACTAAGATAATATACAACAAATTATCATTAGTCTTCAACAGGGAAAAAATTGATAGAATATAATAGACAACAAGTTTTAGATCAACAAATGCAGCGGAAACAGAAATCCATTAGAAGAGTCACGTAGAGAATAAATTCTACTATCTTCTAAGATTTAAAAATCCATCATCAATATTTTATCCCTGTAACAACAATCAATATACATCTTTAATTAAATATTCATCTTTGCACTATAGGCTAAAGATATTCATTTGTATCACCAGTCGGTTATGTTCATCTCAACACCTGTTCATCTTTGCACTACGGGCCAAAGATATTCATAAGTTAATCGTTCATCTTTGCACTACAGGCCAAAGATATTCAGTAACATCATCATTTAAGACTGAGGATGATGAAAAATATTTTAAAGGAAACGAATCCCGTGAGACAGAAGGATAAATATTAGGGATTCGTATTACAGTTTATCCAAGATCAATAATACTTCATAATAAACTATAGTGGAGTAAAATTCAAGAATGAAGATCAAAACATGGATTTAATTTCAAGAATAAGGGTCACAACAGATAACTTGGAAGAAAAAAAATTATAATTTTTTTTCATTTGTGAAACGATGACTAGTGAACGATGAATCGTGAAATGCGATGCAAGTGAATAGTATCCAGTCATAAAAAGTTCTAAATTTGATAAAAAGTTCAGACCAATATTCCTATGAAATGATATTAGATGAAACGAAATTTCTAATCATTTCAGGAATTATAGAAGCCATACTTACCATAGTAAGTTCAAATTTAGGAATATGAAATGAAATAATATCGCTTCCATACTATGGAGTATGAAAGAAAATAATATTTCTTACGAGTATTGAAATAAAATAATATCCTTTACCTTGGTAGAAACTGGATTTGATTGGAATATCAGATATTATTCTGAGAAAATCTTGCAGAAAAACTACGCTCAAAATATTCTTATACTCAAGAAAAATACTCACACTACTTTAGAATAAGAATTTATGATTATGAATTGGTGTAATTGAGGAAGGAGGGGTTACCCCCTATTTATAGTGCAATGCGGAGGAGTAAAAAAAACATCCTGCCTAATTCCTGCCTAACTATTATGCCTAACCTTCCTTTTTTTCTTTCTTTGCTTGCAATTCTTTAAGGGTGAGGCCCACCTTTTGAAAGTAAGCTTTGCAGGAAGAGTTTGTAAGGAATTGCTCAACTTGCAGGCCCACACTTTGAAGAATTTCTTCCACCCACCAACTAATTCCACCAATTAATGCTTTTATTCCACAAATTGAAAATCAAATTTTGCAGAAGAACTCTCACCAACCAATTTAGGAAATTCAAAGATATACTTCTATGCGTTCGAATGCAATTCGCTTACTCCATCCTTTAATCACATGCTTATATATTATAATAATATTATTATTATTTAAACAATTATAATATATTATAATAATATATTTGAATGAATATTTTATCAAAGAAATAATTGTAACTCCACCAAAAATATACCAAACCTTCAACAATTATTTCATGCTAGAATTCCTTCATTTATAACCACATAAATAAATCTATCATTTATAACCGCATCAAATAAATATTTCCTTATCATATAAATCAATAATTAATTATTCACAAATAATATTACAGAATCACAATTATGACAACCAGGCCGTTCCCAGGAAAGAGGGGGCTTTCCAATAAGGATTTCTCCTTATTGGCGCGCAATTAGGTGACCAAACCTCTACTTGACAGAACTTTCTAGACATTGCCAATAATGCTATCTAATAATATTATTTAAATAATATAAATTATTGATCGGATAATGGAAAATACTGTGCAGTGATAATTATTGAAACAACAATAATATAAAATATCAACGCAGCAATTATTGAATCAATAAAATAAAATATTGAACAGTGTTGGGAGAATGCATATTATGATTTGATGTTTTAATGAATATGTTCATGATTATTGGTAAAGTCCTTAAATGAATATATGTACAAGGACTTAGTGATAGATCAAAATTGTTAGGTTGATCTAAAGCTTTCAACGTGTATCATTCTGTTAAAGAATGTATTGATAGAAAGATCAAAACTGTTAGGTTGATCTTGAGATTTAATAGATTAGTCTTGAAGAAATCGTAGTACATCAATCTGATCAACATTGCAGAAGTCAAGGCAGAAAACATAGAACCTGAAGATCGTAGTGTGCCTGCCTTGAAAGGGACTCTTCGGAAATCGTAGAGTGGTCCCAACGTTTGCCGAGTCAACTCCACGAACGTAGTGTGCTGAAGAAAACATGAAGTTTACAAGTCAACGATTGTAGTGTGCTCTCGGGAACGTAGAGTCAACATCACGAGCAAGAGAAGATCGTAGTGTGCGAAGGTTTAAGGGAAAGCGTAGTGCTCTCGACTAATAGCATCATAGTGTGCAAAGATGTCAAAGACACTACGATCTAAATCATAGAACACCATGATCCAAATCGTAGAGCATCATCTGTCTCATGTCAGAAAACGTCGAGCCTCATGATCTGTGTTTTCAACAAGTGAGGTACGGATCCCAAATGCTACAGTGCTCATCAGTCCCAGACTATATGAAATATCCATAGTATGCAACAAAGAAGCGTATTGAAGAAGCTAAGGATAGTACCATGGGTAAGAGGGACAAAACACCTTTTCAGGTGGTAGGTGAGAAAGTAACTGCAGCGTTGTCGGTGGGCGAAATGCGAGAATCGGAAGATGTGCGAAATGTCTCCATCACAGCACAGAAAGTTCAGATGCATTTAATGCCACAACGGATGGATCCAACGGATAGTTTTCAACATCACATATATACAGATCAGATAGATGAGAGAGAATCAAGCAAGCATAAAACAAACAACGTGAACATCTCTCTCAAGCTCAACTCTACGATCTGAGATATTGCAAAGCTTGTTCAGCTACTCAGCTCTTAACGAACCAGTGCTTACACAGCAACTGAGTAGCAATCATCAAGAACTCAACAACTATCAATCAACTGAAGAAGAGTACCAAGTCTGCTGGACTTGAAGAGTTCGTAGTGAACTGTAAGAAAGCCAAGTTTGCTGGACTTGAAGAGTTCAAGAGTGAACTAGAGAAGTTCCTAGACTGCTGGTCTAGAAGGAATCTGTGTGATTCAGAAGATTGTAAAAGACATCCTTAGTGGATATCCTACTTGTTGAGTAGAAGAGTGGACTAGGAGCTTTGAGTGCTCTGAACCACTTAAAAACAACTGTGTCATTTACATTCATGCTATATCTGCTATATCTGCTATAACTGCCTTACTCGCTCATAACTCCATTGCTTGGTAAAGAAGATTAAAATAAATACTAATTTCGTTAAGTTTTAATCACTATCTCAGAACAAGTTTAAATAGAAAAGAATTTAAAATATCTATTCAACCCCCCTTCTAGATAACTTGTGCCTACTAGGAACTAACAATTGGTATCAGAGCTGTGAGACCCCAGATTTTATAAATAAATATTTAATTTTCTCGAAATAATTTTTTGAATATTATGGTGTGGATTTGAGATAATGTTATAGTTTTGGGTAATATTTATAAATTTTGAAAAGTACGCAAGTTGTTATATAATATTCGATTGGTCGGGGAATATTCTTTTTATCGGGGAATATCCGTATGACGGTACAATCATTGGTGGACCCCGCAACAGAATTATTGTCGGATTGAGAAAATGACAAAAATACTTTATGAAACTAACGACGGAAGTTTTACCGTTAACTGTTTAAACACCCGGTGTTAAAAGTACAGTAATACGAGTGGTTGCATAGTAGCACACGGTATTGATTATTGATGCTTATGTGAGAAGTCACTCAGTATTGTTCAATCGGGTATTCGGAATACTTTTTGTGTCGGAGTACTATCCACGAGTTACTATTCATGAGTCACTATTCACGGGTTACTATTCACCTAAATTACTATTCACGTTTGTGATTGCTGCATACAGTTTGGACGGATGTGTCCCTCCTGTCCGCATTTGAAACATACAACCGATGATCGTTCTTCTTCCTTTGAAATGGGTGCTGGTGCCGACGTCTTTACGTCATTATTGAACCTTCTCTTCTTGAAATGTCCATTCTTATTGTTTTGGCCATGATTACCACCGAAGTGGTTACCATTTCTGGAATGTTGATTCCCTCTATGCTTATTGTCAGCGCTTTGATGATTGTTATCACCGGTATTAATATTTTGCCCGCTGCTCTCTTTTGGTTGCGTTGGCTCGTTATCGCGCTCCACTAACTGAGCCATATTTACAACATCTGAATACAAACACAGTTTATGAGAAATAAGATATTGACGTATCTCCGGCTTCAAACCTCTTAAAAACATCCGCGTCATTCTCTCTTCATTATAAACCAAGTGGGACGCAAATTGGGACAACTCGGCAAACTTGGCTTCATACTGCGACACGGTCATGTTGTTTTTCTCCAACTTGATAAATTCCACCTCCTTCATGTGACGAATGCTTTCAGAAAAGTACTTGTCATTGAACAGCTCTTGGAACTTCTCCCAAGACATCTTGAGTCGTCCAGTTTGGTAATGCTTTTATAGATTCCCACCAGTGATCTGCCTCTTCACGCAACACAAATGTGGCAAATGGAACCTTTTGCTCCTCGGAGCATCCCAAAACATCAAATATCTTGGTGATCTGCTTTAACCACGTCTCCGACTTAAGTGGTTCTGGCTTTCCCAAAAACTCCGGTGGTCCTAGCTCCTTGAATTGCTTAGCGGTGACCAACTGTGGGTTGCCATTGTTTCCTCCTGCATTATGAACAGGAGCCGTCTTCGCCTGATGTTGCATGAATTCTAAAAAACTCTTAAACATACCGTCCTTCGTCAATTGATCAGTGTTGTTGTTTACAGGAGGATTATCGCCATCCTGTTTCATATTGTCCTGATTATTGATATGCGGAGAATCAATGGTCTCCTGTGCTCCATTGCTTATCTCAACATTTTCAGATGCCATTTTCAAATACTACCATAAAACAAAGGTTAATTGACATATAACATATTATCCATATATTTTGACCGACCAATTAAATACCAAATAAACTTAGGTAGGTCATACTAGCGAAGGAATTCCCCGTCCCTCCCCTCCTAGTTCTATTCTCATATCCTAGCCAGGGATCATATCCCTAAACTTTGATACCAACTGTGACACCCCCAAAATTAGGTATACCTCACCCATCTTGAGTCGCCAGATACATGGTACAGAATTCAACTACAACTTAATAATACAACTGTCGTGTACAATACGACAAAACATAAACAGTGAGTTTGAATACAAAAATTGTCTACTAGAGAGTATACAAACTCAAAAGGAGTCCTCATTATAATTATTATCACACTATTTTACAGAATAGTGAGGACTACTAATGCACCATTTAGGACCATCATTCCGTTCCCCGACTCATCCCAACTATATTCTCATTTCCTGAAGAGAACAGTGAAATAAAGGGTGAGCTCAACTAGCCCAGTAGGAAATATTATGACTAAGATAATGCAGAATAAATTATCATTAGCCTTAAACAGTGTTAAAGTGATACAATATAGCAAACATCAAGTTTAACTGCATTGGAACAAGCAATCCATTAAAAGAGTCAAGTAGAGAATAAAATCTACTATCTTTTATGATTTAAAAGGTTTTTCATCAACATTATCATTGGGACTCGACAATAAATAATCCACATCATCGAATCACCCCTGCACTACGGCCAAGGATATTCTTTATTATTACATCCATGAATTAATATTTCATTGTTGGGACTCAGCTCAATAAATAATCTACATCATCGAATCACCCTTGCACTCCGGCTAAGGATATTCTTTAGTATCACGACCACAAATTATCCATGCACTACGGCTAAAGATAATCATGTTTTCATCAACTATCCCGATCATGCCATAAAATAATTCATCTTTTTCTACTACCAAAGAGAATCCATAGTCATAATCATACCAAAAACTGTCCATCAATGCACTACGGGCCAATGAGGACTTTTTTCCACATCATTTGTAATATTACGGTCATGATTACACGGAATAATCCCTGGTCATAATCATACCAAGTCCATCTATGCACTACAGGCCACAGATGATTTTCAACAAAATATAAACATGAGGATGATGACAATGATATAAGAATTAAATAAAACAAGTTCAAGAATTAATTTATCTAGGAACTGATAATGTCCAAATTGTCAATATGATACTGCTTTGTAGAGTAAAATTCAAGAATGCTCAGAAGAATGTTTCCGTGAAAAGATACTGGATGAAGCGCAAATATCAAGGATATTCCACTAATTTCATGGAGTATAGAAGTTAAAGTTTTAACCAACTGAGCATAATAAAGAATGGAATAACAAAAGAAATCACCATGCATGCGGTATTGATAAACAAAGTTATTCCAATGTAATAATATTAACGAAACCAAGTCGCAAAATTTAACACCACGAGGATGTTCCAATGTAATAATACAGACGGAACCCGGTCCCAAAGGTGAAAACGCATGCATGTGGATATTCCAAATGTAATAATAATAAAGATTTTAACCAGTCCCATGTAAAAAACGCATGAGCATGTGATATTCCAACGTAATAAAAATAAAGATTTTAACCAGTCCCACAGAAAACTATGAGCATGTGATATTCCAAATGTAATAATAATAAAGACTAATAATAGAAGAATGTCACCAAGTATAGGGTAGTCCATGATCTTTGGTTATTCCAACAAAATGATAAAGAATGGAATAACAGAAGTTCTCTTCATGAATACAAAAAAAATAATACCCTCTACGAGTATAACAAATAATAATCCCTACCTTTGAAAGAAGAGTACTCCGACTAGTAGGTCGAGGATATACTCAAAAAAAACTTGCACTACGCTCAAAGCTTTCTTAAACTCTAAACAAATACGCTCAACATTATAGAAGAAGAACTCTCTCTAGAGTTTCAGTGAATTCGTAAGAAATAATGAAGGAATGAGCTTCTATTTATAGAAAAATGCACTGCATAGTAAATAACTCATGAACGGTCCAGATTGATTTACTTTAATCTGACGGTCCATAGTTAAAGCAAAATTTTTTAAATAAAATATAATATATTCTATTTATAATCTCATAAAACGAATAACTTTATAAAATATTTTACTATGCAAACACTATGCAGGCACTATGCAAACACTATGCATAATAAAATATAATATATTTTAATTATTGTCTAATAAAACAGATAACTTTATAAAAGTATTCTGTTTTATATAAAAAGATTTTACTATGCAAAATACTATGCAGACACTATGCAACACTATGCATAATAGAATATAATATATTCTATTTATAGAATAACTTTATAAAAGTATTCTGTTTTATTACATTAATAATACCAATAAAACAAAACTGAGTGACTTATCACATAAGCATCAATAATCAATATCATGTGCTACTATGCAACCACGCGTATTACTGTACTTTTAACACCGGGTGTTTCAACAGTTAACGGTAAAACTTCCGCCGTTATTTTCAATAAAATATTTTTGTCGTTTTCTCAATCCGACAATAATTCTGTTGTGGGGTCCACCAATGATTGTACCATCGTACGGATATTCTCCGACAAAAAGAATATTCCCCGACCAATCGAATATTATATAACAACTTGCGTACTTTTTAAAATTTATAAATACTACCCACAACTATAACATTATATCAAATCCACACCATAATATTCAAAAAATTATTTTGAGAAAAATTAAATATTTATTTATAAAATCTAGGGTCTCACAATCTCCCATCCTTATGGAATTTCGCCCTCGAAATTTACGTGCATTTACACAGTATCTTTCAAGAGGTGAGGATACCTTGACATCATTTCAGATTCTAATTCTTGAGGTATAATCTTTGAGTGTCGAATATAATTCTTCTTATCCAAGATTTTAACACGTATCTCCTCATACGTTAAATCTTCTGTTATCTCGTCCGGTTCTAAATTAATAATGTGGTTCGGGTCGTCCACATATTTACGTAACATCGATACGTTAAAAACGTTATGAACACGCGACATACTTGGCGGTAAAACGAGTCTATAAGCCATAGTTCCTACTCGATCGAGGATTTTAAATGGGCCAATTAAATCGAGAGTTGAGATTTCCTCTCTTCGTCGATTCTTGCTTCTAGATGCCCTCTTGAACTTTCTTCTTCACATTCATCAGCTCTGAGTATGTAGCTTGAGCAGCTTTAACTTTATCGATTAAAGTCGATTCTAATCGTATATTCGTTATCTTCACGTGGGTTCGTATATTCGCACTTGTAACCGTATACGATCTTCTACTCAACGCATCAGCTACCATGTTCTCTTTCCTACGATGTTATTGAATGGTACGATCGTAATCTTCAATGTACTCGAGCCAACGTCTTTTTGGCGCGTATTTACGCTCATTTAGTTGAAGAAATATTTGAGGGTTTTAGAAATGGGTTTTGTACTGGGGTCAATACAAAATTCGATTTCACGATCTAGGGGTAAGCTAAGAAGTCTTCAAGAATACGTCAGGAAATTTATTAACAATAGAATTATCATTCAAAACTGTGACTCTCATCCAATACTTGAATAGCACGTCACATTGATACCTATCAACTTGCCACCGTCATTCAAGATGTTGCCTACAGAAAGTCTGGCTTCGATGCATTCCACACAAGAAAGTCAACAACGAAAGGATCGGGGTTCTTTATTTATGGCTTGATATGACAATGATTGACTTTAGTGGTTTGGTTACTTTGAATTCATATAACAAAGTTGGTTAGAATATGAAAGCTAACAACCTTACGAAAAGCATGATGAGTAGTTAACCAATTGATTCCTAAAATCGCATCAAAGGCAAGTATTTTCAAAGAGACAAGATCGACACGTAACGTGAAAGTGTTGATTTGAACAAGATTTATAAATAGTGGAGGTAACGAAGGTTTCTCCCAACTGAGTTTAAACAGATATATCAAAGTCTAACTTCTCCGGAGTTAACTTCAAACATTGAACACAACTAGGTGCAATAAAAGAGTGAGTAGAACCGGTATCTAACACGGTATAAACTTCGCAAGAGTTTATAACTAACATACCCGAGATAATTTTATTCAGGTTCCTCGTCACGAAAAAAAAACGCTCTCTTAAACTACTGGCTTTGGCTTGTCTGGGACATCCTTTGGCATCACTATCCCAGCTGGAATTGACTTCACCATACGACAAAATCGAGCTAGGTGACCTTCTTCTTCCGCATTAAAACACGCTTTGGATTGTCACTGACGTCTGATTTTGACGGATGTGTCCCTCCTGTCCACATTTGAAACATACGACCGGTGATCGTTCATCTTCCTTTGAAATGGGTGCTGGTACCGATGTCTTTACGTCATTGTTGAACCTTCTCTTCTTGAAATGTCCATTCTTATTGTTTTGGTCATGATTACCACCGGTGGTTACCATTTACGCATGTTGATTCCTCCATGTCACCATGCTTTGATGATTAGTTATCACCGATTATCATTTTGTCTACCGCTTCTTTTGGTTGCGTTGACTCGTTATCGCGCTCCACTAATCGAGCCCTATTTATAACTTCTGAATATAAACACAGTTTATGAGAAATAAGATATTGACGTATCTCCGGCTTCAAACCTCTTAAAAACATCCGCGTCATTCTCTCTTCATTATCAGCCAAGTGGGACCCAAATCGGGACAACTCGGCAAACTTGGCTTCATACTGCGACAAGGTCATATTGTTTTGCTCCAACTTGATAAATTCCACCTCCTTCATGTGACGAATGCTTTCGGAAAAGTACTTGTCATTGAACAGCTCTTGGAACTTCTCCCAAGACATCTTGAAAAGGCGTCGGGTAATGCTTTTCTGATTCCCACCAAAGATCTCGCCTCTTCACACAACATAAAAATGTGGCAAAGGGAACCTTTTGCTCCTCGGAGCATCCCAAGACATCAAATATCTTGGTGATCTGCTTTAACCACGTCTCCGCCTTAAGTGGTTCTGGCTTTCCCAAAAACTCTGATGGTCCTAGCTCCTTGAATTGCTTAGCGGTGACCAACCGTGGGTTGCCATTGTTTCCTCCTGTATTATGAACAGGAGCCGTCTTCGCCTGATGTTGCATGAATTCTAAAAAACTCTTAAACGTACCATCGTTCGTCAATTGATCAGTGTTGTTGTTTACAGGAGGATTATCGCCATCCTGTTGCACATTGTCCTGATTATTGATCTGTGGAGAATCAACGGTCTCCTGTGCTCCATTGCTTATCTCAACATTTTCAGATGCCATTTTCAAATACTACCACAAAACAAAGGTTAATTGACATATAACATATTATCCATATATTCTGACCGACCAATTAAATAACAAATAAACTTAGGTAGGTCATACTAGCAAGAAGAATTTCCCGCCTCTCCTCCTAGTTCTATTCTCACATCCTAGCCAAGGATCATATCCCTAAGCTTTGATACCAACTGTGACGCCCCCAAAATTAGGTATACATCACCCATCTTGAGTCGCCAGATACATGGTACAAAATTCAAATATAACTTAATAATACAACTCGTAAGTATACAATACGACAAAACATAAACTGTGAGTTTGAATACAAATATTGTCTACTAGAGAGTATACAAACTCAAAAGAAGTCCTCATTACAATTATTATCACACTATTTCACAGAATAGTGAGGACTACTAATGAACCATTTAGGACAATCACTCCGTTCCCCGACTCGTCCCAACAATATTCTCATTTCCTGAAGAGATCAGTGAAAGAAAGGGTGAGCTCAACTAGCCCAGTAAGAAATATTATGACTAAGATAATGCAGAATAAATTATCATTAGCCTTAAACAGTGTTAAACTGATACAATATAGCAAACATCAAGTTTAACTGCATTGGAACAAGCAATCCATGAAAAGAGTCAAGTATAGAATAAAATCTACTATCTTTTATGATTTAAAAAGTTTTTCATCACTGTTATCGCTGGGACTCAGCTTAATAAATAATCCACATCATCGAATCACCCCTGCACTACGTCCAAGGATATTCTTTATTATCACATCCATGAATTAATATTTCATTGCTGGGACTCAGCTCAATAAATAATCCACATCATCGAATCACCCTTGCACTCCAGCTAAGGATATTCTTTAGTATCACGACCACGAATTATCCATGCACTACGGCTAAAGATAATAATGTTTTCATCAACGATCCTGAGCATGCCATAAAATAATTCATCTTTGCACTACGGCCAAAGAGAATCCATAGCCATAATCATACCAAAAACTGTCCATCAATGCACTACGGGCCAATGAGGACTTTTTTCCACATTATTTGTAAAATTACGGTCATGATTACAAGAATAATCCTCGGTCATAATCATACCAAGTCCATCTATGCACCACGAGGCCACGAGATGACTTTCAACAAAATATAAACATGAGGATGATGACAATGATATAAGAATTCAATAAAACAAGTTCAAGAATTAATTTATATAGGAACCGATAACGTCCAAATTGTCAACATGAATCTTTGCTTTGTAGAGTAAAATTCAAGAATGCTCGTAAGAATGTTTCCGTGAAAGATCTTTGGATGAAGCGCAAATATCGAGGATATTCCACTAATTTCATGGAGTATAGAAGTTAAAGTTTTAACCAATCGAGTATAATAAAGAATGGAATAACAAAAGAAATCACCATGCGTGCGGTATTGATAAACAAAGTTATTCCAACGTAATAATATTAATTCGGAACTGTGTCGGTAAATTTACATGCCGGCGAGGATATTGCAATAGAATAATATAGACGGAACCGTGTCCCAAGAAAAAAGCGCACAAAATGTGAGGATATTCCAATGTAATAATAATAAAGATGGAACTGTGTCATGCGTAAACGCATGCATGTGATATATTCAACGAGAATAATAATAATAAAGATGTAACCAGTCCCAAGGCGTAAATGCACGCATATGGATATTCCAAATGTAATAATAATAAAGAAGGAATAATAGAAGAATGTCACCAAGTATAGGGTAGTCCGCGTATACTGGTTATTCCAACAAAATGATAAATAATGGAATAACAGAAGTTCTCTTCATGAATACAAAAGAAATAATACCCTCTACGAGTACAACAAATAATAATCCCTACCTTTGAAAAAAGAGTACTCCGACTAGTAGGTCGAGGATATACTCGAAGAAAACTTGCACTACGCTCAAAGCTTTCTTAAACTCTAAAGAAATACGCTTAAGATTATAGAAGAAGAACTCTCTCTATAGTTTCTCTCTCTAGAGTTTTAGTGAATTCGTAAGAAATAATGAAGGAATGAGCTTCTATTTATAGAAAAATGGACTGCATAGTAAATAACTCATGAACGGTCTAGATTGATTTACTTTAATCTGATGGTCCATATTTAAAGCAAAATCATTTAAATAAAATATAATATATTCTATTTATAATCTCATAAAATGAATAACTTTATAAAAAATTTTACTATGCAAACACTATGCAGGCACTATGCAAATACTATGCATAATAAAATATAATATATTCTAATTATTGTCTAATAAAAAGTATAACTTTATAAAAGTATTCTGCATTTTATATAAAAAAGATTTACTATGCAAAATACTATGCGGAACTACGCAACACTATGTCGTAATAGAATATAATATATTCTATTTATAGAATAACTTTATAAAAGTATTACGCTTTATTACATTAATAATACCAATAAAACAAAAGCGAGTGACTTATCACATAAGCATCAATAATCAATACCGCAATGTTACTACTATGCAACCACGTGTATTCTTTATACTTTAACACCGGGTGTTTCAACAGTTAACGGTAAAACTTCCGTCGTATTTTCAATAAAATATTTTTGTTGTTTTCTCAATCCGACAATAATTCCGTTGTGGGGTCCCCCAATGATTGTACCATTGTACGGATATTCCCCGACAAAAAGATTATTCCCTGACCAATCGAATATTATATAACAACTTGCGTACTTTTCAAAATTTATAAATACTACCCACAACTATAACATTATATCAAATCAACACCATAATATTCAAAAAATTATTTCGAGAAAAATTAAATATTTATTCATAAAATCTGGGGTCTCACATTGAGCGTATTTCTTTAGAGTTTAAGAAAGCTTTGAGCGTAGTGCAAGTTTTCTTCGAGTATATCCTCGACCTACTAGTCGGAGTACTCTTCTTTCAAAGGTAGGGAATATTATTTCTTTTGTATTCATGAAGAGAACTTCTTTTATTCCATTCTTTATTATTCTGTTGGAATAACAAGTATACGCGGACTACCCTATACTTGGTGACATTCTTTTATTATTCCATCTTTATTATTATTCTGTTGGAATATCACATGCATGCGTTTTTACTGGGACACCGGTTAAAATCTTTATTATTATTACATTGGAATATCCTCATACATGCGTTTCACGCTTGGCCCGACCGTTCCGTTATTTATTATTCTTCTGGAATAACATGTCTATGCGAAGTACTGCATGCATAGTGATTTCTATTGTTATTCTATTCTTTATTATTCTGTTGGAACATCCTATCGGTGCGAATTTCGCATGACCTGGTTCCGTTAGTTATTATTCTGTTGGAATAACCTGCCTGTGCGGTCTATCGCATGCATGGTGATTTCTTTTCTTATTCCATTCTTTATTATACTCAGTTGGTTAAAGTTTTGACTTCTATACTCCATGAAATTAGTGGAATATCCTTGATATTTGCGCTTCATACAGTATCTTTTCATGGAAATATTCTCCTAAGCATTCTTAAATTTTACTCTACAAAGCAGTATCATGTTGACAATTTGGACGTTATCAGTTCCTAGATAAATTAATTCTTGAACTTTTTTTATTGAATTCTTATATCATTGTCATCATCCTCATGTTTATATTTTGTTGAAAGTCATCTGTGGCCTGTAGTGCATAGATGGACTTGGTATGATTATGACCAGGGATTATTCGGTGTAATCATGACCGTAATGTTACAAATGATGTGAAAAAAGTCCTCATTGGCCCGTAGTGCATTGATGGACAGTTTTTGGTATGATTATGGCTATGGATTCTCTTTGGCCGTAGTGCAAAGATGAATTGTTTTATTGCATGATCAGGACCGTTGATGAAAACACAATTATCTTTAGCCGTAGTGCATGGATAAATCGTGGTCGTGATACTAAAGAATATCCTTGGCAATAGTGCAGGGGTGATTCGATGATGTGGATTATTTATTAAGTTGAGTCCTAGCGATTAAAGTGATGAAAAACCTTTTAAATCATAGAAGATAGTAGATTTTATTCCCTACTTGACTCTTCTAATGGATTACTTATTCCGCTGCAGTTAAACTTGATAGTTATTATATTTTATCAGTTTAACACCGTTGAAGGCTAATGATAATTTATTCTGCATTATCTTAGTCATAATATTTCTTACTGGGCTAGTTGAGCTCACCCTTTCTTTCATTGTTCTCTTCAGGAAATGAGAACGTAGCTGGGGCTAGTCGGGGAACAAAGTGATGGTCCTATATGGCGCATTAGCAGTCCTCACTATTCTGTAAAATAGTGTAATAATAAATGTAATGAGGACTCCAGTGAGTGTGGATATTGTCTAGATGATAATATTTGTATTAAAACTCACAGCATATGTTTTGTCGTATTTTACACGACTGTTGTATAATTAGTTTGTATTTGTATTCTATACCATGTATCTGGCGACTCAAGATGGGTGATGTATACCTAATTTTGGGGGCATCACAAGAGCAGGTTCTATTTTATAGCTTACAAGCTTTAATAGATCCAAATGGCACTCGTACCAAGCGAATCCAGGACCGGGGGAGGCAGCAAGCCACCAATGTGCAACAAGGATAAATTTGCTAACTGGAAAGTCTAGATGCAAGCTTACATGGACTCAATAGATGAAGATCTATTTGAGACTGTTCTTAATGGGCCCTATATACCAACAAAGCTTGCACCAACCATTGACGATCCAAATAGAGTACAAATCAAAGTTAAAGAAGAATGGACAGACACAGAGAATAGAGCTGTCCAACTTGATAAAAAGGCAAAGAACATCCTGTTCCAATCCCTAGAAGATGATCTGTTTGAAAATGTTGTAAATGATAAAAACAACTAAGGAAGTTTAGGGAAGCACTCATTGATTATGCACGAAGGAATCCAAAGAAGTCGAGAGAACAAGCGGTCTCTTGACACATCAGTATGAAATGTTCGCTCATGTGCAGGGAGAAAACGTGACTGCAACCTATGAAAGATTCAACATTCTGCTCAACTCTCTACGAGCGTATGGGAAGATCTATCCTAACAAGGATCTAACCATAAAGTTCATGAGAGCCCTACCAAGCAGGTGGGATGCAAAGACCACAGCAATAAGAGAATCAAAGAATCTTAATGAGATGACAGTTCAACAACTGTATGGAAATCTCCTGACCTATGAACTAGAGCTGACCCAACGCGCCGAAACCTTATCAGAAGGAAAAATAAAGGATAAGGGTGTTGCTCTCAAGGAAAATGAAGGTGTATCAAAAGTCATCACTGAGATTGACTCTGATGATGATGAAGACGATGACGATGACCTTGCTATGCTGGTAAAGAGACTAAGAAGGTTCATGCGACAAGCGCGAACCCAAATGAAGCCAAAGAAAGTCGACAGACTTCACGTCACCAGAACAAATGAATGACTTATGCTACAACTGCAAGAAATCTGGTCATTTCATTGCCAACTACAACAAGCCTATCAAAGTAGAACTAAAGAAGAAATCTCATACAAAGAAAGAATACAAAGGAACCAAGAGGCCTCAGAAAAGAGACAAAGGCCTGGTTGCCGGAGGATCATGGAGTGATTCAGATATTGACTCAAATGCAGACTCTGGAGATGAAGAAGAACCACAAATGGCCAATCTGTGCTTAATGGCCAAACATGCAAAGGACAAACAAAGCCTCAACATACATAATGTAAGTCTCGACGAGGTATTTGATTTTAATTCTCCTGATGTAGATATAAGTGAATTAAGAACTACTCTGCATGGCATAACCACTGATCTATATCAATACATGAAGTGGTTCAGAGTCTTGTCTAAAGATCACTCACTTCTTCAAACTCTTGAAGATCTATTAAGACTCTGTGTCTTAGATTTCAAAGGGAGTTGGGATAAGTACCTACCACTGGTGGAATTCTCCTACAACAACAGTTATCAAGCAAGTATAGGCATAGCTCCATTCGAGGCGTTGTATGGACGAAAGTGTCGTTCTCCAGTATATTGGGATGAGGTGGGAGAAGCAACGTTGTTGGGACCAGAAGTAGTACGCATGACTACAGAAAAGATTCAAATGATCCGGCAACGTATAAAGACCTCACAAGATCGACAAAAGAGTTATGATGATCTTCATCGAAAGGAAGTGGAATTTAATATTGGAGATCATGTATTGTTATGTGTTGCACCATGGAAGGGAGTTACAAGATTTGGGAAGAGATGAAAGCTCAATCCATGATTTATTGGACCATTTGAGATTCTTGACCGAATAGGAAATGTGGCCTATAGACTCGCATTACCTCCAAGTATGTCTCGTGTTCATAATGTTTTTCACATATCTATGCTTCGTAAATATGTTAAAGACCCGAACCACATTATTGAGTCAGAACCAGACGAGATAGACGAAGATTTAACGTACGAGGAGGTACCTGTTAAGATCTTAGATAGGAAAGAGCATGTCTTACACACGAAGGTTATACCACAAGTTAAGGTTTTGTGGAGAAATCATGCTATTGAGGAAATGACTAGGGAGTTGGAATCGGAAATGAAAGCGAGGTACCCTCACCTTTTTGAAACACCAGGTACGTACGTCAATTTCGAGGACGAAATTTCATAAGGAAGGGAGGTTGTAAGACCCCAACTTATTATAAATAAAATTGAGTTTCTCTATTTATTATTTTGAAATAATAAGGATTAATTTGATATAATGCTCTGGTTATGGGTGAAATGTGTAAATTTTACAAAATAAGCAAGTGGTTATAAAATAATCATTGTTATCGGGGAATATTCGGTTGGTCGTGGAATATTCTTTTTGTCGGGAATATCCGTACGACGGCGCAGTTATTTGTGGGCCCCATAACGAATTAACTTTCGGATGAACAAAATGATAAAGTTTGAGTTTTTATAAATAATGGCGTAATTGTTACCGTTAACACTGTTGGATTACCTGGTGGTTAAAATATACGATGTCTGGCGTGGTTGCGATGAAGACACTACCAGTGTGACGCACAGTATTGTTGAATTATTGATTCTTACGTGAAGAAGGCACTACTCAATAATTGTTACGAAATTCTTGTTCAATATTTTATTTTATTGATTCAATAATTCTTTGCGTTGATATTTTATATTATTGTTGTTTCAATAATTATCAACGCATAAAGATTTTCCATTATCCGATCAATAATTTATATTATTTGAATAATATTATTAGATAGCATTATTGGCAATGTCTAGAAAGTTACATCAAGGAGAGGTTTGGTCACCTAATTACGCCGCCAATGAGAGAAATCCTTATTGGAAAGCCCTTCTTTCCTCGGGAACTACCGGTTGTCATAATTGTGATTCGTAAATATTATTTGTGAATAACTAATTATTGATTTATATGATAAGGAAATATTTATTTGATCTTGATTATAAATGATGGATTTATTTATGTGGTTATAAATGAAGGTATTCTAGCATGAAATAATTGTTGAAGGTTTGGTATATTTTTGGTGGAGTTACAATTATTTCTTTGTTAAAATATTCATTCAAATATATTATTATAATATATTATAATTTTTTAAATAATAATAATATTATTATAATATATAAGCATGTGATTAAAGGATGGAGTAAGCAAATTGCATTTGAACGCATAGCAGTATATCTTTGAATTTCCTAAATTGGTTGGTGAGAGTTCTTCTGCAAAATTTGATTTTCAATTTGTGGAATAAAAGCATTGATTGGTGGAATTAGTTGGTGGGTGGAAGAAATTCTTCCAAGTGTGGGCCTGCAAGTTGAGCAATTCCTTACAAACTCTTTCTGTAAAGCTTACTTTCAAAAGGTGGGCCTCACCCTTAAAGAATTGCAGGCAAAGAAAGAAAAAAGGAAGGTTAGGCATAATAGTTAGGCAGGAATTAGGCAGGATGTTTTGTTTTACTCCTCCGCGTTGCACTATAAATAGGGGGTAACCCCTCCTTCCTCAATCACACTAATTCATAATCAGAAATTCTTATTCTAAAGTATTGTGAGTATTTTTTATGAGTATAAGAATATTTTGAGAGTAGTTTTTTTGCAAGATTTTCTCAGAATAATATCTGATATTACAATCAAATCCAGTTTCTACCAAGGTAAAGGATATTATTTTATTTCAATACTCGTAAGAAATATTATTTTATTTCATACTCCATTGTATGGAAGCGATATTATTTCATTTCATATTCCTAAATTTGAACTTACTATAGTAAGTATGGCTTCTATAATTCCTGAAATGATTAGAAATGTTGTTTCATCTAATATCATTTCATAGGAATATTGGTCTGAACTTTTTATCAAATTTGGAACTTTTCATGACTGGGTACTATTCACTGCTTTCGTTCATAATTCTCGTTCATGGGTACTATTCACAGTCTTCGCTCATAGTTCTTCGCTCACTTGCATCGCTTCACTTGGTCATCGTTTCACAAAAGAAAAAAAATTATATTTTTTTTTTCTTCCAAGTTATCTGTTGTGACCCTTATTCTTGAAATTAAATCCATATTTTGATCTTCATTCTTGAATTTTACTCCACTATAATTTATTATGAAGTATTATTGATCTTGGATAAACTGTAATACGAATCCCTAATATTTGTCCTTCTGTCTCACGGGATTCGTTTCCTTTAAAATATTTTTCATCATCCTCAGTCTTAAATGATGATGTTACTGAATATCTTTGGCCTGTAGTGCAAAGATGAACGATTAACTGATGAATATCTTTGACTCGTAGTGCAAAGATGAACAGGTGTTGAGATGAACATGACCGACTGGTGATACAAATGAATATCTTTGGCCTGTAGTACAAAGATGAATATTTGATTAATGATGTATACTGATTGTTGTTACAGGGATAAAATATTGATGATGAATTTTTAAATCTTAGAAGATAGTAGAATTTATTCTCTACGTGACTCTTTTAATGGATTTACTTTTCACGCATTTGTTGATCTAAAACTTGTTGTCTATTATATTCTATCGATTTTTCCTGTTGAAGACTAATGATAATTTGTTGTATATTATCTTAGTCATAATATTCTTTATCGGGCTAGTTGAGCTCATCCTTTTCCTTTTGTTCCATTTTTCTTCCCGGAGGTGAGAACATAGCGAGAACTAGGTAAAGTGTGGAGTGATGGTTCAGATAGATGTATTAGTAGTCCTCACTTTTTTGTAAAATAGTGTATCATTAATTGTAATGAGGACTCCTTTTGAGTTTGTATACTCTCTATTAGACTATATTTGTATTCAAATTCACAATATATGTGTTGTCGTATTTTGCACAATAATTGTATTACTGAAGTTGTATTTGTTTCTGTACCATGTATTTGGCATCTCATAATGGGTGATGTATACCTATTTTGGGGGTGTCATAGTTGGTATCAGAGCTTAGGGATATGGTCTCTGGCGGAGATCGAGGAATAGAATTAGGAGGGGAGAGATGAGTAAATCCTTCGCTAGTGTGTCCTATCAAAGCTTATTTGTTGGTCGATCATAATATAGGGATATTATGTGATATATTAATTTGTTTAACTAACCCTTGTTTTATGACAGTATTTAAGAATGGCTGCTGAGAACGTTAACAATGGAGTATATGAGACTGTGGAACAACCTTTAGTCACAAACCAGGAGAACGTGCAACAGGAAGGCAATATTCCTCCTATAAACAACACTACCGAGCAAACGATGAACGATGGAATGTTTAGGAGCTTTTTGCAGTTCATACAAAACCAGACGAGGGAGACTCGTGCATAAAATACGGGTGGAAATGCTAGCAATACGCGGCTTGTCACAGCCAAGCAGTTCAAAGAATTGGGACCACCAGAATTTAAGGGAAAGCCGGATCTGATCATGGCGGAAACGTGGGTCAAGCAAATTACCAAGATATTCGATGTCTTGGGATGCACGGAGGAACAGAAGGTTCCATTCGCCACCTTTATGTTCCGCGGTGAGGCGGATTCTTTGGTGGGAGTCTCATGTGAATCGTACTCCACCCGGTATTGCGCACTCAACATGTCTTGGGAAACGTTTCAGAAACTATTCAATGACAAGTACTTTCCTGAAAGTATTCGTCATATGAAGGAGGTGGAGTTTATCAGACTGGAATAAAACAACATGACGGTGTCCCAATACGAGGCAAAGTTTACAGAGTTATCCAGGTTTGCACCTCATTTAGTCGAAAATGAGGAACGAATGACAAGGATGTTTCTGAGAGGTCTAAAGTTTGAGATTCGGCAATATCTTATCTCTTATAAATTTTCTTTATATTCAGATGTTGTAAATAGGGCTCAATTATTAGAGCGAGATAATGAGTATGTTCAACCAAGGGACCACAACCAGGGTCATACCAGGTGGCGGCGATCATCGAACAATGAAACCCAATGAGGAGGAAAACATTCTATTAAAAGCGGTACCCACTCTGGTGGTAATCGTGGCCGTGATAATAGAAGGAGCAAGTCGGGAGGAGATTTCAAGAAGAGAAGGTACAACAATGATAACTTGAAGACGTCAGCACAAACATCAACTATTTTTAGGGGAGGAGAACGAGCACCAGTCATTTGTTACAAATGCGTGAAAGAGGGACACAGCAACCCAAACTGCCCACAACAATCCAAGGTGTGTTATAACTATGGAAAGGAAGGTCATATATCTAGAGATTGTCTAGTTGCAAAACCAAGTTCAACGGGGATTGTGACTCCAAAGGCTATCCCGAACAAGTCAAAGTCGGTGGTTCCTGGAAGGGCATTTGTCGTGTCTGCACAAAACGCGAGGAACCCAAACGAGGTGATCACGGGTAAGCTTATCATAAACTCTTGCGAAGTTTATACCTTACTAGATACCGGTTCTACACATTCTTTTATCTCTCCTGCTTGTGCTCAATGTTTAAACTTGACTCCCGAGAAATTAGACTTTGATTTATCAGTGGAGACTCCGTTAGGAGAAACTTTTGTTACGTCCACTGTTTATAAATCTTGCTTAATCCAAGTTGGCACCATCACATTACCTGTGGATCTTATCTCTTTAAAGATACTTGCTTTTGATGTGATTTTAGGGATTGATTGGTTAACCACTCATCATGCCAAAATTGATTATTTTCGTAAAGTGGTTAGTTTTCATATTCCTAACCAACCTATTATGCGAATCCAAACAACCAAACCATTAAAGTCAATCATTGTCATATCGAGCCTTAAAGCTATTCGTATTTTGAAAAACAGATGTCAAGCTTTCTTAGCCCATGTCACAGACTTGAACAAAAACACATCAAATTTGAATAAAATTTCTGTTGTTAGTGAATTTCCTGAAGAACTTCCCGGTCTACCCTCAGAACGTGATGTTGAATTCTTTATTGACCTTGAACTGGGTACAAAACCCATTTCTAAAACCCCATATCGAATGGCTCTATTGAACTTCGTGGAGTTAAAAGTCCAACTCTGAAATTGTTAGACATTGGTTTCATTTGTCCTAGTACATCTCCTTGGGGTGCTCTGTTTTATTAAGTAAAGAAAGAAGAAAGACGAGTAGTATGCGACTTTGTAATGACTACCGAGAATTGAACCATGTCACCATCAAGAATAGGTATCCGCTACCTCGCATTGATGACCTGTTTGACCAGTTGCAAGGAGCACAATTCTTTTCAGAGATCGACCTTCCTTCCGGAAATCATCAAATTTGAAGATTAAAAGCGAGGATATTCCAAAGACGCCTTGAGAACTCGATGACGGCATTATGAATTCTTAGTCATGTCTTTTGGATTGACTAATGCTCCTATTGCTTTCATGGATATGATGAACCATGTATTCAAGGAATATTTAGATCAGTTCGTTGTTGTCTTTATTGATGACATCCTCATCTATTCCAAAAGCCGTGAAGATCATGAGCACCATTTGAAGCTGATACTTGAAAGGCTTCGTGAAAACAAGCTATATGCCAAGTGAAGAAATGCGAGTTACGGCTTGAGGAAGTAGCATTCCTTGGGCACGTGGTGTCAAAACATGGAGTATCTGTTGACCGTGAAGATTGAAGCAATACAAAGTTAGAAGCAACCAAGTCCGTGGACCAAGTGCATAGCTTTACGGGCTTAATTGGTTATTATCGAGATTCATGGAAGGATTTTCTCGAATCGCTACTCCGTTAACTCAGATTGACCCTTTAAGAATACAAAATTGTATGGAGCGAGGAATGCGAGAAGAGTTTCCAAGAGTTCAAGAGGAGACTCATTTAACACTGTTGCTCGCAATACCATCTGGTTCGGATGGATTTGTTATATACAGCAATGCTTCAGGAAAAGGGTTAGGATGTGTTCTCATGCAACATGGGAAAGTCATAGCCTATGCCTCAGGACAACTCAAAGAATATGAGAGGAATTATCCTACTCATGATCTAGAGTTGGCAGCAGTCATTTTCGCGTTGAAAATTTGGAGACACTACCTGTATGGGGAGAAAGTGGAGATCTATACGGATCATAAAAGCCTCAAGTACTTCTTCACCCAAAAGGAACTCAACATGCGACAACTACGTTGGCTCGAGCTGTTGAAAGATTATGATCATACCATTCAATACCATCCTGGAAAAGCAAACGTAGTAGCTAACGCATTGAGTAGAAGATCGTATGCGGGTACGAGTGCGATGTTGTTAACACAAAGACCCATTTTGTACGATTTACAAAGGATGGAGATTGAGTTTAAGTCTCCAGGGACCCACATGATGATGGCGAATATACGCGTAGAACCGACTTTAATCGATAAAGTTAAAGTTGTTCAAGCTACATACCTGGGGCTGATGCGTATGAAGAAGAAAGTGCAAGAAGGTGTTGTTCCAGAAGCAAGAATCGATGAAGAAGGAATACTTCGAGTCAACTCCAGACTTTGCATTCCTAACGATTCTAACCTGAAGCATAGAATCATGATGGAGGCACACAACACACCGTTTGCAATCCATCCTGGGAGTACCAAAATGTATCATGATATTCGACACACATTTTGGTGGAACAATATGAAGAGAGATCGCGGAGTTTACCTCGAGGTGTTTAATCATCGACATGTAAAGCGGAGCATCAAGTGCCAAAGGGTCCATTGCAACCACTTGAGATTACTGAAATGGAAGTGGAACACATTACCATGGATTTCGTTCTGGTCTTCCCAAAGTTTCTCAAGGCATAGATGCGATTTGGGTTATTGTTGATAGATTAACCAAGTCCGCTTTCATTTCTTGCCTATCGTGAGACTTTTTCCTTGAACTTCTTGCTCAGTATGTCGTGAATGAGATTGTGAGATTACATGGCATGCCGGTATCCATAGTTTTGGATCGTGACCCAAGATTCACTTCACGATTTTGGGTTAGCTTACGAAAGCTATGGGCGGAGTTCTGATTGAGATTCGTCATACCATCCTCAAACGGACGGACAATCAAAGAGGACTATTCAAACTCTTGAAGATCTATTAAGACTCTGTGTCCTAGATGTGACGACCCCAAAATTAGGTATACATCACACATCTTGGGTGCCAGATTCATGGTACAGAATTCAAATAAAACTTACTAATACAACTGTCGTGTACAATACGACAAAACATAAACTGTAAGTTTGAATACAAATATTGCCTACTAGAGATTATACAAACTCAAAAGGAGTCCTCATTACAATTATTATCACACTATTTCCCGGAATAGTGAGGACTACTAATGCTATCCTCTGGACCATCACTCCGTTCCCCGACTCGTCCCAGCTATATTCTCATTTCCTGAAGAGAACAGTGAAGAAAGGGTGAGCTCAACTAGCCCAGTAAGAAATATTATGACTAAGATAATGCAAAATAAATTATCATTAGCCTCCAACAATGTTAAACTAATAAAATAAAATAGACATCAAGTTTAACTACAGCTGAACAAGCAATCCATTAAAAGAGTCAAGTAGAGAATAGAATCTACTATCTTTTATGATTTAAAAAGTTTTTCATCACTTTTATCGTTTGAGACTCATTTCGATAAATAATCCACATCATTAAATCATCCACCTTTTTCTGAGGCCGAGGATATTCTTTAGTATCACGACCACGAATTATCCATGTACTACGGGCCAAAGATAATCGTGTTTTCATCAATCAGTCCCGATCATGCCATAAAACAATTCATCTTTGTTCCCTTGGTAGAAGAGAATCCATAGCCATAATCATACCAAAAAGCTGTCCATCAATGCACTACGGACGATGAGGACTTTTAATTTTCACATCATTTGTAACATTACGGTCATGATTATCTTAGAATAATCCTGGTCATAATCATACCAAGTCCATCTATGCACTCTGAGGCCGGATGACTTTCAACATAACATAAACATGAGGATGGTGACAATGATATAAGAATTCAATTAAACAAGTTCAAAATTAATTTGTCCGAGGAACCAATAACGTCCAAATTGTCAACATGATACTTCTTTGTAGAATAAAATTCAAGAATGCTCGGAAGAATATTTCCATGAAAATCTTTGGATGAAGCGCAAATATCGAGGATATTCCACTAATTTCATGGAGTATATAAGTCAAAATTTTAATCAGTGAGTATAATACTAGAATGGAATAACAAAAGATATCACCATGCATGTGGTACTTAGCATGAGCGGTTATTCAACGCGAATAATAATAACGGAACCATGTCGGTTGAAATTCACAATCAAGCGGGATGTTTCAACGAATAATAAATGATGGAACCCGGTCCGGCGTATAAGCACATCTGAGGATATTAAAATGAGAATAATAAAAGGCGAAATAATAAAAATGGAATCGAATTAAATTATACTTACAGGACATGATATTACGACGAGAATAATAAGGCGAAATAATAGAAATGGAACCCGGTCCGTATTATACTTACAGACCATAAGATATTAAAATGAGAATAATAAAAGGCAGAATAATGAAGAATGTCACCAAGTATAGGGTAGCCAGCGTATCTGAGTTATTCAGCGAATAATAAATAAATGGAATATGAAGTTCTCTTCTTGAATACAAAAGAATAATATCCCTTACTAGTAAAAGAAACTTAATATAAGAGTAGGGAAGTAGCAGAATACTTTTTTTCTTTCTCTCTATAATTTTTCTCTCTCTAGAGTTTGGTGAATTTGTAAGAAATAATGAAGGAATGAGCTTCTATTTATAGGAGAATGGAAGGAAACCTTTGTTCATGGATGAAATAATTTTGCAAATATACGTATCAGGTTTTGATATCACCAATGCAAAAATTCAATCAACTAACTTGATAAGATTACAACAAAAAAATTAAAATATAATACATATATATAAACACATGTTTTCAACTTATTTATATCAATATTATATATACACCACTTAATTTTCTCCCCATAAATCAACATCAATCCCCACCCACCCAATAATCAAATTCACTACTCTCTTACACATCACTATCACACTACCACTTTTCCACCATTTTCAACTCTCACACATCACTTTCACTCTTTCTTTTCTCCCCACATCTCTCCACTCACATATATAATATATATATACACACACATCACAATCTTTTATATATAAACTCCTTCCCATCGTAACTCTCTCCACCCCCATTTCCAAAATCGGTTTTTCAACACATATAGGCCCCCATGTGGGCCCCACCTTTAAATAATTTTCTACCGATTATTTTGAAAAATAGGTAAATGGGGTACATAAAATAAGCAAAAGCGGGTGACTTCTCACGTAAGCATCAATAATCAATCTGGTATGCTACTCTTCTATGCGACCAGCGTATTCTTGTACTTTACTCTAAGAGTAGTTCAGCGATATTAACAGTAAAAACTTCCATGATTATTTTTAATAAAAATATTTTTGTCGTTTTCTCAATCAAATGAATAATTTAGATTAAGGGGTCCACCAATGATTACCTTGCATTGTCTGAATATTCCTTGCTAAAACGAATATTCCCCGACCAATCGAATATAATACAACAACTTTCATACTTTGCAAAATTTATAAATACTACCTACAACTATAACATTATATCAAATCCGCACCATAATATAAATAAAATATTTCGAGAAATTTAAATCTTTATTCATAAAATCTGGGGTCTCACAGCTTTCCTCTCTTCCCAAATCTTGTAACTCCCTTCCATGGTGCAACACGTAACAATACATGATCTCCAATATTAAATTCCACGTCCTTTCGATGAAGATCAACATAACTCTTTTGTCGATCTTGTGAGGTCTTTATACGTTGCCAGATCATTTGAATCTTTTCTGTAGTCATGCGTACTAATTCTGGTCCCAACAACGTTTCTTCTCCCACCTCATCCCAACATACTGGAGAACGACACTTTCGTCCATACAACGCCTCGAATAGAGCCATGCTTATACTTGCTTGATAACTGTTGTTGTAGGAGAATTCCACCAGTGGTAGGTACTTATCCCAACTCCCTTTGAAATCTAGTGTGAGACCCCAGATTTTATGAATAAAGATTTAAATTTCTCGAAATATTTTTTTATATTATAGTGTGGATTTGATATAATGTTATAGTTGTGGGTAGTATTTATAAATTTTGCAAAGTATGCAAGTTGTTGTATTATATTTGATTGGCTCAGAAATATTCGCTTTTAGCGGTGGAATATTCGCAATAACAAGTATGATCATTGGTGGACCCGACACTAATTATTAGCTTGATTGAGAAAATGATAAAAATATTTTTATTAAAAATAACAATGGAAGTTTTACCAATTATCACCGTTGAACTACTTTGTAGTAAAGTACGTAAAGAATACGATGTCTGCGATAACATAGTACACACTGTATTTGATTATTGATGCTTACATGAGAAGTCACCGCGCTTTATTTTATAGACCCCATTTACCTATTTTTCAAAATAATCTAGTGAAAATTATTTAAAGCGTGGGGCCCATATGTATGGGGCCTATATGTGTTGAAAAACCGATGGGGGTGGGAGAGAGTTACGTATGGGGAAGGAGTTTATATATAAAAGATTGTGATGTGTGTGTATATATATATATATTATATGTGTGGAGTGAGAGTGGTGGGGAGAAAAGAAAGAGTGAAAGTGATGTGTGAGTGGAAAATGGTGGAAAAGTGGTAGTGTGATAGTGATGTGTAAGAGTGTAGTGAATTTGATTATTGGGTGGGTGGGGGATTGATGTTGGTTATGGGGAGAAAAATTAAGTGGTGTATATATAATATCGATATATATAAGTTGAAAACATGTGTTTATATATATGTATTATTTTTAATTTTTTGTTGTAATCTTATTGGTTAGTTGATTGAATTTTTGCATTGGTGATATCAAAACCTTGATACGTATATTTGCAAAATTATTTCATCCATGAACATGAGGTCTTCCATTCTCCCATAAATGTAAGCTCATTCCTTCATTATTTCTTATAAATTCACCTTAAACTCTGTAGAGAGAAAAATTATGTAGAGAAAGAAGAAAAGTATTCGCTACTTCCTACTCTTATATTCAGCTTTTTACAGAAGGATATTATTCTTTTGTATTCAAGAAGAGAACTTCATTATTCCATTTCTTTATTGTTCGCTTGAATAACTCAGATATACGCTGCACCCTACCCTATACTGGTGACATTCTTCTATTATTCTACATCTTTATTATTCGTCGAATATCCCGTCTGTATATACATGCTATCTGGGGTTCCATTTCTATTATTCTGTCTTTATTATTCGTTTCTAATATCATGTATGTGCTATAATTGACCGGACCGATTCCATTTTTTATTATTTTGTCTTTATTATTCGCTTTAATATCCTCAGATGTATATCTGTGGGACTGGGTTCCATCATTTATTATTCCGCATTTATTATTACATTGGAACATCCCGCTTGCGGTGAATTTCACGACCGTTTCCGTTATTATTATTCTGTTGGAATAATCGTCTACATAAGTACTTCGCATGCATGGTGATATCTTTGTTATTACATTCTATTATTATACTTAGTTGATTAAAATTTTGACTTATATACTCCATGAAATTAGTGGAATATCCTTGATATTTGCGCTTCATCCAGTATTTTTCATGGAAATATTCTTCTGAGCATTCTTGAATTTTATTCTACAAAGAAGTATCATGTTGATAATTTGGACGTTATTGGTTCCTGGACAAATTAATTCTTGAACTTGTTTAATTGAATTCTTATATCATTGTCATCATCCTCATGTTTATGTTATGTTGAAAGTCATCTGTGGCCTGTAATGCATAGATGGACTTGGTATGATTATGACCAGGGATTATTCGGTATAATCATGACCGTAATATTACAAATGATGTGAAAATTAAAAGTCCTCATTGGCCCGTAGTGCATTGATGGACAGTTTTTGGTATAATTATGGCTATGGATTCTCTTCGGCCAAGGGAGCAAACATGAATTGTTTTATGGCATGATCAGGACCGTTGATGAAAACACGATTATCTTTGGCCCGTAGTGCATGGATAATTCGTGGTCGTGATACTAAAGAATATCCTCGGCCGTAGTGCGGGGATGATTTAATGATGTGGATTATTTATTGAAATGAGTCTCAAATGATAAAAGTGATGAAAAACTTTTAAATCATAAAAGATAGTAGATTCTATTCTCTACTTGACTCTTTTAATGGATTGCTTGTTCAGCTGTAGTTAAACTTGATGTCTATTTTATTTTATTAGTTTAACATTGTTGGAGGCTAATGATAATTTATTTTGCATTATCTTAGTCATAATATTTCTTCTTTGGGCTAGTTGAGCTCACCCTTTCTTCACCGTTTCTCTTGAAATGAGAATATAGCCGACTGAGCCTGGGGAACTGGAGTGATGGTCCGGAGGATAGCATTAGTAGTCCTCACTATTCCGGAAATAGTGTGATAATAATTGTAATGAGGACTCCTTTTGAGTTTGAGAATAATCTCTAGTAGGCAATATTTGTATTCAAACTTACGATTTATGTTTTTTAAGTATTGTACACTTGACGATTGTATTAGTAAGTTGTATTTGAATTTTGTACCATGAATCTGGCGACCCAAGATAGGTGATGTATACCTAATTTTGGGGGCGTCACAAAAGCTCAATCCACGATTTGTTGGACCATTTGAGATTCTTGACCGAATAGGAAATGTGGCCTATAGACTCGCATTACATCCAAGTATGTCTCGTGTTCATAATGTTTTTCACATATCTATGCTTCGTAAATATGTTAAAGACCTGAACCACATTATTTAGTTAGAACCAGACGAGATAGCCGAAGATTTAACGTACGAGGAGGTACCTGTTAAGATCTTAGATAGGAAAGAGCATGTCTTACGCACGAAGGTTATACCACAAGTTAAGGTTTTGTGGAGAAACCATGCTATTGAGGAAATGACTTGGAGTTGGAATCTAAATGAAAGCGAGGTACCCTCACCTTTTGAAACACCGTGTATCGTCACGTCAATTTCGAGGACGAAATTTCATAAGGAAGGGAGGTTGTAAGACCCCAACTTATTATAAATAAAATTGAGTTTCTCTATTTATTATTTTGAAATAATAAGGATTAATTTGATATAATGCTCTTGTTATGGGTGAAATGTGCAAATTTTACAAAATAAGCAAGTGGTTATAAAATAATCATTGTTGTCGGAGAATATTCGGTTGGTCGTGGAATATTCTTTTTATTGGGAATATCCGTCGACGCAATGCCGCAGCCATTTATGGGCCCATAACGTAAATAAGCTCATTTATGAAGAAAACGACAAAGTTTGAGTTTTTATAAATAACGCGTAATTATTATTTATTAACAATTTGTTGGATTACACGGTGGTTAACATACGATGTCTACGCGTGGGTTGCACAAAGAAAGCATACAATGTTACCACATGTATTGTTGAATTATTGATTCTTACGTGAAGGCACTACTTTCGATAATTATTACGATGAATTACTTGCTCAATATTTTATTTTATTGATTCAATAATTGATGCGTTGATATTTTATATTATTGTTGTTTCAATAATTATCAACGCATGATATTTTCTATTATCCGATCAATAATTTATATTATTTGAATAATATTATTAGATAGCATTATTAGCAATGTCTAGAAAGTTACATCGAGGAGAGGTTTGGTCACCTAATTACGCCGCCAGATGAGGAGAAATCCTTATTGAAAGCCCTCTTCTTTCTGAACTACCGGTTGTCATAATTGTGATTACGTAATATTATTTGTGAATAATTAATTATTGATTTATATGATAAGGAAATATTTATTTGATGCGGTTATAAATGATGGATTTATTTATGTGGTTATAAATGAAGGAATTCTAGCATGAAATAATTGTTGAAGGTTTGGTATATTTTTGGTGGAGTTACAATTATTTCTTTGTTAAAATATTCATTCAAATATATTATTATAATATATTATAATTGTTTAATTAATAATAATATTACTATAATATATAAGCATGTGATTAAAGGATGGAGTAAGCAAATTGCATTCGAACGCATACCAGTATATCTTTGAATTTCCTAAATTGGTTGGTGAGAGTTCTTCTGCAAAATTTGATTTTCAATTTGTGGAATAAAAGCATTGATTGGTGGAATTAGTTGGTGGGTGGAAGAAATTCTTCCAAGTGTGGGCCTGCAAGTTGAGCAATTCCTTACAAACTCTTCCTGCAAAGCTTACTTTCAAAAGGTGGGCCTCACCCTTAAAGAATTGCAGGCAAAGAAAGAAAAAAGGAAGGTTAGGCATAATAGTTAGGCAGGAATTAGGCAGGAATTTTGTTTTACTCCTCCGCGTTGCACTATAAATAGGGGGTAACCCCTCCTTCCTCAATCACACCAATTCATAATCAGAAATTCTTATTCTAAAGTATTGTGAGTATTTTTCTTGAGTATAAGAATATTTTGATCGTAGTTTTTCTGCAAGATTTTCTCAGATTAATATCTGATATTTTAATCAAATCCAGTTTCTACCAAGGTAAAGGATATTATTTTATTTCAATACTCATAAGAAATATTATTTTCTTTTATACTCCATAGTATGGAAGCAATATTATTTCATTTCATATTCCTAAATTTGAACTTACTATGGTAAGTATGGCTTATAATTCTTTAAATGATTAGAAATTTCGTTTCATCTAATATCATTTCATAGGAATATTGGTCCGAACTTTTATCAAATTTAGAACTTTTCATGATCGGTACTATTCATTTGCACTGCTCGATTCTTTCGTTCACTGAGTCTATTCATGGGTAGTCTTTGCTCACGATTCTTCGTTCACTGCTTCGCTCACAAAAGAAAAAAAAATTCTTCCAAGTTATCTGTTGTGACCCTTATTCTTGAAATTAAATCCATGTTTTGATCTTCATTCTTGAATTTTACTCCACTATAGTTTATTATGAAGTATTATTGATCTTGGATAAACTGTAATACGAATCCCTAATATTTGTCCTTCTGTCTCACGGGATTCGTTTCTTTTAAAATATTTTTCATCATCCTCAGTCTTAAATGATGATGTTACTGAATATCTTTGGCCTGTAGTGCAAAGATGAACGATTAACTGATGAATATCTTTGGCCCGTAGTGCAAAAATGAACAGGTGTTGAGATGAACATGACCGACTGGTGATACAAATGAATATCTTTGGCCTGTAGTGCAAAGATGAATATTTGATTAATGATGTATATTAATTGTTGTTACAGGGATAAAATATTGATGATGGATTTTTAAATCTTAGAAGATAGTAGAATTTATTCTCTACGTGACTCTTCTAATTGATTTCTGTTTCCGCTGCATTTGTTGATCTAAAACTTGTTGTCTATTATATTCTATCAGATTTTTCCCTGTTGAAGACTAATGATAATTTGTTGTATATTATCTTAGTCATAATATTCTTTACTTGCCTAGTTGAGCTCATCCTTTTCCTTTTTGTTCCATTTTTCTTCCCAAGAAGTGAGAACATAGCAGGAACTAGCCGGGGTGTGGAGTGATGGTTCAGGATAAATGTATTAGTAGTCCTCACTATTTTATAAAATAGTGTATCAATAATTGTAATGAGGACTCCTTTTTAGTTTGTATACTCTCTATTAGACTATATTTGTATTCAAACTCACAGTATATGTGTTGTCGTATTTTGTACGACAATTGTATTACTGAAGTTGTATTTGTTTCTGTACCATGTATTTGGCGTCTCAAAATGGGTGATGTATACCTATTTTGGGGGTGTCACACCATACGAAGCTGAGAATATCCTTCGATGAGTTTACGAGGATGTGTCAGCTGAATAGTTCGATCCTGCATCAGCCACCAAAAAGGCTATATTCGATTTTATCTCCTATACCTTTTGCTGTCTGGGGAGTATTCATACTGGGTCCATTGCCTAGGGGTCGGGTTAACAGACGCCAATTCATTGGATCGAGGTTTGAAGCATTCATGAAGGAATTCGGCAGCTCATCCATAGTCTAACAGGCACGGACAGATTCCACTTCGGTGTAAGGAGGTTCGGGTGGACTCGCTGACCATTCGATGGTAGCCTTTTCGGTAGGTGGTCCTTATGAATTTGTCAGGCCCTTCGTGGTAGGCAAACTTCATCGGTGTAAGGAGGTTCGGGTGGACTCGCTGACCATTCGATGGTAGCATTTTCGACAGGTGGTCCTTATGAATTTGTCAAGCCCTTCGTGGTAGGCAAACTTCATCGGTGTAAGGAGGTTCAGGTGGACTCGCTGACCATTCGATGGTAGCCTTTTCGGCAGGTGGTCCTTATGAATTTTTCAGGCCCTTCGTGGTAGGAAAACTTCATCGGTGTAAGGAGGTTCAGGTGGACTCGCTGACCATTCGATGGTAGCCTTTTCAGCAGGTGGTCCTTATGAATTTGTCAGGCCCTTCGTGGTAGGAAAACTTCATCAGTGTAAGGAGGTTCGGGTGGACTCGCTGACTATTCGATGGTAGCCTCTTCGGCAGGGGGTCCTTATGAATTTGTCAAGCCCTTCGTGGTAGGCAGACTTCATCGGTGTAAGGAGGTTCGGGTGGACTCGCTAACCATTCGATGGTAGCCTATCTGGTTGGTGGAATCTTGTGGGTTTGTTAGGCCCTTCGTGGTAAACAAATTCCCTATGATGCAGATCTACCTCACACTTCGGTAACGAATAAGTATTGCATTACTTTATTACCTGATTTAGTTTAAGTGTTGAGTTCGGGTTGCATTATTACTTGATCTTATCTGTAATATGACTTGCTTAATTGTTCACTAACAGTTTAAGAAAGATCTTGTACATTTTTCAAGTTGATTGATGGTAAATTATTGGCAAGAAATGGTCAAGGGTGTAATAAGGATAAAAACTTATGAGTCTTTAACTGTTTACAAAGGAGATATGAGTCTTTACAGGGAGTCCTAAAGCTACGGATGGAACGGTATTTTTAAGCTTCCTTATCGTCTTCGCTGTCTGAAGAGTCGAGGAGAGCCGAATTTACTTCGGCCATTACAAGTTTGGCTTTGTATTTACTTCGGCAGACCTCGTACCCTTCAGAGTACATGTGGACAATTTTATCGTTCAGCTCGGCAGACTTTCTATACTTTGCTTCAATCTTCTTGCGAAACTGATCAGTTAATGGTGGGCCCAAGTCCCTAAGAGCCCGGAGTTCTCAAAGTTCCTCTTCAAGCTTTTGATGATATGCCAGATGCCTTTCTTCTTTAGCTTGGGTGTCGTTATTTTGCTTCGCCAGACTTGAATTCGATTGGGCTAGATCTTCAGTCTTCTTCGTCAAAATTTCATTTTTCTGAAGTAGTTCAACATTTATATCAATGATAACTTGATGAGTGGCCTTGGACGTCTTCAAATCGTCTTTGGTTTGAGCAAGACTTTCCGAAGGCACTCATTGTAGAAGAGAGCAATGTCAAGATTTCTTCGCTCCTTTGCCAAGGCAGACTTAAGTGTGCCATTCTCTCTTCGAGCGGCTTCCTCTTCGGCTTCGGCTTCTTTGTATTTGGGACGGATGCGTCCGAAGATATTGTTTGCATGCGGATGATCAATGTTAATCAATCGGGTCTCTCGATAGGGCTTCTGGTTTTTGTCTATGCTGCTATTTGAGATTTACCAGTTGGGCCTCGGTGAGTTTCATTTTGGGCCTTTAATGATCTTATCCTATTCTTTTTGTCTTGGACCGCGGACCTTTATACTCTTTCCTTAAACATCCTGTTTAATAAAAGACTGGGGGGCAATGTTGGGCCATAATACTTTAGACATGTTGGGTAGGTCTTGAAAGTAGTGGGCGGTTCATTGGGCCGACCCAGTGGGTATATAATATCTTTATTTGGGGCCTATGGAGTATTGGGTCGGACGATTGGGCGAACCTTGGATGAGGATGGTTCCACTTGGGCTTTGTTTGGGGTGATGATTATGGGGATAAACTTTGACCGCCATCTCTCGCATTGAATTTAATGAGGATTGGATGAGGGCTTAGTCACCACAGTCAGAAGGGCGAGGAGAGGTCAGTGGCATACAAAAGCAAGGAACACACACAAAGAAAGGTAATTGAATTATTATCTCTCTCAAGCACTAGATATTTTATCATCTATTGTTAACCTTGTGATCGCCTGTACTGACTCTCACGCCCGGAGCTATCCCCCGACGATCAAGTCGTCAAGCTTTTGGTGATTGTCGTGTTTACTGTGCAGGATATCGGACGTGTCTTACATGATTGGGACGCGAAGAAAGATCTTGACGTTAACTAGGAGTATTTGTTACTAGGTAAATTAAATGTTCGAAATTTAATTTGAGTAAGCTTTTAGATGATAAAAACGGAAGGAGTATTTGTTACTATAGGCAAATTAAATGTTCGAAATTTAATTTTATAGAATATAAGGAGTAAAAGAGGGGAGAGACCAAGCCCCTCGTGACTCAAGTTTTGATTCTTGTCAAACGTTAAATTCCCTTCAAAAGTAGTATAAAAAAAAAAAGGAGAGAGTGTTTTATTTTACTATTATTTTACATACACTTTGAATGTGTGTTTTTGTATATATATATATATATATATATATATATATATATATATATATATAGAGAGAGAGAGAGAGGATCCAGTCCGGACTTCCGCATTTTGTTAAAATGCGGATTTTTTTTTTTTTTTTAAAAAAAACAACTAAATTTTTTTTTAATATTTTATGGGCTGAATTTTTCCATATCTGATGTTTTGGGTGTGATTTGGATACATATAACAAAAATATGTTTGTACAAACTGCACAAACTATACATACATATTTTGTTATATGTATCCAAATCACACCCAAAACACTGTATTATGAAAAAATTCCAGTTCCATAAAATATTAAACTTTTTTTTAGTTGTTTTAAAAAAAACAAAAAATAAAATAAAAATTAGATCCGTATTTTAATTAGGTCCGGATTCCCAGACCTGATCCTTATTCTATGTGTGTGTGTGTGTGTTTTTTTTTTATAGGTTTTATAAGCTTATTTAGTTAGTTAAGCATGCGATCTTTCCAATGTAGTTAAAATTTGGAGATATTTTACCACACTCACTTTCTAGCTTCACCCTTTTGCTACACCGCATAGGGTATGTTTTCCTCACAGTGGGCAATGAATACATAAAGACCTGAAACAAAACAAGTGCGCAATAAGTTTGATTTTTCTTGCTTTGTCGATTTCATAAAAAAGATAGAAGGCAATAATTAAAGTGGGTCCCACCTCAAAATTTCTACAACAAATGAATGATCCATGGCACCCCTATAAATTGAACACCTTCTTAGTTTAAAATTTTCATAAAGGAGCCTCAATTAAAAACTGCAAAATGAAGGGCTGTGGAATGTATATGGAGAAGAACAAGCCTTATTTTGCAGTTATTCTTGTTCAATTAATTTATGCTGGCATGGCTTTGTTCTCAAAGGCAGCCATAGTTGAAGGAATGGACTCTTCTGTATTTGTTTTTTATCGACAAGTATTTGCCACACTTGCCTTGGCTCCATTCGCCTTCTTCCTCGAGAGGTTAATTTTTCGAATATGATATTTTAAATTGAGCATCATAATTAGTTTAATCCAATGATCGAGCCTTTTACATGATTTGTTTTTTTTGATTTCTTGTAAATTTTGCAGTAATAAGGCTGCTCAGTTATCCTACAAATTGCTCTGGAAAATCTTCTTGGCTTCTTTATTCGGGTTAGTGACCATAAATATTTTTAATTATAGGAATTTATTAATTTTTACAAGTCAATTTAAAATATTTTCATGTTGAATATTGATATATATGATTTATTAAATAATACAATAATAATTATAATTAGTAATACTTTTTAAATAATTTACCATATTCATAGTATAATGTATAGTTAATTTTGAGTTTCTATGCATAGTTATTCCAAATCCATGGAGATAATTATTATAAAATTAATAGAACCTATAATGATGAAACAGCTATAACATATAGATGATGACTAAAAATTATATTTTAAAATATATGGAGTACATCTATAATTATTATTAATGATCTTATATTTTAAAATATATGGAGTATATAATTGCGAAGTTATGATCGAATTTTGAAGTATAACTTCAAGCTATTTAATATAATTTAATTTAATATAATTGTCCTACATGTGTATTTGGAAAATTTTCAGGATTACACTAAGTTTAAATCTTTACTACTTCGCGATGAAATACACTTCGGCAACATTTGCAGCTGCCACGACCAATACGATTCCTGCCATTACATTTGTGATGGCTGTTCTTCTAAGGTATATTGCTGGGAAAAATAAATAAAAATTCTTGCACATTCTTTTCCGTCAAGAAATTGAATATATTCTAATAAATAATAAAGTAATTCGCTAATTTAGGAAATAGGGTTAAAATTCTTGAGCTTTTCAGGATGGAAAGCATTTCCATAAAGGAGTGGCATGGAATAGCTAAGGTGATGGGCACTGTAGTTGGAGTATCTGGGGCTTTTATGTATGCTTTTGGCAAGGGACCTCCAATCAACTGGTTTTCAGTAGACCAAAAGGAAATATCAGGTCCATCTGAACTCAATAATTCCAAAGAGGATTGGGTAAAAGGTTCTCTAATCATGGTCTTAGCCAATATAGTATGGTCTTTTTGGCTCATTGTGCAGGTATTTTTTTTTCTCTCTCTCCTCTCTTGTCAATGCTATCTCCCTCTGTCTCTGAATATATATATATATATATATATATATATATATATATATATATATATATATATAAAATACAAATGATTTTAAATTTTCCGCCATCCTAATAAATTATCTCGAACAAATCCAAAGTTTGGGATAAATCATCAGATTCATAGTGCTTGGAGACACGGATTTGTTGCTAGTATGTGTATATATATATATATATATATATACACACACACATATATTAATGAATACCCGTGTCTCAGACTATATATAATCTTCTCTAGCGAATCGGTAAAACAATTGCTATAGCATAGAAAATCGGATTTCTATGCTATAGCTGATGAAAAAAAACCGTAGTTATAATTTAGTTAGTTTTTTTGGTTACCTCCTATAATTCAATTTGGAGAAGCGGATGAGTATATATGTATATACACATTAATAAAAGGAACAATACATCAGATTAATATCCAAAAGATTTAGATATTAAGATCAAAACAAACCACCCTCAAGATACTCTCAAGCTAAATATCAAAATACCCCATGAGAGAGATAGATTTTTAAGCTACACAAGTAAAAATACCATATGTTATTTTAGGCAGTTAGGGTGATTTTATACGAGTGTTTATAATTAGGAATTGTCTTAAAATTTAAATGTAATAACACCAAGTTTTATTGAATTTTTTTAGTTGAATCAAGAAAATGATTGTTCTATAGTTATCAGTTAGTATAGTACAAATGTGATGTTTTTCAAATCTTGATGTTATGTAACTATAGATAAAATAACAAAGTAGTATATATAACTCATAAAAATTCATAATTCATTAGATCAATAAGAGTATCTGATAAGTGGATCTACACAAACTCATCTCATTGTTGTCAAATTAGCAAGTGTAACAATCGAAACAATTGGCTATAAATTAAACAAATAGTCTGAACTCTTTTTTTTTAATAATCAGGTATCTAATTCTTATAAATCATTTTTTCAGGCTGCTCTTCTCAAGCAATATCCGTCTAAATTGCGTCTTAGCTCTCTACAATGTTTCTTTAGCTGCACACAATCAGCAGTTTGGGCCATTGCAATACAAAGGAACATATCCTCATGGAAACTTGGATGGGATGTCAATCTTCTCTCTGTGGCTTATTGTGTATGCCCTTTTTTTTAAAATATTTTATTTACATATTTTTTAGGTTACATCATATTCATAATTTCAAGAGCTTAGCTAGTTCCGATCCCCAATACAATCATGCAAATTGAATTGCATATCATTTTATTCTTTATTGTTTCCTCATTAACTGTAAGATCAACACTACAACAACAAAAAGTTCAACAAATAGATTCTCTTGTTGGTGTATGCAACGTTAGTATTTTCTCAATAATATTTTCGTAGATCATCTAAGGCCTGAACTGATCACTAGCTACAAGTTCATCCAAAAAATTATAATAATTTTAGGGGGACATTTTTTTGCTGACATTCTAGCGACATTATTTATTTTATTTAATTTTTTTTTTTTAGTACCTCTCAAAAAATGTATAGTATTTATTCCAACTGAATTTTTTTCAAAAAATAGTGTTTTAGGTATAATTTGGATACATACAAGAAAGCAGGGTTATGCAATTTGCAGGATGCACTGCTTTCTTGTATGTATCCAAATTACACCTAAAACACTATTTTTTACAAAAAATTGAATTGAAATAAATACTATATATTTTTGAGAGGTACTACAAAAAAAAAACCAAAAAAATAAAAAATAAAAAAATAATGTCGCTAGAATGTCAGCAAAAAAATGTCCCCCTAGAAGGACTCAAAATTATGATAGAAGATATTATTCGAATCGCAACCAAACACAATTCTTTTTATTCCATAAGAATGAGTCATTTCATTCTCACAGTCTCATACATCCTTTATCTATATTAAGATACTCATATATATCAACTTTGTATCCTTAACTCCAACAACCTGAGCAGAGATATTATAATTTGTTCATCTGAAACAACAAAAATTAAATTATGTCAAATAAAAACCTTATTTTGTGAAAGATAAGAGTATCTTTTAAGCAACCCTTAGTTCAATATGGTAGAGCACATAAATGGAAGTTTTGGTGGGTTAATACATGTGTAAAGACTAAAAGTAATTGTCAAGTCCCCTACAACTTTGTTAATTATTGTGCTCGACTTGACAGCACCTGAAAAACATGTATATCCAAACATGTCGCATTATCATAGATTGTGTTTATTTTAAAGATACGAAATAAATATGTTGATTTTTTTTTTCTTGAAAATATTGGCAGGGAGTAATTGTGACAGGCTTTAGCTACTGGTTGCAACTATGGGCAATTGAGAAGAGAGGCCCCGTGTTCACCGCCATGTTCACTCCCTTGGCACTCATTATAACTGCCATCTTCTCAGCTTTCTTGTGGAAGGAGATTCTTCACTTGGGAAGGTTCAAATCCCTATTTTTTTTATTATCTAATTATTATTGCCTTCCTTTCACTTAAAAAAAAGTCTCACTTGCACCCAAAATAAAATGTCCATTTTTTTAATTTCTTATTAATTAGTGATATGAATTGATACAAGTCATTAATCATCCCAATTACATTATCATTTAATTACAATATCAGGTCACTACTAGTAAACTAAATATTAACGAATCATGAAACGAAATATAATCTAAAATTTGCAACATTAAAGATATATATTTATTTTATTTTATCCTTAAATAAATCGAGTGTTTAGTTTAATAGTGGTGACATATCAATAAAATTATATTATTATATTTGAAAATATTATGTTATTTTATACAATCATCAATAAAAAAGAGAACCCTTTTTGCAGAACGATATATCTAATTCTTTTCAAATGAGATTCTTTTATATGGAACAAATGAAATATTATGTATATAATATGGGCTGAACAAGATCACAATCTCATTTCTTGTCTCATCTAGTGATAAAATCTCGATCCGGATCGTATGATCGCATAGAATCGCGATCTCATAGAAGGAAATTGATCCGGATCAAAGTAGGATTGCAAATATGCCTACGATCGCATAGAATAACATAGGATCGCATAGAATCGTAAGATCGGTGTGAGATCATACAATCATATTAAAGTGAACTAAAACTATGTATTTTTGGCATTTTTTTAATTGTACAAGTGGCTCAACTAAATCAAAAACTTTTAAACTCCTAATTTCTAAAGCTTTAAAGCTCAAATACAACTCTAAACTTTAAATTTTATATGTATAAATTATAGATGAAATACATTTGATCTTTGAATATTGGAACTCGCTACTTCATTTAGTTCAATAAGTTCATAGTACATAATTGGTGTTCAAGTTGATTGGCTGATACTTATCACTTAATATATACGAAATATGTAATTGATTTTTACAAGTATTGAGTTAATTGACGATATATGTTTGTAAATGTAATAAAAAAGCTTTATTTTATATGAAGTTAATCACTGAATTCTACTAGAAATGTGGCAAGTAATTAACGTGAGAATTTACGCTTTATCTTCTCTAACAATTTAAATATGAGATGATATACAAATATAAAATATTATTATGGTAAGTGTTGCATATTGGAACTACATTTTAATATATTTTTTTATATGGAATCTTAGGATTCTACGATTTGATTTTACGGTCCGATCATGTGCACCTCAAAACAATCCTGCATGGGATCCCTATTTCACATTCCATGTAATGCTTGCAGGTCATTCTTATATCTATTTACAAAATTAATTGTTGGTAGGATTATTATAAATAGCATTTTGCAACAATTTATAGAAAGGGACAATAAAAGAGAGAATATTTAAGACTCAAATATGAAGATTAAAGCTGATTTACTTTGTTTCAATTTTGTGACACAGTGTTTGTGGAGCATTATTGCTGGCACTTGGGCTCTACGCCGTGTTGTGGGGGAAGAATAGAGAGGTCTTATTGGACACAAAAGCAAGTGAGCAAAAATCATCACAAGAAGATCAAATCAAGTTGGAGTACATTACCTGCACATCAGTGACTGATGACAAGAAATAAATGTTGATTAATGGCTCAAATGAAGGATTTTTCATAGATTTGTAGGGTATGTAATAGACATACATGCACAAAATCTTTAATAGGATATCAATTTGTACCTTGTCTTGCAGTTTGGCTAGAGGGAGAAAAAGAGGTGCACCATGGCCCCTCCATATATATGGTGGAAGAATATATATCTTGGATACAAGAATATATACTTTTATAGATATTTTCTTAATCTAAAACTAATGAGACAAGTTAATGTGTTGCTTCTAATTGCTTGAAAATAGGAAATAACTACCATTTGAAAAAATTTTGAGCTTTAAATTTAAGAAACACAGTTGATATAGTTAAATTTAAGAAAGACGGTTGATACTATAGCTATATTTATGCTGCCACATCAAATATGCATTTATCGACATTTTGTAATTGTTTCAATAATATTTTAAATTTTCAGCTACATTTATTATTCTTACAGAAAAATTATTACTGACATTTTCAATTGCCTTAATGACCTCTTGATTCTTTTCATAGTTTAATCCCAACCCTAAAAAACAAAAGGAAAAAAAATATAAAACCGATAAAATTCTATATATCAAAGGTGTAACATTTTTTTGTCTTACTTAATTTGACCTATTCATCTCTTTTATCTTTTATAACATGGTGTGATGATGCGCGTCGTTTGATCCAAAATTAATTGAATTCTTCACATACATGCATGTTGCTTTTAGTCAATTGGAGGAAGCTTTTTATGATTAGTCCCCTTTATCCAATGAGCAAAATTAGGCTTTGGGAAAACAAAGATCTGCCTTATTTGGAGGGAGCTCTTTTAAGTGGACATGAAAATTAGATATGAAAATTAGACATAAATGTATTTGAATTTCACTTATTTATATTTTTACCCACCATTAGAGTCAAAATATAAATAAGTGAAATTCAAATACACTCATATCCATATAGAGTTTTTGATTTAGAGGTCCCAAAAAAGAGTTAAACTAGAATCTAGGGAGCAATAATGGGACATATATGAAGCAATATATATAGGAGTCCCTCTGTACTATCCTAATCATCTTTATATATATATATATATATATATATATATATATAGTGGACAATGTGTGAATATCATGGAATCGTAATGATAGTAATAGCACTTGTATTTCAAAAACCAAAGATGTTTTAACCCTATATACATTGAATTATAAAGTCACATTCCCAGATATATGCCATAAGGGCCCAATATTTTAATAGCACATTTGTCTAAAGTTTCCAATGAGACTTCATAACCAAAATGCAGAAACGATCAGACTAAAAAGTTATTCAAAAAGCAAGTTGATCGAACAACCAACGTTTATTGAAGAAGGTAATGTGTTATGAACAAGAATTTCCAGGAAAGCCCAACTGATCATGATAAGGCAATAGGTACAAATGCAAACCCTGTAGAGACAGAACTGGTGATTACACCATCAATTGAACAAGGAAACACCCATGAAGATGCCAAGAATACCATGAAAATGATCAACAAAGCTTTGGAACTGAAAATATCCTACATGGTATGAAAAGGCACGGGACATGATCAGGGCATTATAGTTAGTGGCATAATGGATGAGCAAAACACATTATTAATACTATGACAGCTGAAGAAAGTGAAAAGAATGATAATGGGAATGAATATGATAGGATGGACCAGAAGAAAAAAGAGATTGACATGGAAATTGAAATAGAGCAATATGAGCTGGAGGATCTCATTGTGCTGAATGGGCTGAGAAAGTCAAGGAGAGCAACGTGTGAGTCCAGCTGGATGCATGACTTTGTTAAGGGTTAAAAAGGAAAGGCGAAATCACAGTGGTGGTTAGTGTCAGTAAGCTGTTTTGCTTTTATTAATCCTAAGGGATAGCATTTGTAGATAAATAAGATAGATGTGAGGCTAGGATCTTTTCTCTTGATTAATGTGAATGGATGAGAGCATAAAAATGAGTGAATGTAACTGAAATCAGTATGAATGAAATTGATTACTTCGAATCCTCCGCAATTTTCTTCTTATCTTCCTCTTTATATATGTTTTTATCAGTCTAGGGAGCCAACGAGGTCTTAGTCTAATAGTTAAGACTGAGGTGATATTATGACCTTTAAGTCTCATCTTTCATTATGAGAAGTTTATTTTCTCTTTATGTAAGATTTATTTGCTAGGGACTAAAAATCTAGCTTCATAATGACAGTAATAATACATATATTTTCGAGACCAAAGAAGTTTTAACCCTGTAATTATTTGAATTTGTGACACATTAAATTATAAAATCCTACGCTGGACAAATAAGATCTATAGATTCAATAAATAAATATGATAAAGTATTTAAGATAAAAATATTATTTTTAACGAGTATACCAGCAATACAAATATTATCTAATAAATCCAATAATTTGTTCACTAGAAGCCTATTAGAAAAAATTACAAAAAATATGTAATGAACAGAAATTGGATACGCTCTTGTAGTACTTCCAAAATACTTTTAATCACTACACTGCTTTAAACTTCGAAATTCAAAGAACCCCTTGGTGGATTGTAGACTGAGCATATTTTAGTAGCTTAATTTAACCTATTAGTTCATATATCCACAACATTATATAAAGTGATAAATATTTTTATTTTTTTATACTCATAGATCATACTAAATGTCATATTTACCGTTCACCTTATTTATTTTATCTAATTCTTTTGGGAACAAACAAATTTATACTACGGAGGGAGTACATGATTATGCAATTTATCTCCAAGCTAGACACATTTGAAATTTTATTTTTAGTTATTTTCAAATTCCCTATAAAAAACAAATAAGGGAAAAGCTAAAGACAAACATAAAACAAAATAAAATCCTAACAAGTTTGGCAAGAAATATGGTGTCCCCCTTTAGTACAGTTGAGGACTGTTTGCAAGACTAATTTAAACACATGGCCTATACTGTCAATAACTCATATGGTCTTTACTGGTCTCCATTATTCTTATCAAATCGAACTGTTGCCCCACCAACATACATAGGCGTTCCATATAAGAATTTCAAATGTCCAAATAGAACAGTTCATAACTGTTACGATTCATTCGTTTGTTGAAAGAAAATGGGAATAAAGTGTTGGAAATGGGTTTGATAAAATATATATTTATGTGTTCAAATTCATTAATAATTGAATGAGAAAATTGTCGGGTCGAGTTCGGAAAATTTATTATTAATACTACGTAGTTTTATTGTGTCCAACGGTAATAAACTACCTATTTGGTCTTATTAATACTACGTAGTTTTATTGTGTCCAACGGTAATAAACTACCTATTTGGTTTATAAATTAACCTATATGGGCGCACAAAAAAGTATGGAATTTTCCATCATTTTCTGTTCCGTCCCGTTGAGAATTTTTCCGTTCCTTCCCTGAAAATTCCGTTCTGCATATATATGTTTTCCTCCCGTTCCCGTTCCTCCTTTACAAAAATCCCGTCCCGTTCCTCCTTTACAAAAATCCCGTTTTCTGACAAACCCGTTCCTGTACCATTCTCTGTGTTGGAAAAGTGTGTGCAGCGTGTTCTTCATTTTCTTCAAGTATAGTTACTGTAAGTTGCATGCATCATTACTATAAATAATTACATGCATCATTACTATAAATAATTTCTATTTACATGCATCATTATTGAAAATTTCGGTACATACATAAAGTTGTGTTCGTAGTGTTCTTAATTTTGAAGTGCTTCTAATTAAGAACTGAAAATTCGTTTTATCTTGGGAAGCAATTATTCAATTAATCCTTAGCACCTGTGAGAGAATAAATTTACTTTAAGGAGACTTTGTGAATTCAAAGGACTCGGATTTATTTATTAATAATTTCTGTGTTATATATATATAAAATTATGTTATCAAATGGATTTAAAATCAATGAGTGTGACAAATGTGTTTATGTCAAAAGTACTCAAAAAGAATATGTCATTGTTCGTCTTTATGTGGATGATATGTTAATCATGGGTAGCAACAATGAAGTTATCAACTCTACTAAACGTATGTTGGCAAATAGATTTGATATGAAAGACTTGAGGGTTGCAGATATAATATTAGGAATCAAGATTTCTAGAACATCTGATGGAATTATATTATCTCAAACTCATTACATTGAAAAAAATACTTGAAAATTTTAACAAGTATAATATAATTCTAAATAAAACCCCAGTTGATATAAATCTTCATCTAGCTAAAAATGAAGGTGAAAACATATCTCAACTAGAATATTCTCGTATAATAGGCAGTTTAATGTATGTCATGAACTATACTAGACCAGATATAGCTTATTACTAGTAAGTAAGCTAAGTAGGTATCTGAGTAATCCGTAAAGATCATCTTTGAAAGCAATTTTGAGAGTTTTAGGATATTTAAAACATACTCAAAAATATGGACTGCATTATACAAGATATCCAGCAGTATTGGAAGAATATAGTGATGCTAATTGGATATCTGATAATAAAAACTCGAAATCCACAAGTGGATATGTCTTTACACTTGGAGGTGCAGCGGTATCTTGAAAATCCTCAAAACAAACGTGTATTGCAAGGTCTACAATGGAATTAGAATTCATTGCGTTAGACAAAGTTGGAGAAGAAGCTGAGTGGCTTCGTAATTTCTTAGAGGATATTCCAAATTGGTCAAGACCTGTGCCAGCTATATGTATACACTGTGATAGCCAATCAGCGATTGGAAGAGCACAAAGTTATTTATATAACGGTAAGTCACGCCATATACGACGAAGACATAATACCGTTAGACAATTGCTCTCAAATAGAATTATCTCAATTGATTATGTAAAGTCAAAAGATAATATTGCGAATCCGCTTACGAAAGGTTTAACAAGAGAGCAAGTGGAAAAATCATCGAGGGGAATGGGTTTAAAGCCTACTGTTTAAATAAGAGTCGTCATAGTGGCAACCCAACCTAGCTGACTGGAGATCCCAAGATCTAGGTTCAATGGGCAAATCGAACTATGTAGTACTCAGTAAAGCACTGAGGAGATAATTACTCCTAACCATTCCAAAATGAGATAGTGCACATCTGCTGCGAGAATCAGGATAAGATACACTTTTAATGATTTTTATATCTTGAAATATGTTCAAGTGGGGTATTGCAGGATACTCTTGATAGAAGTCACCTACGTAAGTAAGAAGGGGCCCACTTCTGTGAGAATTTTGAAGGCTGAATTCTCTAATATACTTACGGAACCAAGAGGTGTTTTAAGGCCAAAATGAACACAAACGTGAGAACCAATTATGTCTGAAGAGATATTTTATGAATTCTATTGTCTTGGTTTACACGAAAAAGCTGACAGTTCAAAGACATCAAGTCTAATGATTAGCCAAGTAAATCCGATAGATTTTACTAAGGCAAGTTCAAAGCCACTAGGCTACTTAACCTGATGAAATATCTTTTCTCATGTACTCGAACTAGTGTCTGCATATTCATAACATATTTTACATATTGTAAAGCCAATTTTACATTCATGTGGGGGATTGTTGGAAATGGGTTTGATAAAATATATATTTATGTGTTCAAATCTATTAATAATTGAATGAGAAAATTGTCGGGTCGAGTTCGAAAAATTTATTATTAATACTACGTAGTTTTATTGTGTCCAACGGTAATAAACTACTTATTTGGTCTATAAATTAACCTATATGGGCGCACAAAAAAGTATGGAATTTTCCCTCATTTTCTGTTCCGTCCCGTTGAGAATTTTTCCGTTCCTTCCCTGAAAATTCCGTTCTGCATATATATGTTTTCCTCCCGTTCCCGTTCCTCCTTTGCAAAAATCCCGTCCCGTTCCTCCTTTACAAAAATCCCGTTTTCTGACAAACCCGTTCCTGTACCATTCTCTGTGTTGGAAAAGTGTGTGCAGCGTGTTCTTCATTTCCTTCAAGTATAGTTACTGTAAGTTGCATGCATCATTACTATAAATAATTACATGCATCATTACTATAAATAATTTCTATTTACATGCATCATTATTGAAAAGTTCGGTACATACATAAAGTTGTGTTCGTAGTGTTCTTAATTTTGAAGTGCTTCTAATTAAGAACTGGAAATCCGTTTTATCTTGGAAAACAATTATTCAATTAATCCTTAGCACCTATGAGGGAATAAATTTGTTTTAAGGAGACTTTGTGAATTCAAAGGACTCGAATTTATTTATTAATAATTTCTGTGTTATATATATATATATAAAATTATGTTCTATTTTATTATTATATATATATATATATATATATATATATATATATATATATATATAAAATAATACTATATATTACGGATAAGATAAAGACAACGCACAAGATGGGCATGTTCGTTCAATTTTTCACTCTAGTTCACGGGCAAAAAAAGAAGATAAATTCATTTACCTCAAAGATGAGTATATTGTTCGGATTCAACTGGTGCGTTTGTGTTAGATTATTTTATTTTAATATAATTTCTTATCTGACATCTATTATTTATAGAATTATTGGACTTATACTTTCTATTAATTTAATCACATTATTTATGAGTTAATAATTATATGGCTCATAAATATTATTAGTCAATATTATTTTGGCATACTGGACTCACTCTAGAGTTTCATAATTTTGATGTGCGGTTTTGATCATTAACTATTCTATAATAAAACATGTAGGGTTTGGTCTCAATTGTTGTCTCAAGAATTTCTATACCTATACATCCGTCTTAAAAGTGAGAGAGAGAGAGAGACAATTGAAGATCTTTCACCTTTAAGTTCAAGAGATCGTGATTACTATACAAGATGTATTCTCTTAATTAATGTAAGTATTATAATATAATGATTAATTTATTTTATTTTTATTCTATGAAATAACATGATCCCAATAATAATTTTAACATATGATATATTGCGTAGAATAATTTAGTTATGTTGTTAAGTTAGAATTTTAATTCAGTAGAACCGTTTTATTGGTATTGATATAAAATTATGGGCTAAATACACTTCTGTTACACCAAGTTCCATCCTCCTCATAATTTAGCTCACAAATTAATTGGCTCATAATTTACCTCCTAAACTACCTAATTTCACATAATGTCCCCCTCTCGAAAAAAATTCGACTTTTGGTTGAAATTGGTCGAAATTGTACATGTGTCAGTCATTGTGATGCCAAAATACAAGGTGACCGTACTAAAATACAGTCTGACCGTATATTTGTGATAAAATAATAATAATTCAATATATTTTGTACATTTTCTACATATAAAAAATAAAAATACAAAAAAAATAAAATAAAATAAGAATAGATGGCACTAAACAATTAAACAAATTAATAAACTACAATTAAACAAAAAAACTATATTCTTTGTTAGAAGAGAAAAATGTCATCTTCAATTCTTCCCAACTTCCTCCATCAATGTTGCAGCACTGCCTACCACATCTTTATATTTCATCTACATCAACCTTATTATTCACATAAAGTGTTGGGGCGTGATTTAATGGGCCCGAATGATTCGGTGGGTCTTAGCCCACGTGGAGGACTTTTTACCATGTGAGGTATATTTTGGTGGGGATCTTGACAGTTAAAGAATCTATAGTCCTACCTATATATAACTTCTAATTCTTAAGGAAAGAGTCAGGATTATATTCGACTTCCTTTTTTTAAGGCAAAACTAATGAAATACCAACTATTGTTGGGACGTTTTACTGATTATACCATTGAATTTTTAATTTTTTAAAATTAACTCACTAAACTAATTATTATTTTGAAATTAATTGGGTCATTCCGTTAAAAAAAATAAACAGACGTTAATTTTTTATCGACAAAACTAATGAATTACTCATTGTAGTTGTCACGTTTTATTGATTACACCATTGAACTTTTAATTTTTTAAATTACCCCATTAAACTAATTAATATTTTGAAATTAGGTCATTCTGTTAAAAAAATTAAACTGACATTAATTTTTTACCTATATGGCTCTGGAAAAGAAAAAAATGATTTTGCTTGATTTTCACGGTAAAAATCCTTACTAAGAGTTACATCATATGCACATGCATGCATTACATGGAATTAATTTTTTTGAAGGATGGTGTCTAAAATAAAGATTGAGTATTTTTGATAAAGTGAAAGTGTGATTTTGAATTTAATCTTGCTTATGTATAATGTCCATGGACATTTAGAAAGTTTTTTTTCAATTTCATTATAACTTGTTGAACTCAAAAATATTTTTGAATTTTGTGAGTATATTCACTACAAACCCTCACGAGACACAACTCGTCCACTTGGGGTAACCTTGGGGTTTAAAGACTTGTTGTACATGCTAAGTGCAATCGTATTTCCTACGAAAATGGGGTAGTATAGTTTTTTTGTTTTATTTAATTTTCTTTTTATTTTACTAGAGGACGAGCAAGAGATAGGAATGGGGGTATTTGATATAAACATTTTTTATACATTTTAATATTCCCATATTTATTATTTGATATGCTTATTTTATTTAACTAATATATTTTAATTTTTTTGTAGGAGATAACATTTAGAGCAAATAAATGATTTATATCTAACCTTTAAAGATGAAAAATGATTCTTAGAGGATTACTATATAGAGATGGAAGTCAAGAAAGAAAGAAGAGAAGCTAGGGAACGAAACTGTCCAAGTTCAATGAACTTAAATTAGGGCACACATGTATTCTCCGTATAGATAGGCATCTTGTTTTAAAGAGAAGGACACCACTTGTTATTTTCTTTTTCTTAGTTTTTCATTGTTGAGAAGGGAGTAAGATATTTAGAGTTTGTCTTTTCTCTTATTCCAATCACGTGTGATACTACTGTCGGGGAGTATTTGTAACTTTCTTTTATTGATATAATAGAAATTATCTTTTAATTATTGTTCTTATTTCATGCAAATAGTAGTACTAATATTATTTGTTTTTATTTTTAATTCCATGGCTAGCTAAATTTCTAATACCTAGGATTATGATGAAACTAAGTATTTCATAATAATATTTTCTTTCCGTTCCAAATTAATGCCTAATTATTTTCGCCTTCATATTTTCCTCCGCATAAATTGCATATGATTCTTATATTGATTGCGAGGTTTTGGTAAGTTATAGTTAATCTATGAATTTGTCATAACTTATGCTTGCCCATATTAATTATATGAATAATTATTTTTAATGGGAAGAAAAAATAATTTGGGAATTAATTTAAGAAATAAGAAATTATTTTTTATGTTAATATTTGGTTGATTCTGATTCCTAGGTATCTTTTCTCATTAATAGTTTTCGTTATTAATTAATAGTTTGCATAATTTAGTTAATAAATCTTCTCCACCATTTTTGTTTCTAATTTGCCTAAAATATTAATTAAGGATATATTAAAGAATTGATTGGTCTATGTGGTTCGACCTGCACTTGCCAAATCTATAATAGACGTTGTGCACTTGCAGTACATAATTTTAACTCATCACTCACTAGCAAGTATGATGCGGTTAATGGATTGTGCACATGGGCACATTATTATAATGAACGTCATGACCTCTAAACTAAAGTGTATGAACATGGAGATTTTTGAGGGTTTTCTTGTTAACTTCATTATGACTTATCTTATTGTGCAATTTGGTCCATTTAAGATTAATTATAACACACACAAAAAATATGGAAGACAAGCAAGCTAACCGCCATGTGTGTTGTAGAGGAAGAATGACTTAAGGTTGAAAAACTTGATGTTGCTCATTTGACTACCTAATGTTGAACCCGACATTATTTAAAATCACATTCTTGAAATTGTTTAGCCTTTACGTAGGTAGGATACACTTAGAAAGCCTATTATTTTTTATGATTTTATAAACTATCTTAATGAGATTGCCTATGGTATAAGTAAGATTAATGATCATATCTCCTATAAAGAGGCCATTATGAATGCTCAATTAACAGAATAGCTTGAAGGTATGAATGATGAGTTGAAATCAATGGAGCTTAATAACATTTGGGATCTTGCAGAGTTATCAAAAGGTATTAAACTTGTTGGTTTTTGTAATGGGTCTATAAGACCAAATTTGATCATAAAGGAGACGTTGAAAGGTAAAAAGTTTGATTGATTGCTAAGGGTTTCACTCAGAAGGAAGGTGTTGATTATAATGAAACTCTCTCTTTAGTATCCAAAAAAGATTCATTTAGAATAGTCATGACTCTAATAACTCATTATGATTTTGAGTTACATCAGATGGATGTTAAAACTACATTACTTAATGATAACTTGCATGAGAATGCCTATATGGCATAACTAGAATTTTTTCTGGTTAAATGCAAGGAACATATAGTATAGTATGTAGGCTAAAAAAGTCCATCTAAGAGTTAAAATAGGCTTCTCAACAATGGTACCTTAAGTTTCATGAGGTGATGATTAAGTTTGATTTTAACAACTTTGAGAATTCTCATAAAAGGAACAATTTCAACATTTTAAATGGTTCCAATTGGCAGAGCAAACCAACTTAGGCTTAGCTCGAGGCAAAATCTTAATATACAACACTTTATTGAGCTTGACAAACAGAGTTCTGTGTTTGACAACATAAACTTCTTTCTGGTTTAACTAGTTTCCTATAGTAAGAATCAAGCAATGTCTAAAACTAACAATGGGTTACTCCAATTCACTTATTCTTCTGAATCTTACCGAGCATGTTCATTCATGATTCGGATTTGATCATAGAAATGATTCTCTTCAAGCAAACCAACCAATCCTCTGTATGAAACTTATTAGTGGACCTGAGGAGTTCTGCAATACATTAAAAAGTGAAGTCTGTCAACAAAGAAAAATATGGTATGATCAGAAGATACAAGTAGTTTCTTTAATCAGGTGGTGTTGTTGCTTTTGTGCCACAATTAAAATTTTGCCAAAAAAAGTAATTGAATTTTGCCAAAGGAAAAGGGGATTAGAGTTTGTCAGACAACTCCAGCCAAGAGCCTTGACTGAGAACATAGTGCTGTGGATCACGCTAAAGTCCTGTAGACATTGGTTCATCCACCAGACTCGGCCGCCAATCTCCTTAGAAATTAAGGCTCTCAAAGTTGGCTAAGTACTAAAGCCTTGTTTTTACCTTTTTCGATATGGGACTTGGTTTCGCCCTTGCGCGTATGTCAAGGAAATGACTCCTGCTTACTTTGCAACTGTTGAACTTTGGGGAGATTAGGTCCTTAGAGAACTACTTAACTGAACTTCCAATCAAACTTATAGTTCTCACCATTCCAATTCTAGGAGCAGCAGCAAATTAAATTAGTTAACTTCAAATCTTGGTTTCGTCTTTTGGTTTTTTATGTATTGCAATGATGAAACAAATGGTCTATTCCCAACAAAGTAACAGACTGCCTTTTGTTGTAGCCATTGTAGTACATATCTTGTTTGAGCCAAATGGTCTATTTCCAACAAAGTAACCTAGTTGATTAATACTACTAATCTCTGTTTTCTCCACTAATTTAATATGACTCCTGAGGACGTTAGCCTACGTCACTGGCCAGGCCTTTATTTTAACCATTCTGATATAAATTGAACACTCACTTGGAATTGTTTTTGTATTTCATAAGGAACTGTTTGGAAGTTGTACTGCAGATTATTTCTTTAGGTACCATCTGCTTGCAGGAAATGCTATCAAACTGTACCTCTTATGTTTGGTTGTGCTTGGATTTTGCAGCTCTGTTTTGCATCATTTGTTTTTAAACAAAGCAATCGTTCACATTATAAAAGCAAATACAACAAAAAAAAGTTAATTTACCACTAAAAATATTGAAATTATAGTTGATAGCATACAAGAATCCAAATTGTTACCATATTCAACTAAAATACATTTATTTAACACTTAATTTAGAAAAATATTAATCAACTTAGATTGTAGTTGTAGTCTCCTAAAGGAAATCCCCTCCAAAAATTGGTGTATGCCACTATGAATGACGAGCACACTGTATTCTTTAGTAAAAGGCGAAAGAATAGTTCGCTTTGTGCTCACCACATGGCTGCATGAATTTTTTAGGTCTTACAAGTTGATTCATATTCTTGTCTTGCGATATTAGGTTTGTCACTCTTTGATGTGGGAGTTTACTGTTAGAGTTGACAAAAATGACTTCACAAACTCCTCTCCACCCCTCTATTTTCCCTTTACTCTCGCTCTCCTTCAGAGCCACTCTCTTTCCTCTAAATTTCTAAGACTTTAATCACTTATAGAAATACAAGACGGAGAATGACAATATGATCAAATGGGATGAAAAAGCCAAGAGGTTTTTATAAATGGTACCAAATGCAAATACAATCCAACATTGGCTTAGCTTAATATACAACAGCTTATTTGTCCAGAGTTCTACAAAAACTTCATTATGATTTTAATTAGTTTTATGTATTAACAATTAAGAGATATCTAAAAGATAATAATGTGGTGACTTGGGTGAATGATTGATGGAACTCAAATAACATGTTTACAACTTACAAGGGGCATACCCCGACCATAAAACTACCCAAAAAACAAAATACCAGAGTGCACTGATTTGTCTAGAGAAGTTGTACAAAGTTGACCGGCTTATACTAGAGAACAATATAACTTACACTTTTAAAAACCCAAAGAAAATCAACACCCGCAAAAGAGCTTAAGTTACATTAATTTTAGAAGAATAACATCCATGAAATTAACAGATTAAAATTGGGTATTCCCTACATATTCAACGCTTTAATACGAATCCTAGCCTGATAAACATGCTAGACTATACATTTTTCAGCAGCAAGTTGCGGTCTAACGACTTCCTAACCCCTAACCTAGGTTGGGGCGAAAACTTGGGTTCCAAATCTCTTTAATAAGGTCTTGCACATGACTAAAAGTTTAACACTTTTCAAGAGAGGAAAAGCCTATTCCTATTCATTTAGGGTTTCGTGTAAATAATTAAATCTCTCTAAGTAGTTTATATTAAGGGTGACGATCAGGTCGTGTTAAGCGAATCTGTGTCGTGTCGAAACTCGTGTATACACATGTTTATAATACAAACCCGTTTATGAATCGTGTTCATGTAATCGTGTCAAAAATTATCGCCCCTAATTTACATAACAAATAAAAGCTTAAAAATTGATACCCATTTATAAATCGTGTTAATGTTTTATTACCGTTTAAAAGCTTAAAAATTGGGTTGGTTAGCGGACGCACAATCACTCTCACAAATTATGATGTAGGCTCCACCGCTTACGTAGACCTAACTTAGACGAGCACCTCTCCAAAGTGCAATGGAGGTCACTAACCTAGGCCACGGGTATCACTAACCTAGGCCACGGGTATCACTCATTGACCCCATCCAAGTATGTTTAAATGGAGCCTCTATGTCCTTACCTTATTTATACTCTTATGATACAATCTATTTTTCACGCAATCGAGACATGTCGTAAGAATTCTCAGCCATTCAGCTTACCTAAACAAACACTGCCGAATAATCTTTCATAGGGGGAGTGTGTGTGTGTGTGTGTGTGTGTGTATATATATATATATATATATATATATATATATAGGGACAAGATCCAGTCCGGACGTCCGGACGGATCTAATGTCCGGACTTTTTTTTTTTTTTTTTTTTTTTTAAAACTAAAAAAAATAAATAAATAATTATGGAATTGAAATTTTTTCATAATACAGTGTTTTGGGTGTGATTTGGGTACGTATAACAAAACATGTATGTACAGTCTGTGCAGATTGTACCACTATTTTTTGGTATAAGTATTTAAATCACGCCCAAAACATTATATTATGGAAAAATTTCAGTTCCATAAAATATTAAATATTTTTTTTTAGTTGTTTAAAAAAAAAAAGCATTATAAACATGCTAATGGAGTTAGTTGTGTCCTTTGTTATGCATCACTAGTATTACATAAACCTATCTTTTAAAAAAAGCATTATTAGTATGTATATAAGATTACAACTGATGTGATTTTATCACAAGCTTAGGGACTTTACAAAAGTCTTGAAGTAGTCGCATGGATACTGAAACGGATGTATTTTCATTTTGAGTACTTGTCTTTTACCTAAATCAATCATACTCGCTATATTTTGCAGACCTAAATTGTTTATAAACATGTTTCTTGATTGTGTTCACTTAAAGCAGACTATTATATTATGAATAAAAAAAACAAAAGAGTAGATAAATGGAGAGAAACTTAACATTAAGGAACTAGGAATTGAGGGACCTTTATATTAGAGTTAATTGCATATTAAACCCCAAAGTATACACCTTTTTTATCATTCATATCCTAATGTTTAAACGCTCTTATCCCGCTATCCCAAGTATCATTAAGTACCATTAAATTGACCCTTTTGGTCAATTTAAATGACCAAAAATTACAAAAAAGTATCATTAAGTACCATTAATTAACCCTTTTGGTCAATTTAAATGACCAAAAATTACAAACAAGTCAGTTATACTTATTTAACTGTAGGTTAGTGGGATGAATAACAAAAGATAACAAAAGATTTAACAAATGGAGAAAAAACTAAACATTAAAAACTAACTGTAGGACCTTTACCCTTTTAGAGGGAGGCACTTCCAAAAATTCTTGATGGCCAAGGCATTCACCAAGGCCAAAGAGGGAGTTTGGAAATAGTTTTCAACCAACAATTGACGCGCCTGGGTTAGTACCTCACTAACTACGTCATTGCCCCGAACACAAAGATATCTTCTACCTCTGCCGATTGCATACTTTAAATTGCAATTTTTGACATCTGCTTCGACTAATAATCGATGTGGGACGTAAGAGCAAAAAAGGTTTTGATGTCTGTAGCTTCATCAATCCAATATCAATATTCCTTAGCAAAGCTACTCAAGTTCTAATGACTATTTTTGTATTGCATATTCAAATTTGACCCATTAGAGAGACATGTTTGGAGGTATTGCAGGGTCCTCAAATGTGTAAATATAACTATTTAAAATACTCATATGCCTCAAAAAATATTATCTTCGGATATTATCCCATCGTACAAAGTAAAAAAGGTACAAGTAGTCGGTGCTATATAAAGTATTGCTAATGGTAATATCATTAGTATGTGATGCATTACATAAAGCAATGAGTTTTGTTGCATTACATAAAGCAATGAGTTTTGTTAACTACTTTAGGCAATTTTAGTAGTGCTGGTACTGCAAAACAACTTTCAACTTGCAACTTTAAACACAGTATTTCTGCTAGTTAATTAAACAATGGACTAAATATATAATGGTTCTTTTGAAGTGAATGACTTAATCCAAAAATATTAGGCTATAGATTTGTTGGGGTGTGCCAAACCAAGGATGCAGTGCAAATCCAAGGAAACAATCAAGAGCCCCAATAGCAAGCTATTGCGATGGGCTCTCCCCCTCAAAAAATACATTTAATATCGTGTGGGATAATGTCCCCACATATCAAATATTAAACTGATAAGAACAAATACTACACTTGATCTTAGCCAAAAGGCCGAGAAAGGTATGCCTATTCTTATTAATTGCTTGTGGTTTTAAAGTTCATTGTCCGTGCCTGTAAAACTCAATTGCTCGAGGTGGGGCTTCAACGCATGGGAGAAACAAGCAACACTTTGGGCATAAAAGATAATGGCTTATTTGTATAGGTTATTGCTTTCCCAATGTTTCTATATAGGTTTGATAATGAAGTTGATATACTTCAATTTCTGCTCCTTAGAAAGCATTAACAAGAAACAGTAAATGCAGAATTTATATGAACAATTTTTCCTAAAAAAATTAAATCAAAGTAAATATATTCTCTTTCAAGTTGTCATACTTGTATCTATATATGTATCACAACAGAACCTGACAATCTATGGAAAATTCATTGACTAGATTACATTGAAGTTCGATCACAAGCACCAGACTCACGCCTATACATGTTATGGTGTTGATATTGTATGAGTTTGATGTTATTTAAAAAGAGCAATTAATTAAAACACCATAAAAAAATTGTATTGCCTATCTCCAGAGAAAATGTGCACAAATAGTTTAATTTGAAACACACCTTACTCTAATGGTAAAAAAACAACAACCTTTCAATACAAAAAATATGAGGTGGGAGTCCATTAGATCACATAGATATAACTGACAATTTGTTATGCTTACATTATGTTTGTTGAAAATAAAATTTACCTAAGAAAATCTAAAATATTGCAATTTTTTTGCATAAGCCTACACCATATGAAAAATGCAATATTAATAGAGGCCAACAACTTCAAATCTATATCATAAACATTGAGTGCTAATTATGATTAAGTCACACACAGCCTGATCTTTTCCTTTATATCACATATGCAAGGATTAACCTTTTGCTTCATTTCAACCGCTCTCTGCCTCAGTTCCTCCCCATCTTTGTGCCACCAAAAGTCTTCTTATGGTTCTCTCAATATTCCCTTTGATCTCCCCAACACATTATATATTCTCCATACCATACATGATACATAACAAATTAAGGTACGTATCTTGCATTAGCCTTTTGGTCTAAAAAATGTGGCTTGCATATCATTGGAACCCCTCTGCAAATACTCTCCAAGGACCGCAATGGCTCCAAAAACCTCCTACAGCACCATGTGTCAACACCTCCTTTTGAGGTGCCCATTTCACTATACAACCTCTTTCTCCAACTTTTTTCGCTAATTAAAACCTTGAAAGGTTTATATTTTGATGAAGCTACGAATAGTGAAGGTGTTGGCGTCGGGGCATTGCTAAAAGGCCTTGGACATCTGCAGCATGGCACATCCTATGTAAATCGGGGTCTGTGTGTAGTCATTTTCAAACCATTCATCTGTTTCTTTTTTGTTTAAAAATCGATACCTTTGCTTCATGAACGATTGAATTATACACCTCAAGGATCAAGTATTATATTTTAGACCAGCACTTGGGACCTTTCTTGACATTATTTATACTAACTGTTAAATATTCCGCCTGATAAGTAGCTATAGCGTAGGATCTCTGATATAAAAACAACATAATTTTCTTTTCTTTATCCGGCTATTTATCTGTCTATATTATCTTTAACTTTCTTTTCTTGAGTGGATGGCCTATCAATAAGAAATGCTACAAGCACTAGTTTGTTTAGTTTCCTACTTACGCAAGTTAGGAAGTCATTGTCTATACAATAAATATTATCTAGACTATATTATCTTACATAACATACCTCTCTTAAATAACATACCTTTATTAAATAAGTTCTAATTTGTTTGTGGAAAAATTACGAAGTATTTGGTAAATAAATAAGTGCCTTTAATTTGCTTTATAACTTCTAAAATCTTACACCTCACGTATTAGTTACTACATAATGTAAACAGTCTAATAATACCCATCAAGAAATCTAACTACAGCAAGTTTAATGTTAATTATCAAATGGATAAGAGAATTTGTACAAAAAAGGGACTTGTTCACGGTTAGCCTCAAGTTCTTGTTTTATTGTGCCAATTTAGCCTCAAGTTTTTCCTGTGGTTCTCTGTCCTTTTCTTTTCCTCCTCTAGGTTCATATTTTCTTTACTTTTCTTTTCGTTTTCCATTTTAAAATTTTGCTTCTGTTGCAAAAATTCCTCTGAGCAAACGCCAAAACCAGAAGGTGAGAAATATTAAGCAATGAATCTACCATAAGATTTAGTAATCGAGATTTTTGTTGGAATTTGAGCCTAAATTAATGTGGTTGTCATTAATTATTTTTAATGATTATATATATTAATGTGTTCTACTCCATGAGTAGATTAAATTAAGTATTTGGAAGCTCAAATTCATGGAGTGATGAATGAGATATTAACTGCCAAAGATCACACTTGACACTTGGAAATGATAAAAGATAATAAATACATGTGGGAAAAACCAAGTTCCACATAGGTTAGGAATTAAATATTTTATATGTTTATATACAAGGAAAGTACTCTTGAGTTTTGGCCCCAAGGGGCACCCCATTTTTGTGGAAGGGGGAGGACCTAAAACTAATATATAATTTACTTTAAGGATCCTAACAATTTTTGTCAAGGCTGCCGGTAAAATCTCTAACCAGGATCAAACTTGTCTGCAGAACATGGCGCAATCTTGTCAAAAAGCCTCATTTCATCTCCAAACACTTGACCAATTCCTCCAAGAACAAAGACAATGCTAATCTCCTCATTAGCAGACGCGACAATGAAACAAATAAACAAGTTATCTACTTATCTCATTGTTCACAAACGACAAACTCGACACATTTGTTGATCAAAATCCACCCCCATTTCTTAATGAAACATTTGGTCACATTCGACTTTTAAGCCCCTGCAATATGGCCTTGTATGCCTATTCAGTTTTTCTGATAATATTGTGTTATGGAACTCTGCCATTAGGTGATTAGGGAATTCAAGAGACTCCCTAAATCCCCCATACCGCATTATTGAAAATGACTTTTAGGCCCCTGCAATATGGCCATGTAAATATTGCTTTATTGAAAATGTTTAAAAACGGATACTTGGCAAAAATAGGATGCAAGCGTACCTGCTAATATACTGTATCGAAATGTTTGGAGCACAAATTTTAGGAATGAATTTTTTTGCTGACAAAGAAATGTTGGTCAATGGTCCTCACCCATTAGTATTCTCTCAGTTCATTATAGTGAATTTTTCGGAGTTTGTCCCGTGGTTTTTTACATCTTAGTTTTAGAGGGTTTTTTCATGTAAAATCTTGGTGTCTCGTGGTTGGATATTTTCTATTTATTTTCTGCAGTGGTTATTATTTTGGTGGAACTGCAAATTTAATCTATTTGGCATGTGCTGATATTTTATCCATCTAATTTATCAAAGACAACAATATTTGGGAGGTGATTTTTTCCCAACAACTAGTATCAGAGCTAAGGTTATTTGCGCAGTTATTTTTGATAAATTTTATGGAGGAATCAGTTGGAGCCATGATTAAATTAGTCTCTTCAAAAGAACAAGCGATGACGTGGTGAATTCTCGATGAAGAGTTTGTGTTTCCCTTGAGGTGCTCTTGATGGTGATATTGAATTCTTGATGGGTTAGCCAAGAATTGGTTCCGAGAATGGTAATCCGAAAATTGGTGATCCGCGGTGATTGAAGAAAAGATGATCAATTCATAATGAGAAGTGGATTGATCAAAGTTTGTTCCACCATGTTTCGTAGGAGATAGAACCTCACTAAAAAGGTCTCTAGTGGTGACTAGAGGAAATAAGATAGACATTACTCTTTCCACGATGCAGGTGCATGTGGAAGGTGTTGAAGATGGGGGAGTTAGGCGGAAAAAGATGTGGTACAAAGCCATGCAAAATGGAAGAAAAGCCTTGCATGAGAACTACAAGAAGAAAGCTCTTCACTTAAATCGGTACCAAAAGTGAAGAAGGAAAGAGATAGCTCACAGCCAGGGTACAAAGCGGTTGTGAAAGAATTTGACAAGCAAAAATCTGTCAAGTTTGAGTTAGATCCTCCCATCAAGAAGAGCCATGCCGATGAGATAAAGTCGGGCATAAAGAAAATTGAAAATTCCAAGAAGCTTGAGTTGAGTCAAGGCTTCGTTGGGATTAACTCCAAGTGAGGAGTTGTGGTTTGACGTGCAAATTCAGTCTTGAAAGGTTATCTGAAGCGCATATATAGAGTTTTGAAGAAGAAGTCTACTTCGGGGTATTTGTTTACTTTTGCAGGGGGAGCCGTGTTATGGCAGTCCAAGTTGCAGAAGTGTATTGCTTTGTCTACTACTGAGTTGACAACGAAATGTTGTGGTTTCTGCAAGAGTTGAATTTGACACAGGAATCGATTCCAAGTGATGGAGTCATGGTGAACATATCCTTTAATGGGTTTGGAGGGGGAGATTATCGGTCAATGGTCCTCACCCATTAATGGGTCAACAACAAACTTCTCACCAACTATCTTCCATCATTTAATGCTCCTCATTTAATACTACTCCCCTCCATCCGACTATAAAAAGGAAGCAATGCTGCAAAAGGAAAACACACCAACAATACATACTCTCATATGAGAGTAGAGAGAAAAGAAAAGGGTGTGTGAGAGAAATCTCATCCGGGGAGGATGGATGAAAGTAATCCCATTCGGGAGAGGGTGGAAGAGAGCAAGGAAAAGAGAGAAAATTAGAGAGAGAGAAAGATAGTTTCAAATAAAAGGGTGTTTTATTTGGGTTCCATCACATAGTTATTGTGGTGAAGTAATTTGAGTTTGTACTCAAATTAAGATATCTTTGTATTCTCTCAGTTTATTATAGTGAATTCTTCGGAGTTTGTCATGTGGTTTTTACCTCTTAGTTTTAGAAGGTTTTTCCACGTAAAATCTTGGTGTCTCGTGATTGGATATTTTCTATTTATTTCCTGCAGTGGTTATTATTTTGGTGGAACTGCAAATTTAATCTGTTTGGCATGTGCTGATATTTTATCCATCTAATTTATCAAAGACAACAATATTTTGGAGGTGATTTTTTCACAACAAGAAATAATTCTTTCATTTGATATGAAAAATGAAGAATTTCAAACAACATGACCTTTGCCATTAGATTTGGGTGATCTCGAGGGAGAAAATAGAGTAACAAGGGCTATTAATTCTCTCATCTAACGAATTCATTGCCCTTGTTGTTTATGCTATCAAACAAGTTAACAAAGTGTTTGATATATGGGTGATATATTAAGGGGCCGGTTTGATGTCAATCAATGCTGGGAAAGATTACCAAGTTGAATTAGGCTTTTGGAAGAATGGGGAAATGATTTTGAAGAATAGTTGTAGGGAGCTGGTTTTGTATGATCATGGTACAAAAAGGATTAGAAACCTTGGCAAGCGAGATAGATTACAAGTTCTTGTTTATAAGGAGATCGAGCTTAGTTTCAATCAATTGAGATCATGAAGCACAAGTTTTCGGTTGTGAAATGAAATTATAGGCCTAATGGAAGGTGATGGATGAGTGCTCCAAAGGGATCGTTAATCTGCCTTTCTTTTTGTTTTTTTAATGCTAAGGTATGTGCAAGAGAAACTTCAATATAAGCCTTAGCTTTTCTAAGTAAAACTTGTATTAAACAAGAAAAAATGACTTCTTTATTATAAAGAAGAATCCCAAAAAATAGACCATCTTTTTTAGAAATGATGGATATTTTTTTATGCTAAATTACTTTGTGATTGTTTTCGGGTAAAGATACGTGTAATATTTATCAACATAAAGAAAAAAGTTCTAGTTTTGCACATGCATGCAACAAAAAGAAGTATATATATGCTCAATACAAAAAATAATTATAAACAATCATTTTAGAGTGGAACTGAAGAAGATGGACATAAAAATGTAGAGTAGCATAGCTCAAAATAATTAATGTTTTTAATGTTTTTTATATACTCATGAATTAGTCTAAGATTTCATATTATGACAATTTGTTAAATTTTAAAAAAAAATTGTGAATTACTTTAAACTTTGAAAATAACAAAATTTTGAAGTAGTAATCATATTATTAGATAGTTATAAATTTTGCAATTATATCAACTAAAAGTAACAAAATTTATATTAATTTTAAATTTGGTATTGTCAAAATTTGACTTCCACATGTCAAATTAGTTTTATTCGTGTGTCACACTCCCACGGAGTCCCATCGGCTGTCCCACCAAGCAGGCTAGGGGTATCAAGCTCCGGCCGAATGGAACTCAGACGGTTAACGACATTAATTTTCCCTATATAAATTACATTAAACTAAGCTTAATATCTGATGTGAGCTTTTAAATTAAACCAAAGACATGTAATAACTACTTAGCCATGTGCCCTTAACCACTACTTCTTACTTCCTGGGCTTTGGCTTGGGTATTATGGCACCTACTGCCCTATAACATGTTTGTTAATCCAATTTTTGTGTTTTTTATGTACATATTTCTATGCTAATTCGAATTGCAATTTTGATGGTTGTCTTTTTTGGAATTATATTGTGTTGACGTAAATGTATATGATATTCATGCATGATTTGTAGGAGTAATATTACTCTACCTGTGGTTATTATTTTAATTCTTACTCCTGAATAATAACCACAAGAAAATTATAACCATAAGTATTAGCAATTCATACTTCGTATAAAGCACTAATGATGAAGAAGTAATGGTAAATTTCCTTCTTCTTTTTTGTAAATGTTATTGATACAATTTACTCTATCTAATTTGTTTTCTTTGGATATGAATAAATAAATTTCATATTTATCGATTGCTTTCTCTCTATCGTTGATAAAATATGTTACAATGACCATAAAGTATTCCCTCCATTTTGTAAAAGGGTCTTATTTATATATTTACAAATTTTAAATTTGTGTTTGTATAAAATATTTATTTTAATATTTATTAAGTGTTTTTAGAACAATTTATTGAGTGTTTAATTCAATAATAATTGTCAAGAATTCTCAACAAGATAAGATAGTAATACACTTTCAAAATTATAGTGCGCAAAATTATACGTAGTTACACTTTTGTCCTTGTTTCTATGAAAATGAAAACTTAATTTTAGTACTATTGAAAATTCTTTCGAAAATCAAAGTGTATAAATGTCAACCTTTTTATTTAGAAGTGCTAATATGAATTATAATAAAAGTCCAGCAATGTATTATGATAAATTTATTTTAAATTATAATTATAAAACTTATCAAATATATGAGATTGATATGAATTATATTAGAACCAACTTATTACATATATCTCTTAAAAAATTACCACTAATACTTATCCACATAACTGACAACTAAATAGTCAACTTAAAGATTTGTAACATATATAATTTTTCTTATAATGATTGAACTAATTATCAAAAAATTGAGTCATTATATGTTGTCATAAAAAAAATGAGACTCTTATTTTTTAAAATAAAAAGATTGACAAGACCAATCTTTCTATGTGACAGAGAGAGTAACTATATTTCTCAATTATCATTTTCATTCAATTTTCTAAATATTCTTTTTGACACATACTTTATTTAGCAATTCATCGTAGGCAACGGGACATAATTGTCGAGAATGAGTTATTATCGATGGGAGTAATTTCGATGGTTTTGTCGTCGAAAATGACCTTATGTTTTAAGTCCTACTGCCGAAGAAAATCAGTCCCTCCCTTTCTAATTTCTGCGTGCCCTCTCACCATTTTTCTCAAATAAGCCCACACCATCACTCCTCCTCACTAGTGCACCCCTCACCAGCGGTGGCGCACCTCACCGACGACAACACCCCCTCTCGCTCCCTCTTCCTCTTCCTTAAGTTTTCCTACTTTCCTTCTCTGCATTGCCTCCGTCCATGCCTCTTCCTGCCACACCGCCTCGGTCTCGTGCCTACATCACTAGTTTGCTCATTTAAAGGTTGTGGGCCCAAGTGCAAAATTAGGGTTCACATGACCAAATTAAATTAAATGCACAATTAGGGTTCCACGACCTCATTAAATGTGCAAATTAGGGTTCACATCATAAATAAATGTGCTAGACCCGGGAGAAGCCTCCACGTGTCCCGAGGCAGAAGGCTCGTGGAGGCGGCTCGTTTTGGGAATTGATTGAGGAATTGGATTGATGGCTAAAAGGATAGGGCAATATGGACATTACTCTGATGATTAAAGGGTATTTTTGGAATTTTCCTGAAAGCATGTGCCTGGCACATGACCACTTTTCAGAAAATCCTATAAATACCCCTTCCATTCCATTGGGATGGGGAGACCTCTCTTTAGACACAGGACTTGAACTCTTTTGGTGACTTAAGGCTTGGATATTCCACCTAAAAGCACTAAAAAGGGTTTAGACCCTTACCCTCAACTCAAAGGACTCAAGAAGAAGGCTCTTGGAATTCCAATAATCCTAACATGGTTTTCGGATTCTAGGAGTTCTGTCACACGTCGTTGGAGTAATTGCCCACCTGTCGTTCTCCCCTCTTCAATCAATCAATCAATTCTGTGCTCTTCGTGGATTTTTCTCCTCCTCAGCTAACACGAAAGCTTAATCCTAGTAAGGCACGATTTTCTTGCCCACATTTCTTTGGCGACTCTGCTGGGGAGGTGTAGAATTCGTGAATGGTATGCCCACAACTCGAAGTGGGAGAACAACAGGAAGAGCTTCACCAACAAATAGCATTACCTCACGGGGTCCAGTTCCAAGGTAAGCAAGTCAAGCTTTCCAAGGCGTGAATCTAGATCTAGATCTCGATCAACCCATCCTTGAAGATGCCTCAGAAGGAAGTTCAACATCACCATACATGACTGATCAACAACTAACAAGTATCTGGAAGACAGGCACGGGAAGGCAAGGCGAGGAAGAAAGTGGAGAGCAGACAAATGTTGTGCAACTGGAGATGCTCAAGGTGTTGAAGGAAGCACGGGAAGTGTGACGCCCCCAAAATAGGTATACATCACCCATTCTGAGTTGTCAAATACATGGTACAGAATTAACTACAACTTTATTATTAGAACACATAAACTGTGAGTTTAAATACAGATATTGCCATCTAGACAATATCCACATACAAATAAATCCTCATCATAATTATTGATACATTATTTTACAAAAATGGTGAGGACTACTAAACAACTCTCCCTAGAACCTTCATTCCATACCCCGACTCGTACTCGCTATATTCTCGCCTCCTGAGAAGAAAAATAGAACAAAAAGGAAAAGGGTGAGCTCAACTAGCTCAGTAAAGAATATTATGACTAAGATAATATACAACAAATTATCGTTAGTCTTCAATAGGGAAAAAAATCTAATAGAATACAATAGACAACAAGTTTTAAATCAATATTCGCAGCGGAAAATATTAATTCATAGAAGAGTTACGTAGAGGATGAAATCTACTAATGTCTATGAATTTAACAGTCCATCACAGTATTTTTATCCCTGTAACATCAATCAATGCACCTCTTGAATCATACATTCATCCTTGCACTACAGGCCAAGGATATTCATCAGTTGGTCATGTTCATCTAAACACCTGTTCATCTTTGCACTACGGGCCAAAGATATTCATCAAAATCATTCATCTTTTTTTCTACGTGCCAAAGATATTCATCGAAATCATTCATCTTTGCACTACTGTGCCAAAGATATTCATTAACATCATCATTTAAGACCGAGGATGATGAAAATATATTTTAAAAAACGAATCCAATTGAAACAAAATGACAAGGATTAAGGATTAAGGATTAGTACTTTGTTTTATCCATGTCCAAAAATACTTCAAAAATCATCATAGTGGTGTAAAATTCAAGAATGATCAAAACATGGATACAATCAAAACTAGTATCCGAATAGATATTTTGACTGAAAAGAAAAATTTTCATTTTTCGATGAATAATGCCGATTCGTGAATAGTGTAGAGTATCGTGAATAGTGCAGATATCGTGAATAGTAACTCGACACCAAAAGTTCCAAATTTGATAAAAAAACTTCAGATCAATATTTCAGCATAATGATATTGAAGAAATAATATCATTACGAAAAAAAATAATATCCCTTACCTCGAAAAATTTATACTTCTAGCTGAAACACCGGATATAGGCTATAATTTGAACTTGCACCGTATAGCAATACTCAAAGTATACTCAAAATACTCACAAGAATATGCTCGATAATATAGAGAGAAAACTTGATTTTGGTATAATTTTCAATTCTAACCTAAGCACCTATTTATAGGAAAATGCTTAGAACACCAAAATGAAAATTTAATTTAATAATAATATATATATAACAAATTCTCTACGCACACTTTCTAGATTTTGAATTCAAAGATTTACATCACATGCCAGTCATCCTGAACAAAAAACGTTTTCATTCTTTAAATATTTTAAACTTCCAAAAATCAATTATTTCAGTAGCTTCGAACTTCAATAATTCACAATAAATAGCCCTTTTATCGAAAAAATTGAATCTCATGAGTTTAATAGGAAATTCAATTCTCTACAACTTTGCGAAGAAAGTTTTTCCAAATTCCCAATGTAAAAATGACCAAATCCATAAGCGAAGCGATTTTTCAAAGCTATAATCAAATTTCGATCAATAAATGGGTCCACGGACATGTTTAACATGTTTTAAACATTTATTGCAACAAAAACTCTTTCTCCTCGTATACTGTGATATCACACATTCATTGTAAAAATATCACCATTATTATATTATTAAAAATATAATAATATATTTAAATAATTATTTTATCGAAAAAGATAAAATTTTAATTTTCAACAATTGTCACATTAAAATTTTCTCCATCTATATCCATATAAAATCAATATTTTCCTCATCATATGAATCAATAATTAATTATTCACAAATAATATTACAAAATCACAATATTGACAACCGTGCGGTTCCCGTGAAAGAGGGGCTTTCCAATAAGAATTTCTCCTTCTTGGCCTTGCAATTAGGTGACCAAACTCTCTCCTTAGATGTAACTTTCTAGACATTGCCAATAATGTTATCTAATAATATTATTCGGATAATATGAATTATTGCTTCGATAATGAAAAATACCGTGTAATGACAATTATTGAAACAACAAAATATATAAAAAATATCAACGCAAAGAATTATTGAATCAATAAAATAAAATACTAAGCGAAGATTCACCGTAACCATTATTGAGTAGTGCCTTCTTACGTAAGAATCAATAATTGGTGCAATACCATATCTTCTTGTGCAACAACGCCAGTATTCTTGTGTTTTAACCAACGGGTATTCCAACAATTATAAAATTCAGGTAACAACTACGCCAATTATTTTTAAACAACTTATTTTTGTCATTTTCTTCCTCCAATCGCTTTCCGTTATGGGGCCCACACATGGCTGCACCGTCGTACGAATATTCCCCGACAGTACGAATATTCCACGACCAAACGAATATTCCCCGACAATAAGGAATATTTTATAACCATTTGCTTATTTTGAAATACTTGCGTATTTTACCCATAACTATCCACATTAATCAAATCAACCCTTACTATTTCAAAATAATAAATAGAGAAATTTCATTTTATTAATAAAAAGTCGGGGTCTTACAACCTCCCCTCCTTATGAAATTTCGTCCTCGAAATTGACGTACGTACCTGGTGTTTCGAAAAGATGAGGATACCTCGCTTTCATTTCCGTTTCCAACTCCCAGGTCATTTCCTCTATAGCATGGTTTCTCCACAAGACTTTAACTTGTGGTACAACCTTCGTGCGTAGGACATACTCCTTTCTATCTAAGATCTTGACAGGTACCTCCTCATACGTTAAGTCTTCGGCTATCTCGTCCGGTTCTAACTCAATAACGTGGTTCAGGTCTTTCACATATTTACGAAGTACAGATATGTGAAACACATTATGAACACGAGACATACTCGGAGGTAATGCGAGTCTATAGGCTACATTACCTATTCGGTCAAGAATTTGAAATGGACCAATAAATCGTGGATTGAGCTTTCCTCTCTTCCCAAATCTTGTAACTCCCTTCCATGGAGCAACTCGCAACAATACATGATCCCCTATACTAAATTCCACGTCCTTTCGATGAAGATCCGCATAACTCTTTTGTCGATCTTGTGCCGTTTGTATCGTTGTCGAATCATTTGGATCTTTTCGGTGATCATACGTCTTAACTTCGGGTCCCAACAATGTTGCTTCACCCACCTCATCCCAAAATATTGGAGAGCGACACTTTCGTCCATATAATGCTTCAAATGAAGCCACACCTATACTTGCTCGATAAGCATTGTTGTATGAGAATTCCACCAATGGTAAATACTTATCCTAACCGCCTTTGAAATCTAGGACACGAGTCTTAATAAATCTTCAAGAGTTTGAATAGTCCTCTCTCGATTGTCCGTCTGCTTTGAGGATGGTATGCGAATCAGATCGTAATCCGTGCCCATAGCTTTTTGCAAGCTAACCCAAAATCTTGAAGTGAATCTTAGGTCACGATCTGAAACTATGGATCTTGGCATGCCATGCAATCTCACAATCTCATTTACGTACATTTGAGCAAGGCGTTCAAGGAATAAGTCTCCGTATCGGCAAAGAAATGAGCAGACTTGGTTAATCTATCAACAATAACCCAAATAGCATTGATGCCTTGAGAAACCGTAGGAAGACCCGTAACGAAATCCATAGTAATGTGTTCCCACATCCATTTCGGAATCTCAAGTGGTTGCAACGGACCCTTTGGCACTTGATGCTCTGCCTTTACACATTGACAAGTTAAACACGTTGAGATAAACTTTGCAATCTCTCTCTTCATATTGTTCCACCAAAATGTATGTCGAAGATCACGATACATTTTGGTACTTCCAGGATGAATTGCAAATGGTGTATTGTGTGCCTCCATTATGATCTTGTACTTCAAATCGAAATCGTTAGGAACACAAAGTCCGGAGTGGACTCAAGTATTCCTTCTTCATCAATTCTCGCCTAATAATAGCACCTTCTTGTACTTTCTTCTTCATACGCATCATCGGCCTTAGGTGGCTTGAGTAACCTTAACTTTTTCTATTAAAGTTGGCTCTGTCGCGATACACGACATCATCGCACTTTCGTTCACGCATATGATCTTCTACTCAACGCATCGCCTACCACGTTCACTTTTCTAGGATGGTATTGAATAGTGTGGTCGTAGTCTTTCAATAGCTCGAGCCAACGTCATTTGCCGCATGTTAAGTTCTTTTGAGTGAAGAAATATTTAAGGCTTTTATGGTGCAATATATCTCCACTTTCTCCCCATATAGATAGTGCCTCCAGGATCTTTAAGCGTAAAACGATTGGCTTTGCTGACTCTAGATCATGAGTAGGATAATTCCTCTCATATTCTTTAAGTTGTCGTGAGGCATAGGCTATGACTTTCCCACGTTGCATGAGAACACATCCTAACCCTTTGCCCGAAGCATCGGCAGAGATAACAAATCCATCCGAACTGATGGTATTGTTAGAACAGTCTTGAAATAAGTCTTCTCTTAAGCTCTTGGAAACTCTTCTCGCATTCTTCGCTCCCAAACGAATTTTGTATCCTTAGAGTTAAGCGAGTTAACGGAGTAGCGATCGAGAAAACCTTCCACGAATCTCCGATAATAACCAGCTAAGCCCAGAAAGCTACGTACTTTAGTCACCGTCTTCGGTTGCTCCCAACTTTGTATTGCTTCAATCTTCGCCGGGTCAACAGATACTCCATGTTTTGACACCACGTGCCCGAGAAATGCTACTTCCTCAAGCCAGAACTCGCATTTCTTTAACTTGGCATATAGCTTGTTTTCACGAAGCCTTTGGAGTACCAGCTTCAAATGGTGCTCATGCTCTTCACGACTTTTGGAATATATGAGGATGTCATCAATAAAGACAACAACGAACTGATCCAAATATTCCTTGAATACTCGGTTCATCATATCCATGAAAGCCGCAGGAGCATTAGTCAATCCGAAAGACATGACTAAGAATTCGTAATGCCCGTACCGAGTTCTGAAGGCAGTCTTTGGAATATCCTCAGTTCTAATCTTGTTGATGATATCCGAACGAAGATCGATTTTTGAAAAGAATTGTGCTCCTTGCAACTGGTCAAACAAGTCATCAATACGAGGTAGAGGATACCTATTCTTGATAGTGACATGGTTCAATTCCGATAGTCAATACAAAAGTCGCATACTCCCGTCTTTCTTCTTTACAAATAAAACAGGAGCACCCCAAGGAGATGTACTAGGGCGAATGAAACCGATGTCCAATAACTCCTGTAGTTGGACCTTTAACTCCTGAAGTTCAATAGGAGCCATTCGATATGGGGTTTTAGAAATGGGCTTTGTACGGGTTCAAGGTCAATAAAGAATTCAACTTCATGTTCGGGGGTAGGCCGGAAAGTTCTTCGAAATCGTCGGAAAGTCAATAACAACAGAATATTATCCAAATTTGACGCGTGTCTTTATTCAAATCCATAACATGGGCTAAGAAAGCTTGACATCCATTTTTCAATAAACGAATAGCTTTATGATTAGATATGACAGTGATTGATTTTAATGGTTTAGTTGCTTGAATTCGAACAACAGGTTGTTTAGGAATATGAAAACTAACAACCTTACGAAAACAATCAATTTTGGCATGATGAGTAGTTAATCAATTAATCCCTAAAATCACATCAAAAGCAAGTATCTTTAAAGAGATAAGGTCAACAGGTAAGGTGATGGTGCCAACTTGGATCAAACAAGACTTATAAACAGTGGATGTGATGAAAGTTTCTCCTAACGGAGTTTCCACAGATAGGTCAAAGTCTAATTTTTCCGGAGTCAAATTTAAACGTTAAGCACAAGTAGGAGAGATAAATGAATGGGTAGCACCGGTATCAAGTAAGGTATAAACTTCGCAAGAATTTATGATTAGCTTACCCGTGATCACCTCGTTTGGGTTCCTCGCACTTTGACCCGATCCTAAAAAAAACGCTCTTCCAGAACCGTTGACTTTGACTTCTCCGGGATGATCTTTTGAGTCACCGTCCCCATTGAACTAGGTTTCGCTTATCATACAATCCTCGAAGCGATATGTCCTTCCTTTCCACAATTATAGCATACCTTGAAATTTTGTTGTTGGCGCTTTGACCGATATGCCCTCTTTTCCGCATTTGTAGCATATGACGGTGGTCGTTCTCCTCCCTAGAACCAATTCTTTGCTAAGACCTTTGTCGTCTTCACATGGTCGTTGTTAAATCTCCTCTTTTAAAATCTCCTCCCGACTTCGCTTCTTCTATTTTTATGGCCATGATTATCACCAGAGTGGTTACCATTTTTGTCCGTCTTTTCTTTCTCTCTTTGGTTATCCTTTGTTTTTGTTGGACCGCCATCTCCGGTATGATCCTGGTTGTGGTCCTCACTTGACCGTACTCGTTATCTCACTCTAATAATTGAGCCTCATTTTACAACATCTCGAGTAGAGAGAAATTTATGAGAAATGAGATCTTGACGTATCTTGGGGTTTCAAACCTCTAAGAAACATCCGCGTCATCGTTCCTCATTCTCCACCAAATGAGGTGCAAACACGATAACTCTGCAAACTTCGCCTCGTCTCGAGATACCGTCATGTTGTTCTCGCTCTAGTCTAATAAACTCCACTTCCTTCATATGATTTAACACTTTCGGAAAATATTTGTCATTAAATAGTTTCAAACGTCTCCCAAGACGCTGAAAAGTCTTGGTTTGGATGGAGTACGCTTCACGCATCTCCCACCGGTGATCCGCCTCACCACGGAACATAAAGGTGGCGAACGGAACCTTCTGTTCCTCCGTGCATCCCAAGACATCGAATATCTTGGTAATTTGCTTGACCCATGTTTCCGCCATGATCGGATCTGGCTTTCCCTTAAATTCTGGTGGTCCCAACTCTTTGAACTGCTTGGCTGTGACAACCCGTGAATTGCTATCAGTTCCTCTTGTATTTTGAACACGAGTCTCCCTCGTCTGATTTTGCATGAACGCAAAAAAGCTTCTAAACATCCTCTCGCTTCATCATCTCGCTTTCGGTGGTGTTATTCACGGGAGGAACATTGCCAGCCTGTTGCACGTTCTCCTCGTTGGTGAGTACAGGCGTCTTCACGGTCTCATTTCTACTGTTAATATTTTCAGTCGACATTCTCAAATACTGTCATAAAACAAGGGTTAATTAAGGAAATCAATATATCACATAATATCCCTATATACCCCACCAACTAACAAATAAGCTTAGGTAGGACACACTTAGCGAAGGATTTACTCGTCTCTCCACTCTAGTTCTATTCCCCGATCTCCGCTAGAGATCATATCCTAAGCTCGATACCAACCGTGACACCCCCAAAATAGGTATACATCACCCATTCTGAGTTGTCAAATACATGGTACAGAATTAACTACAACTTTATTATTAGAACACATAAACCGTGAGTTTAAATACGAGATATTGCCATCTAGACAATATCCACATACAAATAAATCCTCATCATAATTATTGATACATTATTTTACAAAATGGTGAGGACTACTAAACAACTCTCCTAGAACCTTCATTCCATACCCCACTTTCAAGTACTTTCGCTATATTCTCGCCTCCGAGAGAAGAAAAATGGAACAAAAAGGAAAAGGGTGAGCTCAACTAGCTTCAAGAAAGAATATTATGACTAAGATAATATACAACAAATTATCGTTAGTCTTCAATAGGAAAAAAATCTAATAGAATACAATAGACAACAAGTTTTAAATCAATATTCGCAATGAAAATATTAATTCATAGAAGAGTTACGTGAGAGGATGAAATCTACTAATGTCTATGAATTTAACGATCCATCACAAGATTTTTTATCCTCGTAACATCAATCAATGCACCTCTTGAATCATACATTCATCCTTGCACTACGTGCCAAGGATATTCATCGATTAGTCATGTTCATCTAAACACTGCTCATCTTTGCACTACGGCCAAAGATATTCATCAAAAATCATTCATCTTTGCACTACTACGGGCCAAAGATATTCATCGAAATCATTCATCTTTGCACTACTCTGAGCCAAAGATATTCATTAACATCATCATTTAAGGCGAGGATGATGAAAAATATTTTTAAAGAAACGAATCCAAAGAAACAAAATGACAAGGATTAAGGATTAAGGATTCGTACTTTGTTTTATCCATGTCCAAAAATACTTCAAAAATCATCATAGTGGTGTAAAATTCAAGAATGATCAAAACATGGATACAATCAAAACTAGTATCCGAATAGATATTTTGAACGAAAAGAAAATTTTCATTTTTCGATGAATAATGCCAGATTCAAGAATAATGTCGTATCACGTGAATAGTCTTGATATCGTGAATAGTAACTCGACACCAAAAGTTCCAAATTTGATAAAAAACTTGGATCAATATTTCAAAGATAATGATATTGAAGAAATAATATCATTACTGAAAAAAATAATATCCCTTACCTCGAAAGATTTATACTTCTAAATTTGAAACACCTGATATAGGCTATGACTTGAACTTGCACCGTATATAGCAATACTCAAAGTATACTCAAAATACTCACAAGAATACGCTCGATAATATAGAGAGAAAACTTGAGTTTACGTGTAATTTTCAATTCTAACTCAGGCACCCTATTTATAGGAAAATGCTTAGAACACCAAAGCGAAAAATTTAATTTAATAATAATATATATAACAAATTCTCTCACGACACTTTCTAGATTTTGAATTCAAACATTTACATCACATGCTAGTCGCCCACAAACCAAAAAACATTTTTCATTCTTTAAATATTTTAAACTTCCAAAAATCAATTATTTAAGTAGCTTCTAACTTCAATAATTCACAATAAATAGTCCTTTTGTCGGAAAAAATTGAATCACGCGTGTTTTTATAGGAAATTCAATTCTCTACAACTTTGCGGAAGAAAGGTTTTCCAAATTCCCAACAGAAAATGACCGAAATCCATAAGCAGGCGATTTTTCAAAGAAATCAAATTTCGCTTAATAAATGGGTCCACAGACATATTTTAACATGTTTTAAACATTTATTGCAACAAAATACTCTTTCTCCTCGTATACTAGTGATATCACACATTCATTGTAAAAAATATCACCATTATTATATTATTAAAATATAATAATATATTTAAATGAATTATTTTATCGAGAAAAAGATAAAATTTAATTTTCAACAATTGTCACATTAAAAATTTTCTCCATTTATATCCATATAAAATCAATATTTTTCTCATCATATGAATCAATAATTAATTATTCACAAATAATATTACATAATCACAATATTGACAACCAGTGCGCCTCGAGGAAAGAGGGGCTTTCCAATAAGAATTTCTCCCTTCTTGGCGCCAATTAGGTGACCAAACCTCTCCTTAGAACATGAACTTTCTAGACATTGCCAATAATGTTATCTAATAATATTATTCAGATAATATGAATTATTGCTTTGATAATGAAAAATACTGTGTAATGACAATTATTGAAACAACAGCAAAATAAAATATCAACGCAGGAATTATTGAATCAATAAAATAAAATACTGAACAGTAATTACTGTATCCATTATTGAGTAGTGCCTTCTTACGTAAGAATCAATAATTGGTGCAATACCGTGTGCTACTGTGCAACAATGCGTATTATTGTGTTTTAACCACCGGGTATTCCAACAGTGTAAACGGTAACAACTACGCCATTATTTTTAAATAACTTATTTTTGTCGTTTTCTTCCTTCAATCGCTTTCCGCTATGGGGCCCACACATGCATTCACATTAAATCACTGAATATTCCCCGACGATCACGAATATTCCACGACCAAACGAATATTCCCAAAGCAATAAGGAATATTTTATAACCATTTGCTTATTTTGAAATACTTGCGTATTTTACCCATAACTATCCACATTAATCAAATCAACCCTTACTATTTCAAAATAATAAATAGAGGAAATTTCATTTTATTAATAAAAAGTCGGGGTCTTACAGGAAGGACAAGGGATGATGATGGCTATGATCTTTGAGATGCGAGAAGAAGCAGAGAAATGGAAAATTTCCGTCGGCTAGCTGATCTGATTCCCGCTTTCAAAGCCATGTTCCTAGACAATTCACAGGGAAAACAGGCAGGAGTGGAGGACAACAACAACGATAGCAACAATAAGAGAATCAGACTGCACCTCCATTGATGGAGAATCAGTTCGTTCCAATCATCCACACGGAACCTCAGAACAGTGGTGACGTGCCACAACCCAGACTGGAAGTCAGCCAACCTCAGACAAACATCATTCCGATTACTATCCCCGCATTTTCACAAGTGTAGATACCAACCATCCCAAGCCTCGTTCAACGAACTAGCCCACAAGCACAACCGACACTACAAGAAAATGCTCTAACAGCGACCAAAACCATCAACGACCGCACTTTTTGGTTGCAGAAAGTATTATTAGCGACTGACATTAGCGACCGCCCTTGAATTTGGTCGCTAGAGTATGTTAGCGATCGAACCCGGTCGCTATTCGGTCGCAGGTTCACTTTTACCTCCAAAAAAATTGGCACAAAATGTTAGCGCGTTAGTTGTTTGCGACCACTCACCATCAGCGACCGCATGCATTTGCTGATACTTCCACATCATTTAAAATTAGCGACCGCAGGCCGTCGCGGATAGCGATCGCTGATTTATTACAATTAACCAATTCCAGTTCCAGTTCGTCACTCTCGATCGACAGAAGAAAAAAAAGAGGGAGAAAAGAATAGGGAGAAGAGGGAGAAGGGGGAGAAGAGAAGAGGGAGAGGAGGGGAAAACCGCTGCCGCCTCCATCACCACCACCACCCATTACCGTTGCCACCATCACCACCATCACCACACCACCACCGACGCCACATCGCTACTGCATTGCAAGAGAAAATCAATGACATTTTCTGTGGAGGAAAAACAAATTTGCTCCTTCTCGTCTATCTAATTTAATTAGGCACAATTTTTTATTTTATCTTTTAGTATTTTATTGCACTCCCCACATCTCTTGCGACCTAATTCTATCAGCTTGTACTATATATAATATACGTCGTTTGCTCTGGTTAATATAAGAGAAAGTATATTATCTTTCTTAAATTTGTGACAAAAAATCTGGTAAAAGCTTGGTAGAACAAAAAATATAATTCCTTTTAGAAGTTCCATTTCTTATTATAAAACAAAAAACAGATTCATTTTCCTAACAAGTTAGGGTTCCTTTTGAATACGTTACAATTTTTGATAGTATTTACTTGTTATAATTTGGATATTTACTTATACTAATTTGAATAGGAAAGAAAAAAGCTGACCAAAAATTTGTGAATCCGAGTTTGTACTTTTAAGTATTATATTGTTGATGTATTTTCTTAGTACCATATGAATTAATACTTCTATGGAAATACAAATCTTAGGTTTGCATTTGCTTCCTAGCATTATATGAAATTTGCTGATTTTACAATTTTTCGTGTGTTTGTGATGTATGTATTTTAGTATTTGTATGTAGTAATTATGTTTATGTATAAGAGTTTCTAAAATATTTGTAGGTTTTTGGAGGTTATTGAGATGTTTATTTTTTAAATGTTATTCATATGATGCCACTGGATGTCTTGAGAATAAATCTGCTGCCAAGTTAAGATTATGATTTGAAGGGAGTTGACTGTAAGTTAAAATATTGACGTGTCACATAACCAATTTTTGGGGGAAATTCCTGATAGTTGGTTGCATTTAACAAATTGTCATTTCCTTCCGAGAATAGAATATAAAACTATAATGTAACTATTTAATTATGGAGTAGTGGTTCTTACTTACCATTTGGTTCCTTTACGTCTGTTTAGTGACTTAGTGGTGTCATTAATATATAATAAATAATAAATAATTAAATATATTAATTATTATTATATATTATATATAATATTTAGTAAATATATAAAATTAATCAATTTATCTATTTAAAAAAATTAAACTTATTTGTATAATATTTACTTTATACAATTCAAATAAATACAAAATTTATTTATATAAAAAAGATATTAAATCATGATTATAATTCAAAAATCAATACTCAAGAGTAATGAAATCAAACACAAATAATAAACATCTCTAGCATAAATCGACGCCTGACTTTGAATGAAACACAAGTCCAACTCACAGTCTAATCAGAGGTTATGGAGGCAACTAAGAGAGTACTAGTTTCTAACATGAATGACACACTTCTTCTTTCCCAAATGTCCTATGTAGAAGAATTTTTGTTGTGTTCAGATATGGACCAAGAGCATATCTGAACTCTAAAATTTCCTACATACCTATCAAACAAACTCTAAATTATAAAATTTTCCTACATATCTATCAAACACTAGTCCATATGTTGTTCAAGTCATATGCTTACAAGTATGCTTAAATATTAATCATATGCTTACAAGAATGCTCAAGTCATATGGTTACAAGTATGCTCAAGTCATATTCTTACAAGTATGCTCAAGTCATATGTTAACATTTATAATGTTATGCATAGTAGGTACCGTGGAATCATGGACCTCTATTCGGATCAGTAGTTGGATGGCACGACGAAAAGTCAAGTGCCTAGAATAAATCTTCTGGTGAATTTAGAAATTTGGTTGCCAAGTGTTTTTGAGATATCGCGATAGTCACCGAATGTATGAATGGTCACGCAGAATCGATGTCCATGTTTGAAGTGTAAGAATGTAAATTATATGGACAGAGACATGATAAACTATCATTTACTTGTTTCCGGGTTCATGAAAAATTATGAAGAATGCTGGTGGGCACATGGACAGAGAAGAGATGGTGGCATCACAGAAGTACACAATTCGGGTAGTAGTACTCATCGTATGAATGAAATGGTTCATGATATTGCAGGGCCAGATTTTGATTAGGAACAAGGCAGAGAGCAGCCTATGAATTCCGATGCCAAAGACTTTTTTAAGTTGTTAGACAAGGGTAGCGAGCCATTGTGGCATGGTTGCACCAAACACACTACATTGTCTGCAGTGGCGACATTACTTAACATCAAGGCTGACCACAACATGAGCCATGAGTGTTTTGAGTCGCTCTTGAAGGCCATTAAGAGTATGTTGCCTGACGGTGAGAAATTACCTGGTAACTATTACTTTTGTAAGAAATTGGTGAAGAAGTTGGGTCTTGGATACCAAAAGATCGATGCATGTCCCAACTATTGCATGTTGTTTTATAAGGAAAATGAACAGATAACAAGGTGCATGTTTTGCAGTCATGATCGGTTTAGGCCTAATAAAGAGGGTGTGACTACAAAAAAATCAAGTATACCGTTTAAGATTCTAAGGTATTTTCCAATAACACATCGACTAAAAAGATTGTACATGTCTTCAAGAACAGCTGAACATATGAGTTGGCATGCGAAATCTCCAGCTAAAGATGGAGATATAAATCATCCCGCAAATGGGCAGGCTTGGAAAGATTTCAACTTAGTACATCTTGGGTTTGCATTGGAGCCTAGAAATGTGAGGCTTGGATTGTCCACCGATGGTTTTAATCCGTTTGGCCACTCAGCTGTTCCGTACTCATGTTAGCCTGTGATTGTTACTCCGTACAACTTGCCTCCTTGGATGTGTATGAAATAGCCATACTTGTTTCTTTCACTCGTGGTTCCTGGTCCTAAGAGTCCTGGAAAGAACTTAGATGTTTACTTGAGACCTCTTATAGACGAGTTGAAGGTATTGTGGGAGGATGGAGTACTGACTTGGGATGTTGCAACGAAAACAAATTTCAACCTTAGAGGCGTGATTATGTGGACTATAAGTGACTTCCCAGCTTATGGTATGTTAGCCGGATGGAGTACACACGGGAAGTTGGCTTGTCCGTATTGTATGGAGCATACAAAGTCTTTCAATCTATCAAAAGGTCGAAAGCCTTCTTTGGTTTGATATCATCGTCGGTTCTTGCCAGGTAGATCACTCGTTTCAAGAAATAGAGAACACTTGAGAAAGGGAAAGTAGACAATGATATGCACCTGCCGCGCGATTGTCGAGAAGCGGAGATGCGAGATCGTGTGATGAGATTGCAGTTATCCCATTTGGTAAGATTGATGCCACAAACATAATCAATGGGTTTGGAGAATCTCATAACTGGGTTCTTTTGGGAATTGCCTTATTGGTCTACAAATTTGATTCGTCATAATTTAGATGTGATGCATATTGAGAAGAATGTGTTTGACAATGTGTTTAACACCGTGATGAATGTTATGGGGAAGACAAGATAATGATAAGGCATGTTTGGACATGAAAGATATTTGTAAGCGTCCTGGATTAGAACTTTATGAATCTCCTAATGGTAAGATTATCAAACCGCATGCAAGGTACACATTGTCCAAAAAGCAAGTTGAAGATATGTGCACATGGGTTAAGTCTGTGAAACTACCGGATGGATATCGTCGAAACATTGCAAGGTGTGTATTCTGGGTGGGGAAATTGCAAGGATCGAGGAGTCATGACCGTCATGTGTTCATGGAGAGACTCATGTACCTATAGCATTTCGGGATCAGCATGATAAACCAATATGGGATGCTTTGACGGATCTTAGTCGGTTCTTCAAAGACTTATGTTCAAAATCATTAAATGAGAAGGACATGTCTGTACTTGAGAAGAACATCATAGAGATCATGTGTAAACTAGAAAAAATATTCCCACCTGGTTTTTTTGACTCCATGGAGCATTTGCAAATCCATCTTCCCTATGAAGTTCGTGTTGGGGGTCCAGTTCAATATAGATGGATGTACCCTTTCGAGAGGGTGATGGGAAACCTTAAGAGGAAGGTGAAGAATAGAGCTTATGTCGAGGGGTCGATTTGTGAGGCATACAGTTTCTACGAGATATCTACATTTGTCTCAGATTATTTTCCGGACGAAGTCTTGACAAAGGCCAATCGAGTATCGAGACATGATGATGGGGGAAATGTTGAACTAAATGGTCGGCTCTCTATATTTGGTCTATTGGGTCGAGCTTATGGAAAAGGGAAGCGCATATTCCTCTCTGAGCAAGAATTACATGCTGCACATACTTACATTCTTCTCAATTGCGAGGAGATTGACGAATTTGTGAGGTACACATTTATTTTCCAATTATTTATCTTGTAAGTTGAAAATGTATTCCAATATGTTAATGTTTATAACATGGTATAGATTGTACGATGACGAGTTAAAAGTGAAGCATCCCGGCATAACTGATAAAGATATTCAAATCAATCGTGATAAAAAATTTGCACTTTGGCTAAAGGACAAAGTAAGTTCAATTACATAAGTACGACATATATATATATATATATATATATATATATATATATATATATATATATATATATATATATATACTCCATATTAACTATGACTTCATTTAATAAGATGGAGTTTTTGTAGGCTTTGGTTTGAGGATCAACGATTACGGTTCGTAATGTACAAGTCTTAGCTATGGGACCGACAGGGGACCAAGTCGTACGCATGATGGTTATAAAATAAATGGTTGTGAATTTCATACAAAGGCATATGGGCGCGTTAAAAGAACAACGAACTATGGAGTGTGTGTCCAAGGAGATTGTTACAATGAGCTTGGTCGTGCCTTTTATGGGGAGTTGGAGGAAATCGTAGAGTTGTCGTACAAGGGCACATACGGGGGTCATATTAACTTGTTCAAGTGTCGTTGGTTTAATTCAAAAAAAGGGATACGTGTTGACAGACATGGAATCGTCGATATTGACCTCCATAGGTCGGCTTACTCCAACGAACCGTTTGTTTTACCAACTCAAACAGTACAAGTATACTACACTCCTAGTCCTGTTAGGAAAAGGGATAGACCGCCTACAGATTGGCAAGTTGTAATTCATACTCCTGCTCGCAGTCGTGTCCAAGTAGTAGACGGGAATTTCTACCAAGAGGAGATGCTTCATAGACCTCCTATAATAAATATAGAGGATAACAATGATGTAATCCGGTTAGAGGTGGAGATGAACACGATGAATTGGATCCCGAGATGCTTATTGTGCCCGATGACAAAGTGATCTTGAGGAAGAGTTATTGGTGAAACCCGACCACGAGAATCTAAAGAAGAAGATGGTTATGAATCTCCGACACTTGTACAAAATGATTCTAACTCAGACAACGATTTTCATTAAAATGTATGTTTATATAGTTCTAATTATAAACATGATAATTACATATAGGAATGTTCTTTATATCCTTAACATGTTTATGTACCTTTCATTTATAGTTGTCGTAGTTAACTATTTCATACAATTAATTGTCATTACTTACATTCTTATATAAAATGTATATTTATATATAATTACATATGTACATGTTCTCTATATCCTTGACGCGTTTATGTACCTTTCATTTATAACTCATACTAACATCCTAAATTTTTTATTTATAGATGTCTTCTGAACATGGAGCACGAAAGCGCGGGTTGGGTCGGGGCCCTAATCATGTGTCGAAGGCCCCGGCTAATCCGGATGATCGCATTCTTATACAGATACGTCCTCCTCCAGAAAGCACGTAAGTTAAACATCGTGTATATATAAGGGTTTAATATTTCCATTATTATAAATATATATGACTGTAAATTATTGTATATTGTAGTGATTTTCAAGATAGTAAAATTGTGAAGTGCATTTCACAATTATGCTTCTGAAACTCGCCACGCTTCCCGGTGATTACATGGGCGAAACACCTCTACGCCCATAAGGATGCGATTTGAAATTTGAATTTTAGGTATATTTTTTTATCACTCTGATAGATAATACATAGTTAATCAAATAATATTGTTTAGTAATGTTGGATTATGGTAATATAATATAACCGTTTTAATATTATTATTGTTATTTTATTTGCAGAAGCAGTATAGATGGGACGACGCACATGCATCAGTTATTCAGACACTGTTCTGGCAAAAGTGCGATGTCCGAACTAAAGATAATCTGAACAAGGAACCACAAAAAGCCCTGCATAATGCTGAGATTGACCATCCAAGATAGGGTGAGCAGTATATGCATGAGCATAGTCCCTGTTGGTGCGCACATCCCATATGGGTGAAAATATGTGACCAGTGGAGAGCTGGGTCAAGAGACGCAGAAGCTAGCATTGCCTCCGAATGCATCCTCGTGTGTATCTGAAGGCGAAAAGGCAAAAGGCACGTACAAGGGCGGCAATATATCACAGCTGCAACATATTACTGCTAGGGTACGTATGTATAACAAGCTTATTGGCTTAGTTATTTGTTTTTATGTTTACTGATTATGTTCTGGCGCTAAAATATCATATGTTTACATATTAATATGAGAACATGAATCGCAGAGTCTCGAGTCTCAAGGTCAACTATCAATTGGTTGGATGTGTATATAGCCACCCGTGATGGTCTACCCAAAGTTGCTTCGGATAAGCGGTAATAAGTTAACTTTATACTAATATGTTGTTTATAAATTGTGACGACCTTTTTAGTATTTTTTCATTTATTTTTAACTATTTAATTGTTGACCTTCTGACAGGACACTTATAAGGGCTTAATGAACGAGCGCTATCCTGAAGGCACCCCGCGTTCGTCGATTGATCAAGAATTGTGGGAGAGGGCGTCCGTCGTGAAGAAAAACTATGTTAAAGGCCAAGGACAAAAACGACGCCCGACCATCAGTGGCACAGGCAGCTCTGCTACCTAGTCTACACAGTCATCAGGTCATCCAGCCTATCATACTCCTGCTGACTGTGTGAGAGCGATCTGCCAGAATCGTGATCTTCTTCGTATACTGGGCGGGCATCTGCATTCTCTTAGTCCTGATGAGTTGGCGGAGGCAGTGGCGGCAGCAGCAGCATCACAACATCAGGATGGCGACCATGTATATATATCGATATTGTTACTGTTACTGTCTTAATTATATGTTTCACTACATTGTCTATTGTTTAGCTTTTAATTCCCCAAATCATATAGCAGTATCAACACATGTAACATATATGTTTTATTCTTTTTGTTAATTACAGGATACTAATTTGGATGATCCATGAAGAGCTACACCAGTCATATATGTTAGATTTTTAAAGCCTTGCTAGACTTGTTTTTTAGATTTTTAAAGCTTTGTACTCTTTTAGATGGATTCTTTGGACAATTGTATTGGTTTACGATTATATTATATGGATGTTTACGATTGTATTGTGTTGGTTTATGATTGATGTTTATCATATACTAGTTATCATTGATGAATGTTTATCATATGTGGTAGTTATCATGGATGGATGCTTATATATACTGTTGTGTGTTGGGATTGAAAGCAGGTATAAAGCAGGTTATTTTTGGGAAATCAATAAAACAGAAAAAATATTAAAAAAAAAAAAAGCTCAGCGACCGCATGCGGTCACTAACACTGAAATACGGTTGCTGATAGCTACTTTGAAACTAGCGATCGATTCGGTCGCTATTGTCGGTCGCTGACACGTGTGCCACGTCACAGCTGACAAATGACTCAGCATGAGTCATAATAGTGACAGATTTGGTAGCCAACTGCGGTCGCTGACATTTCGGTCGCTATTGTTGGTCGCTGACGTCCATCCAGCGACCAGATTATCTGCGACTACTATCAACGACCGCATTCGGTCGCGGATACTCATCTGCGACCGACTGCGGTCGCTGATAGGCGGTCACTGATAAGCCTTTTTGTTGTAGTGCGATACAAAATTTACATGATGCCAGCGTATATCAGCCAATTTCTGTATCATAGAGAGTCCATACCACGAGCCAATATGTGACAAAGGATGATATGATCAATGTGATCAATCAACTTCACAAGCCGACATCCCGACCTTCGGAGTTCGACTTTACTCCACCTTATCCCAAGCACATATTCGGAGACAACCCTACCCTACCGAGAGGTATATCGAAACATCCCCGCAATTTCCAAAATATAATGGGGAGAAAGGAAAAGCCGGGGAACACATTGCGGTGTTAAATGGAGTCGATGTCTCCATGGTTAGGATATGATGAAAGGAACTATCACAATTTGTTGATGAGGAATTCAACAAGACTTTGACGGATAATGCCTTGATTTAATTACTACAACTTGGAGAAGGATCGATCCATGATTGGGATGATCTAAAATTGTAATTTTTTAAGAAATGTTTCTATGTGCAGAAACAGGTAACTATCGTAGAGCTCATGCAATTCAAGCAAAAGCCAAATGAGGAGCTGTCAGATTATGTGGATAGGTTCAGGGCCCAAGCACAGAAGTGTGCAGAGCCAATTGAAGAAAAGAACTTGGTTAACATATGCAACAATGGTGCTTTAGACGCCTTCAAGCCCTACCTCATTACCAAGGCGTGTAATTCATTTGCGACCCTCTCATCTTTTGCACAAGACTTGGGGGGAATCATGACATTTCCCACCATCCATACGATGGATACATGGAAGAGCATGAGGACAACAACTGCGGCTTTGGTGGATTCTCAGTCAAAACCACAAAGGGGCAAGAGGGAGAAGAATGGGAAATTTGAACGAAGCAGAGAAAAGCATGAGGATAAATATACCAGAATGCCAGTTCCGGAGGCTATCACATGCAGCGAGAAGGCGTTCAGGAGCTTGTACAAACAATGGGTCGAGCACGGAGTGGTGAAACCTCTAAGGCCCCGGTTGGTTGTAACGGAAGAAATGAAAAGAAGACAAGACTTCTGTGTATACCACCAATACGCAGGGCATTCCACTATGGATTGTTACAGTCTACGGAGGATATACCATGAGAAACTAGCGGCCGAGGAGATTGAACTAGGATAATAAACGTGCAACACTATCACCCATGGTGCAGTCCTGGAAGTCAATAACTCAAATACTGGCTCTATGTACCATCGACAAAACTCTGAACTACAGATGAGTTAAAAATCCACCCAAGATGGTGGTCCACCAAAAATGGTGGTTTAAGTCCTCAGGAATATCCCTTGCCAAGTAAATTGGATGACCAAGGGAGGAGGCACAAGAATTGACGAAAAAAAAAACCACCCAAGATGGTGGTCCACTCTAAATGGTGGTCAAGTCCTCGTAGACTACACTTGTCAAGAAATTGGACGACCAAGTGATGAGGCACCCGATTTCAAGTCCTTATAGACTGCACTTGCCAAGAAATTGGATGACCCAAGTGACGAGGCACCTGATTTCAAGTCCTCATAGACTGCACTTGCCAAGAAATTGGACAACCCAAGTGACGAGGTACCTGATTTCAAGTCCTCGTAGACTGCACTTGCCAAAAAAATTGGACGACCCAAGTGACGAGGCACCTGAGTGTTACACTTTATCATCAAAAGTGAATGAGGCACCTGACTATAAGTCCTCAGACCCGAAAAGTTATACTTTTAACTTTAATAAAAGTAATTGAGGCGCCTGAGTATAAGCCCTCAACCCCGAAAAAGTTACACTTTATCTCTAAAAGTGGTGAACGCTATGCTTTCGCCGACAAAAGTAAGATTTATTATATGAAACGTTATGCTTTTTGTTAAAAGCAATTTGATTATCAATAAATTTGTCAAACTTTCACTTATACTTTATTTCTTCTGATTTATGAAAAAAAAGAAAAAAAAGAGTATAGATTTAAGTGTTAGTTTGTATGAAATATATGTACATGATTTTCTGATACAGGAAATGAAAAAAAACTACGAAAGTTCATGATCTAAAGGCCATGACCTGTTGAATTGAAGATAGAGGAATACCTAAAGCTTGGTCTTCGTGACTATCAGGCCTTCGAGGCTATCAAGCCTTCGAGGCTATTAGCAGGTTATCGAGGCTATCAACAAGTCTTCGAGGCTATCAACAGGTCTTTGAGGCTATCTTCAGGCCTTCGATGCTATTAGGCCTTCGAGGCTATCAGGCCTTCGAGGTTATCAGTAGGTCTTCAAGGCTATCAGTAGGTCTGCGAGGCTATTAGGCCTTCAAGACTTTCAGGCCTTCACGAAATTCTTGGTTCTCAATGACTTCTTGATTCTAAAGAAAAGAGAAATTTCAAGAGAGGGTAAGAAAGATTAGATCGAAGATTTTCAAAATATCCTAGGAGAGCTCCTCTAAGTCTCGCCCTTCTAGGGTTTGCTCCCCTAGAGGTTCCCTCTCCTAGGACTTTCGTTTTTGAGGCTTGCAAAACATCAAGCCCCGCGAAGTTTTCAGACACTAGAATCAAGACTTCAACACTTATAATATTTTACGCGATCATCTCACCAACAACGTGACTCACGCGCAGGGGGCAAATGCTTACTGGTAGATTGGTAGATGACATAGACATCCTCCATAGTGATAAATGGATTTTATATACACGAATCGATATTCATTTCAAGTTTAAATTCATAGTTATCTTCGTGTTTTGTGTTCGTTTTCACTCATTTCGTGTTATTTTATGTGTAGGGTGGTCATGGATGCAAGTGGTGAAGAATGGCGGAGTTTTGGAGCAAAAGTGAAAAAACTCATGAAAGCGGAAAATTTGTTTAGCAGAAACCATGCCCACCGGGGCGGGCCTTCCTGCGCCTATACCCCCCGCCGGGGCGGGGGTCCCGAATCCTGAAGTGTCCTGCTGGTTTGTGGAGTCTGCTGCTACTTGGTTTGTTTGTTATTTGTTAGGCGCTGGACTCTATAAGAGTAGACTTCGGCCAGAACATTAAGGAAAGATGAATATTACGTAGAAAACAACTAATCATACAACACAAGGAGCATAATACAAGAAAAAATTCCAGGATTCAAGTGCGAGTTTGGAGGAGTAATTTTCAGAGATTATCGTGACGGTTTCGAATCGAGGCTATGTGAAGGGGTTTTCATTATTCTTCTTCTATTTAGTTCTTTATTTGTAATCTAAAGGATGTTTTCAGTATATTATTCAGTTTTTAATTCATTCGTTATGAACTAATTTGCTTATTAGACTTGTGATGGATCTTTGGGCGAAACGATGATTATATAACTTTGATTTCCAATTCAATAATATATTCTCAGTTTATCTATGTTAATTCGAGCGTGAACTTATGAATTGCCTGATCAACAATTCCTTGTGGATTTGAATGGAATCGAGAAAGGAGATTCAAATTTAAACCTAGTTAATATAGCATATGTCATAAATTTTGTCAATAGCAGATTTTTGATTATTGTTAAGGTAGAGATATGCTTAACATCATATGTAATCGAATAGATAACTTAAGCTTAAACCTTCTATAATTGCAGTTCACATAGAGATATAGTGAGTTGGTTGATTTAGGTGTTTAACGGATTTCTATCTTAATTGTGGATTGACGTTAATATGGTATTAGTGCATCGAGAGGTGGCTAGTATTACTTTCGTGTTCTTGATTAATAAAAGCGGGATATTAAATTGAGTTGGAATAAAGGTTTGCAAATCGAGTGAAGCTTCGGGGTGAAATCATAAGTCTAATTCTCTATTAATTGTTTGAAATTACGGATTTTGATATTAGCGGTTGTTTTTGTGATAGTTTACTTATTTATTAATTTAGTTTTTATAGTTTTAAAACCATTGAATTGAATAGTTTAATAGAATTAGGATTAATAGAAAATTAATAATTGTAAAGTTAAAATTCTTGATAATTTGTCCTTGTGGGAACGATACTTTATTCACTACTATATTACTTGTTGACCACGTACACTTGCGTATTTTGCGTGTATTGATTTTACCCAGCAAGTTTTTGGCTCCGTTGCCGGGGATAATTTAGTCGAGATTTTAAATATTTTTACGATATCAGTTTAATTAGTTCAGTTTTACTTAAACAGTTTTTGTTTTTGTTTATCCACTTTCAGGTTTTCGATATTGGTTTATGCAAACACGATCTAAACATCCAGACTTGCTTCCTTTTGAGGACGACATTGAAAGGAAATTTCAGAGGTTAAGTAAGTGGATTGAAAAAACAAGGAACGAATTCAAAAATTCTAATAAGGAGGAAACAATGGTGGCCGAAGACCAGAAAACGTTGAGAGATTTTGCAACACCTAAGGTAACTAATCTGCAATCGAGCATCACTAGGCCTGCAATAGCTGTAAATACTTTTCAAATCAAGCGTGGGACCATTCAGATGATGCATAATTCAGTTCAGTTTGGGGGAATGGCAAATGACGATCCGAATGAGCATTTAATCAATTTTCTGGAAATGTACGACACGTTCAAGTACAATGGGGTGTCAGATGAGGCAGTGAGACTTCGTTTGTTCCCGTTCACTTTACGAGACAAGGTGAAGAGTTGGTTACATTCTCTGCCACCGGGGTCGATTACTACGTGGGAAGACTTGGCTCAAAAATTTCTAGCCAAATTTTTCCCACCGGCGAAAACTGCTAAAATGAGGAATGACATTACGATGTTTGAGCAGCAGAATTGGGACTCATTATATGAGGCATGAGAGTGTTACAAGGAATTACTTAGAAAGTGCCCACATCATGGATTGCCCAAATGGCTGCAAATGAACACCTTTTATAACGGACTAAATGGGAATGTCAGAACCAGTATTGATGCAGCGTCAGGCGGTGCATTCATGGCTAAGAGTTACGAGGAAGCCTACAATTTGATCGAAACCATGGCGGCAAACAACTACCAAAGGCCCACGAAGAATGAATGACACATAACAAAAGCTACCGATTTTGGAATTAGATGGGGTGTGACTATACAAACACATATTTACGCCTTATCCAAGAAGTTTGATACTATGAATGATATGATCGATACTATGACAGGGGCTCAAGTTCAGCAGGTTGCGGTAGTATATGAATTGTGTGCGGGTGATCATCCTACAGATCAGTGCGCAATTAATCCAGCATCCATCCAGTTCATCGGTAACTACAAAAGAATTCCGCAAAATACATACCAAAACACCTACAACCAGGGGAATAGGAACCACCCAAACCTCTCATGGAGCAATAACCAGCAAACTCAAGCTCCACGACCATCATATCCCCACGGTTTTCGAGTCACCAACAACCGGTTCAACATCGGGAAGGAAATCGATTTGAGATGGTGTCGAAGTTCATAACTAATGGCGAGGCAACAATAAAAAATCAAACAATGGTGATGAAAAGTCAAGAGATGTCGATTAAGAATTTGGAAAATCAGTTGGACAACTAAGCGTTAGCGATGAATAATATACCACAAGGAACATTACCTAGTGACACCGAGAGAGAAATTCGAAGGGTAGTCATGAAACAATGTCAATCGATTATGTTGAGAAGTGGAAAACATCTCGGGGTAATAATGCGAAAAAATTCAAACGACACCGAGGAAAAAGTTGATAGACGATAACGTGGTGGAAGGTAACAAGGATGAGGAAAAAAGGTTAAACAATAAGCCAATTGTTTATCCTCCACCACCGTTTCAGCAGAGGGTGCAAAAACAGAAGTCAGATAAGAAGCTCGCAAAGTTTTTATACGTGTTCAAGAAACTCCAGATTAATATCCCATTCGCAGAGGCCCTAGAGCAAATGCCGAGTTATGCGAAGCTTATGAAAGGAATTCTGTCGAGGAAAAAGAAATGGGAAGAATTTGAAACAGTGGCACTAACATAGGAGTGTAGTGCGGTGTTACAGAAGAAGTTACCATCAAAACTCAAAGACACGGGGAGCTTTACTATCCCGTGCACGATCGGGAAAATGTCGTTTAACAAATGTTTATGTGATTTGGGGGCGAGTATAAACCTAATGCCATTGTCAGTATACTCAGAATTGGGTTTGCCCGCGCCAAAGCCTACAAATATTTCATTGCAGTTAGCGGACAGGTCAGTCACATATCCGAGAGGCATTGTAGAGGACATTCTAGTTAAAGTGGATAAGTTTATATTTCCTGCAGACTTTATCATTCTGGATTTCGACGAGGATAAGAACATCCCGATTATCTTAGGGAGACCTTTCTTGGCTACGGGAAAGACACTCATAGACGTGCAAAAAGGAAAACTTACTATGAGAGTCCAAGATCAAGAAATAAAATTTAATGTGTTCAAGGCCATGAAATACCCTACGGATGAGGAAGAATGTTTTCGGATGGATTTAATTGAGCAAATCACCAACAAAGATATTAGCAAGAGTTTGGTCAACGACCCGTTAGAAACAACCTTGTTGGGGGATGAAGAAAAAGACGACCCAGAATTTGTGGACTTATTACAGATGCTAGACTCTTTGCCACGAGTTAGCCGATTCAGAGCATTGTTTGAACCTCTGCACACTGAGGAGATAGCTGTAGAAAAACTGAAACCGTCATTAGAGGAGCCACCAACATTAGAACTTAAGCCACTCCCTAAACATCTCAGGTATGCGTATTTAGGCAATTCAAATTCTTTACACAGAATTATTTACTGCTTTGCTTAACAATTGCGGAAGAAAAGTTGCTGAGGGTGCATAGGGATCACAAATCAGCGATTGGATGGACAATTGCGGATATAAAGGGAATTAGCCCGTCATTTTACATGCACAAGATTCTGATGGAGGATGATGCAAGACCATCGGTGGAGCATCAACATCGACTTAACCCAATCATGAAGGAAGTGGTCAAGAAGGAAATTCTAAAATTATTGGATGCCAGTATCATATATCCAATTTTCGATAGTAAATGGGTTAGTCTGGTTCATTGTGTGCCGAAGAAAGGAGGAATGACGGTGGTACAGAATGAGGACAACGAGTTAATTCCAACAAGGATAATGACAGGTTGGAGGGTGTGCATCGATTATAGGAGGTTGAATAAGGCAACCCGAAAAGATCATTTCCTGCTACCATTTATCGATCAAATGTTAGATAGATTAGGGGGACATGAGTTTTACTATTTATTGGATGGATACTCGGGCTATAATCAGATCGCCATCGCTCCTGAGGATCAAGAAAAGACAAAATTTATATGCCCTTATGGCACATTTGCATTCAAGAGGATGTCATTCGGGCTATGCAACGCACCAACAACTTTCCAATGGTGTATGATGGCTATTTTTTTAGATATGGTGGAGAAGAATGTTGAAGTCTTCATGGACGATTTCCGGTCTATGGAGACAATTTTGATACTTGCCTAGAGAATCTGGTCATGGTCTTGTAGCGATGTAAGGATACAAACCTCATACTCAATTGGGAAAAATGTCACTTCATGGTTGAAGAGGGTATAATTTTAGGCCATAAGGTGTCGGCTCAAGGATTAGAGGTGGATAAAGCAAACCTGGATACGATCGAGAAACTGCCTCCACTGAGCTCAGTTAAGGGTATAAGAAGTTTTTTGGGGCATGCTGGGTTCTATAGGAGGTTCATAAAAGACTTCTCTAAGATTGCAAAACCTCTATGCAGTCTTTTAGAGAAGGATACTACTTTCAGCTTTTCTGCGGAATGCAAGTTAGCGTTTGACCTATTGAAAAAGAAATTGACTACAGCCCCCGTGATAGTCGCACCGGACTGGAAAATGCCATTCGAGCTTATGTGTGATGCTTGGCGACTATGCGGTTGAAATTTGTTTTGGGACAAAGACGCGAGACAAGGTGTTTCACGCCATATATTATACAAGCAAAACACTCACAGAGACTCAAATGAATTACACTACCACGGAAAAGGAATTGCTTGCAATGGTGTACGCGTTCGACAATTCGGGCATACTTAATCAGGACGAAGGTGATAGTCTATACGGACCATTTGGCGATTCGGTACCTAATAGCGAAAAATATGCTAAGCCACGCCTTATCCAATGGACTCTCCTACTTCAAGAGTTTGATTTAGAAATTAAAGATAGAAAGCGGACGGAGAATCAAGTTGCTGACCATTTATCAAGGCTGGAAAATCAGGAAAAAAAGGATGAAGATAGAAGAGCAATCAACGAGTCATTCCCAGATGAGCAACTATTTGGGTTAAATGCAGAATTTCCGTGGTATGCTGACTTTGCGAATTATGTGGTGAGCAAAATGCTTCCCCCTGATCTTACACGACAACAGAAAAAGAAGTTTCTTTATGATGTCAAGTGGTACATGTGGGATGAGCTTTATTTATTCAAACAGTGCGCCGACAAGATGATTAGAAGGTGCATCCCCTATAGTGAAGTGCACAACATACTGCAGGATTGCCACTCATCGGCATATGGGGGACATTATGGGAGTGAGCGCACCGCGGCAAAAGTGCTTCAAGCCAGATTTTATTGGCCGACATTGTTCAAAGACGCCCACCAATTTGTGAAAACATGTGATAGATGCCAAATGGTGGGAAACATATCTAAACGGAATGAGATGCCCCTACAAACAATTCTTGAAGTAGAAATCTTCGATGTATGGGGCATCAATTTCATGGGACCCTTCCCTTCGTCCTTGAGCAATCAGTATATTCTACTCGCCGTGGACTACGTCTCGAAGTGGGTGGAAGCTGCAACATTACCGTCCAATGATGAAAAGGTGGTCCTTAAATTCTTACAGAAAAACATTTTTACGAGGTTTGGCACGCCAAGAGCAATAATCAGTGACGAAGGTAGTCACTTCTGCAATAAATCTTTTACAGCTCTGTTGGCTAAATATGGGGTTAACCATAAGGTGGCTACAGTGTATCACCCTCAAACAAATGGACAAGCTAAGGTATCAAACAGGGAAGTTAAGAAAATATTAGAAAAAGTCATAAATCCGAGTCAGAAAGATTGGTCACTTCGGTTGGATGACGCATTATGGGCTTACCAGATAGCATACAAAACACCAATCGGGATGTCACCATATCAACTCTTGTATGGAAAAGCATGTCATTTACCAGTGGAGCTACAACACAAGGCCTACTGGGCAATACAGAAATTGAATTTTGATCAAGCCGCTGTAGGAGAAAAGAGGCTACTCTAACTAAATGAGCTTGACGAATTTCGACTCCAAGCCTAAGAGAACGCCAAGCTATACAAAGAAAAGGTTAAAAGATGGCACGACCAGAAAATTGTACATCGAACATTCGAGCCGGGTCAATAAGTTCTCTTGTTCAACTCACGGCTGCGATTGTTCCCAGGAAAGCTTAAGTCGAGATGGTCGGGACCATTCACTATAAAACGAGTATTTCCTCACTACGGTAGATTTGAACTCTACATCGTAATCCATTAGAGGCGTTCAAAGTCAATGGTCAATCGGATAAAGCATTCTTGGGGTGGCGAGTTGAATCGATCGTCGACGACGTTACCTCACCAAACACACGATAAAAGCAGGGAGTAGTCAGGCTGAACGACTTAAAATCAAGCGCTAATTGGGAGGCAACCCAACATTTCGTTATTTTTTGTAGTTCATGTTTAATTGTTAGGATGTAGTTTTTATTAAGCATTAGTTAGGTCTTATCAAGTAAAAGTTTTGCTGAAACTCTCAATCAAACTTCAAGTCATCAATAATCTAACATCGTGCATGTTTATGGTTGCAGGAGGGGTCAAAAGTGCATAAGAGCAATAACGGGCAAGAAAGGGAGGAAAATCGGAGAATTTTGCATCACTAAATTTTGGGCCAAAAATCTGAAGTCAGTGGGCATGCCAGCCGGGGCGGGCTATTTTAGCCTTACACGCCCCGCCAGGGTGGGGTTCCTTGATTCTGGGCAAACAAGTCAGGTGATATGCACGACCTTTGATTCTTGGATCAAAGGTCGAAAGGGAGGTACAGTGTTCCATAGCAAGGACCTTAGCCGGTATGGCAAAATATGGTAAACTTTCTTATGTGCTAAATTGCTTCCGTCCCAACACACTTCGGACGTCACCAAAGAGAAGGCGTTACTATTGTATGTAATTGTGCAAGATTTCATCATTGACGTCAGGGCAATTATCAGTTTTTCAATCCGTTGGTGCTTACGTGGAAATTTTTCGGGCGGCTTGCCACACCCATCACTCATCTGTGCATTGTGTCGCAATGCAGGGGTGAGATGGTCCGATGATGAGCCTACTCAAATGCCGCTCGCTTTGCTTGACTCGAGAATGATAGCGCGGTATTCTGTATGGGCAGGAGGCGAGTCACATCCACAAGGTCTGGGTTTTATTTTTTCCATCGGCATCGAAAGACGAGGTCGATCACGAAGATACCTCGGGGATGAGGATGAACCTATGGGAGATCAAGGCCGAAAGCGGGTTCCATGAGGCCAAAAAGCAATATCCGATCTTGATTCCTTGAGTTCCAAAATCAGATGAATGCACACAATAGGGCAGCACGCCGGGAAATGGGGCGATTGGCGATGCGACAAGATCACATGTTTGATGCTATGAACGCATCTTTCGCCTCACTCAACACAACACTCCAAAGCTTTAACCTGGCGGCACACTATCCATATCAACAACTCGGACCATTACCTCGATTTTCTCCAAGTGATTCCGATGAAGAAGAGCACCAACCACCTCGCCAGACTTAGACAATTCCAGGGAAGTCCTCATGCACTTAATGTTTTTTTTATCCAATGAGGGCATTGTGTTACTTAAGTTTGGGGGATTTAATTGTTTAGTTACATGCATTTTGTTATTTTTGTTTTTATTTCTAGTTTGCATTATAGATTAGGTGTTTGCATAGTAGTTAGGATTTTGCATTTGTTTTCATAAATGTTATTTTTAGTATATAAAAAAAATAAAAATAAAATAAAAATAATAAAAAAATAAAAAAAATTTAGTTAAATATTGTGTTTGCATATGTCCAACGGTGTTGCATTTTCATGTTATTTGTGGGCCAATGATGAGATTGTGAACAAGTTAACCACTACAGTATTGATTATTAGAGCTATGAGGCAATTTCTGATATGAATCGACTTTTGAACTTGTTTGAAACTGTTATAAAAAGGTTAGCACTAATAACATCTTTGTTGACCGGTCAGTTCAAATTGATACATAAATAGTTTCTAAAGGATAATGCTAGGGTAAATGAGAAAATGATAAGGATAGGCAGTAAAGGCTTAAATTAGGCAAAAACCTATGTTTGGGGGAGTATATGTGGGGTATATAAGCTTTGAAAAAATATATAAAAATTGATGAAACATGTTGAGTCTTGTGGTGGGTTGAGGAGAAACACTCCTCATAAATACAAGCGTGAGATGGAGCGTAAAACGCACTCACCAACCATCTATCTAAAAAAAGGGAATAATGACGGGAAAAGAGTAAAAAGCCCCCGTGTTAAAAAAAAGAAGAAAAAGAAGTAAGCATAAGTATCATGTATGTACACTTGAATTTGGTTTTGTTTAATTTTAGTTGGGTTGTGCCTATCTTTGAAATTTTTAAGTTTGCACTATATGATTCCTTCTAAGAAGTTGCTTATGTATTGAATTTGGGTCCGTATCAGTTATCTTAGATGTTGATCACACACGCACGCTTTACCAGTGATAATTGTTCAAGATTTGAGAATTAATACGAAATTGTGGATTAGTTTTGGTGATTCATATTGTAAGGTTGCTTGTTTTCTCTGAGGCCGACGTGATAAGTTAGTTTTTGCAATATTGTTGGATTCTTAGGCATTTAGATTTACATTTCATTGCATTGCATAGTATGTAGTTTGTTTTGTGCTCGAGGACTAACACGGTTTAAGTTTGGGGGATTTTGATAAGTGGATTTTATATACACGAATCGATATTCATTTCAAGTTTAAATTCATAGTTATCTTCGTGTTTTGTGTTCGTTTTCACTCGTTTCGTGTTATTTTATGTGTAGGGTGGTCATGGATGCAAGTGGTGAAGAATGGCGGAGTTTTGGAGCAAAAGTGAAAAAACTAATAAAAGCGGAAAATTTGTTTAGCAGAAGCCATTACATTGGCCTTGAGCCTTCTGAGCCTATACCCCTGCCAGGGGGTCCGAATCTGAAGTGTCTGCATTGGTTTGTGGAGTCTGCTGCTACTTGGTTTGTTGGTTATTTGTTAGGCGTCTGGACTCTATAAGAGTAGACTTCGGCCAGAACATTATGGAAAGCTGAATATTACGTAGAAAACAACTAATCATACAACACATGGAGCATAATACAAGAAAAAAAATTCCGAGATTCAAGTGCGAGTTTGGAGGAGTAATTTTCGAGAGATTATCGTGATGGTTTGAATCGAGGCTATGTGAAGGGTTTTCATTATTCTTCTTCTATTTAGTTCTTTATTTGTAATCGAAAGGATGTTTTCGATATATTATTGAGCTTTTTAATTCATTCGTTATGAACTAATTTGCTTATTAGACTTGTGATGGATCTTTAGGTAAAAGCGATGATTATATAACTTTGATTTCCAATTCAATAATATATTCTCAGTTTATCTATGTTAATTCGAGCGTGAACTTATGAATTTCCTGATCAACAATTCCTTGTGGATTTGAATGGAATCGAGAGAGGAGATTCAAATCTAAACCTAGTTAATATAACATGTGTCATGAATTTTGTCAATATCAGATTTTTGATTATTGTTAAGGTAGAGATATGCTTAACATCATATGTAATCGAATAGAGAACTTAAGCTTAAACCTTCTATAATTGCAGTTCACATAGAGATATAGTGAGTTGGTTGATTTAGGTGTTTAACGGATTTCTATCTTAATTGTGGATTGACGTTAATATGGTATTAGTGCATCGAGAGGTGGCTAGTATTAATTTCGTGTTCTTGATTAATAAACTGGGATATGAAATTGAGTTGGAATAAAGGTTTGCAAATCAGAGTGAAGCTCAGGGTGAAATCATAAGTCTAATTCTCCATTAATTGTTTGAAATTCCGGATTTTGATATTAGCGGATGTTTTTGTGATAGTTTACTTATTTATTAATTTAGTTTTTATAGTTTTAAAACCATTGAATTGAATAGTTTAATAGAATTAGGATTAATAGAAAATTGATAATTGTGAAGTTAAAATTCTTGATAATTTGTCCTCGTGGGAACGATACTTTATTCACTACTATATTACTTGTTGACCACGTACACTTGCGTGTTTTGATTTTACCCAACAGTAGAGGTGCATTCCCCCAAGCCGTGACGAATGAAGAATGTCATGTTGGATACGAATGACATATAGAGGAGAACCATGGTCCTGATTGGATACGAATGTCCCTGCATAGCTTGATGTACTGAAGAATGTCAGCTCTTTCTTCAGTATACCCATATAGTCAACATTCCCAAGTACCTCATCGATCCAATGATGCCATTTCTGAAGGAGGCTAGATGAATCAGAAAAGAAGTGAAAGGAACTGAAAGGGTACTCTTGTTTCTCTATGCATAGACGGGGAATACGATTAGAATGGGGAAGGTCATCCCAACCTCCACAAACCGCTGCATATAGGAACAAGCATTCCCTATCTGGCAGAAGAAGAATTTTATGGTCATAAGTCTGGACTTGCTCCCAAACGACGTCGGAAAGGCTAAAGAGGGGAACCCTTTCCCAATCATTGAGAAATGGGGCCTCCTTAGTGATTCCCGGGTCAGCAGAATGCTTATCATGATAAAGAGGAAAGTCGGATATAATCAAGGTAATGGGGCTCGAAAGACAAAGGAAAGATTGGGAAGTCCTAAAATTTTTTTTTTTTGAAGGGTTCGGTTCCCTAGAGGCTGTTCCCTCTATTCATTCCTTTAAGGTTTTGTTGCTTCACAAATCAACCGCTTGGAACGAGTGCTCCTTCGCCGCGAAAATTATAGTCTTCTTTGATGAATTTTGAGGGAAAAAACCAAGATATAATCAAGGTGATGGGGCTCAAAAACAAAGAAAGACTACAATTGCCTGAAACAGAAAAGAGAAATAGAGGAAGCAAGTCAAGAGAAATAGAGGAAGTAAGTCAAGAGAAATTCGAAAGCAAACATGTAACTAAGAAAATTAAAAAGCGAAGACGAGAAGAAGGAATGGAGCCCTAAGGGTTCGGGTCCCCCATAGGGTTCGGCCCTATAGGGTTCAACCCCTAGGGTTTGGCCTTATAGGGAGGAATCCTCTTTGTTACCTCTCGCTTGGATTAAGGAATGTCTTCTTGCTGCTCCCTTGAGGGTCTTCCTGGCTCGTAGGAAGAAAGAAAATCCAAAATGAAGCAAGATAAGCAAGGAGGCGTGAATGGCTTGGGAGATGCATACATATGAATACATGTATAGCTCCCAAAGTATGCTTGCAACGAAAAAAAATGCAATCACTCCTTTTCCATTAAGGGAAGGATTCAAGCTGATTTCCAAAAGATAAGTATCTTTGAATTTATTTCTAAATAAAAATATATAAATATATTATTTTCTAAATATGAAAAAAAAGCTTTGATTTTCTCCTAATAAAGGGAAATTTTGAAATTTAATTTTTTCCTTCTAAATAATAATAATAATGATAAGGAAGGATATTGTCTTCAAAATCAAATAAAGAAAAATTTTATTTCCAAAATAAAATTAAGATTTGATTTGATTTGATAAAAAAGAAATATTTAGTTTACCAAAAGAAAGATTTTATTATATTGAATTTTATTTGGTAATATTTGATGATCTTCCTTGTCTTAATTTCCAGAAAAATAAGGAAACAAATATTGGGCAAACTATGGAAAGATTTCCAGAAGATTTTTCAGTATGTTCATGGAAGAGCCCTGCTAGGTTTTGCCTCCCGAAGGTTTAACCCTATATAAGGGTTTGGTTCCCTAGGGGTTCCCTCTTCTAGGATCCTTGTCTTCAAGAACTGTAAAGTAAAATCCTGCAAAATCGTTCAAAGGCTTGAAATATTCTTGCACGATTGTATATTTGGGAATGCGACTCTCGCGCAGGGGGAAAATGTGGGCCCATGTGCAAAATTAGGGTTCACATGACCAAATTCAATTAAATACGCAATTAGGGTTCCACGACCTCATTAAATGCGCAAATTAGGGTTCGCATCAAAATTAAATGTGCTAGACCCATGAGAAGCCTCCATGTGTCCAGAGGCAGAAGGCTCGTGGAGGCGGCTCGTTTTGGGAATTGATTGAGGGAGGATTGGATTGGTGGCTAGAAGGACAGGGCAATATGGGCATTACTCTGATGATTAAAGGGTATTTACGAATTTTCACGAAAGCGTGTGCGACACACATGACCACTTTTCAGAAAACCCTATAAATACCCCTTCCATTCCATTGGGAAGGGGAGACCTCTCTTCAGACACAGGACTTGAACTCTTTTGGTGACTTAAGACTTGGATATTCCACCTAAAAGCACTAAAAAGGGTTTGGACACTCACTCTCAACTCAAAGGACTCAAGAAGAAGGCTCTTGGAATCCTAATAACCCTAACACGATTTTCAGATTCTAGGAGTTCTGCCACGCGTCGTTGGAGTAATTGTCCACTTGTCGTTCTCCCCTCTTCAATCAATCAATCAATTCTGTGCTCTTCGTGGATTTCTCTCTTCCTCAGCCAACACGAAACCCTAATCCTACCTAATCCTAGCAAGGCATGATTTCCTTGCCCACAAAGGTATACTACACATTTCCTTAACATTTGTCAAGACATTGTGAAGTAATGGTTTCATACTTGATTTGACATTTTTTTTCATGTATATGCACCTAATTACAGTTTTGCATATAAAGCTGCATATATTTTTATTTTCCTTGCATTGTTGTTGATGTATGTGATAGCTGCTGGTATTTGATCATTTTAAGTCACAGAAGATGTTTTCTAAGCCAAGAGAGGTTATAGGGCAACCTGTTAACTTACATATATGCAATTTATATATGTTAGTTAAGTGGAGGACATCGTAGACTGTACTGCTATTTATGTATGTCCAAAAATATATTCCCTTTGCATGCTTCTAGAAAACCAAGCATGCGTGATGGATCTTGGTGACGATTTTCAAAAGTAATCACTGTAGACAATATTTCGTGATGAATTATCTGAGTCATCATAAAAAAATAGTATATATATGATGGCTCTAGTGATGTTTAATTTGTGAATTTATATATATGTGACGGGTATTTCAATCACCAAATATTGTCTAAAAATAATTTTTAGTTTTTGTGATGGCATGCAACCATCACCTAAATATTTCTCCTTTAAAATTTTTGGTTACGACCAAGAACATCACGAAAAGAAAACCACATGTGATGGACCTTTATGACGACATTTAAGCAATCTCAAAAAATGGTATTATATGATGGACTTTTTCAACAATCACAAAATAATAATATAGATGACTGCTCCTTTCATCTATTAATATTCAATCAATTAAAAATACTCCGTATACAAAGAAGCTCTGATCTTTGTTGAACACGAATGTCCCCTTGCACATTTGTAACTTTCTCACCACTAAGACTTCTAGAGCTTCTTTAGTACAACCCTATCCACCACTAGATCACATAAGCCAAACTAGGCTTGTGTACAAGTTTTAATATGAACGAATATGATTATAATATATCTATGAATTTCTAGCACAAGAAATTAAGAACAAGGCAAGAGTAATCTGCTAGAAACTTTTTCTTTAAAGTTCTGTGTTTTTAAATTCGTTGTATTGTCCGTTACTTTAAAGCCTTAGCCGATAGAAATATATATAGAGAAGAGAAGCAACGGCTCAAAAATAAAATTCACACTGGAAGAAAAAAACATATTTCAGAGAATTAACAATCCCAACTGAATATGAAATCAAGTTGTTAAGGGAATGGATTTTGAATTTGAATAATCAGCATGAATTAAAGCAGATTTAATAAAGGGATAATATCTCAACAAACTCAGTAGCTAGTAATAAAGGATAAGATCCCAACAAAATCAGCTCAATTACCTTAATGGAAATAATTTATGATATTGATATAACTTTAAAAAACATGGCTGAAGATTTTCTCAATTAATTTGTCTTCCAAAAATAGCTTAAAAGATTTGAATTTTAAGCTCATGGAACCTTTTCAAAAAATATTCTAGCAAAATAAAATTGTCTTTGCAATTAATAACCCAAGCTAGAAATCCTTACATTGATTTCCTAGGTGAAGTCCTAAGGACCTAACCAAGTGATGGCTCTAAAAACCTTTTCTTCATAATGAGGACTTGAAATCTGGACATATGTATGATTAATCCAAAACCTAAAAATCACAAGGCATCTCCATACAAAGTATGTTGTCATCACCAAAAGAAAAATATATAAACCAATATTCAACCCCTTTTTGATGATGACAATATCTAACACCCCTAAATATATAACAGTATATAAAAGAACAAAAGCTCTCCATATGTGGTGATCGTTAAAATAAAATATATAAACCAACATTCTCCCTCTTTTTGATGGTGACAATATATAACCCCCTAAATATATGGTTCCCCCTAAAATTATGCATCTTCATAAAATTAAGGAATTATAAGAAACGTGTTGATCATAATAATTTGTCAACATAATCAATGATATACCCATCATAGACAAAATATAAATAAGAACAAAACAAGCAGATTCCATCAATAAATAGTTAAGCATAATATCATTAAATATTATAACAAATTAAAGTACCAATGCTAGAAAATAATAAAGTTAGAACCACAACCATAATTAATTCGAATTCAGTTCATAACCAATCGTTCCCATTTTGTCATTATCAAAAAAAATAATCAACTAACTGGCTCTTTATTTGTAATAATCAACTAACTGGCTAGCTCTTCATTGGTGGGGAAATTTTATTTAGCATATCAATTTAGTTATATCTTTCCCCCATTGTCATCAACAAAAAATAATTCATAAGAACAAACTTTTTAAAGCCATGATTTAGCTATTCCCCCCCTCCCCCTCCTCCCCCTCCTCCCCCTCCTCCTCCCCATTATTAACATAAGCGTAAATTAAAGATAAAGAAAGAAACTAGTGCAAGCTTATAACAAAATCACATATAAAAAGTAAACATAATGATCATACCTTTGTGTTTTGTTACCTAAATATCAACACTTTGTGTTTTTACCAATATTATCCCTTATAGTTGTGCTCCTTATAGGAGTTTTGAATTTTGGATTTTCATAACCAAATCTCTTCACAAGATCTTCTTGTGGTCATCCCAATGTTGAGGTCTTTAATGCTCAGGTTAGGAAGATGATTTTTCATTATTATTGTTGTTCTTCGAAGCCTAACTTTAGTCATTTGTTCATCTAGTTCGTCCTCGGGAATGTTTATTCTAACTTTTGAAGAAGACAAGTGATCAAAGCTATCTGGATATATATATATATATATATATATATATATATATATATATATATATATATATATATATATATATATCAATTTCTTCTACAAGTTTGTCTAATTTTTTTCAAGTAGGCAGAGATGAGTACATCTAGATCTTTGTTATATGTTTTTCACGCTCATCTGATTTGTGTCTTCTGAAGTAGACAGGCCAGCCTATCTGCATACAATTAGTTGATTTCTGATTTCCAAATTCTTTTTTTCTGTATAAACTTCATTCTTCTCTCAAAGTAAAGTACTCTCTGTCTCCTTGAGACATCTACAAAACAAACAACTAGTGTCTATATTTTTGGTATCAAAATATTCTTAGGTTCTTTTGGGTTAGTAGCATATAAATCATATTTCTTTCCCCAAATTTGTTTTATTTTACTTTTATTACAATTAGAATCAAAATGACATTTAAAACCATATTTTTTACAAGTAACTAACGGTGAACAATAAAGTGGTTTAAACATTGATTTACTGTTAATCATTTTAATATTATCATTAGTCCTATTTTCCATATTTTTAATAGGATTATACCAAATCCATTTCTTATCAATGCTAGTTCTTTGAGCACCCAACATAACATTTAGGTTCTCTTCTCTTTGTACGAATTTAACAAAATCACTTTTAAAAGATGTTATTTCTGCATTTGTTATATCATGTTGTAAATTCATCATTTTTTCCATCATTAAAAGCATCTATGCATGCATCTCTCATTTTCAAAATTTCTTTTAAAACTTCATTTTCATTTTAAGATATTCATTTTCTTTTCTCTCTTCAATAAGTAACTCAACTTCATTCATTACCTCATTTATGCAATTCTTTAAATATGCGGTTTTCTTTTTGAGCTGTTGATTTTTATTTTGTAAAGCAAGATAATCAGACATAGTTATTTCAAGAGTTTCATTAAAATGATAATTGTTTACCTCAAGTTGATCATCATCTTCTAGTCCCATGAAACAGAGTTGGGCAATTTCTTCTTCTCGTTCTGTTTTAGACTTACTCACTGGATTTGAGCTACCTTCTTCATTCTTTTCTTATTTCATCATTTAGATTAGTCTCTCGAGTTTTCTTGATAGTATTTCAATTTCTTCATCGAAATCTTCATTTTAATCAATATGTTTGCTCTCAGCTTGAAGTGCCAATGTCTTCTTCATTGGCGCTTCCTCTTCTTCGTCATATCTTCTGAGTTGGTTCTCAAATTCATCAAGTTCACCAAAGAGTGTGAGAGTCTCCATAGTGCTAATTGTTGGTGAGTCTTGGAGGGTGGTGACTTTTGGAGCGAACCGTTTGGGCATGACTCTTCATATATTTCTATTGATTTCCCTTTGATCAAATCTCCTCCCAAGCATACTGAGTGAATTCATTAGTGTGAGAAACCTCCCTTGAGCTTCATTAAGTGTTTCATCTTTCTCTAATTTGAACAACTCGTACTCTTTCATCAACATGCTAAGTTTCACTTCTTTCACCTTGGACGTTCATTCATGGCTCATGATGATAGTATCCAACATTTCTTTTGTTATGTTTCACTAAGAGACCTTATCGATTTCATATTGTATCATACCACTCAACAATGTGTTCATGACTTTGGAGTCATAGGATACCATGTATGATTCATTAACTTCCATTTTCATGAAGGTCTAGGGTTTTCCATCAACATTCCTTGGAATAATGGGTCCATTTTCAACTACCCACCATTCCCATGAGTCCCTATTGAGATAAATCGTCATTCTAAATTTCCAGAAGTTGAAGTTATCACTCTCGAAGAACAGTAGTAGCCTGCTAGTGGACTACTTGTGACGCCCCCAAAATACGTATACATCACCTATTCTGAGTCGCCAAATACATGGTACAGAAACAAATACAACTTCAGTAATATAATTATCGTGAAAAATATGACAACACATATACTGTGAGTTTGAATACAATTATTGTCTAATAGACAGTATACAAACTCAAAAGGAATCCTCATTACAATTATTGAAACACTATTTTATAAAATAGTGAGGACTACTAAAACAACTATCCTGAACCATCACTCCATACCCCGGCTAGTTCCTGTTATGTTCTCACCTCTCCTGAGAAGAAAAATGGAACAAAAAGGAAAAGGGTGAGCTCAACTAGCCCACTAAAGAATATTATGACTAAGATAATATACAATAAATTATCATTAGTCTTCAACAGGGAAAAATCTAATAGAACATAATAGACAACAAGTTTTAGATCAACAACTGCAGCGGAAACAATAATCCATTAGAAGAGTCAAGTAGAGAAAGAATTCTACTATCTTCTAAGATTTAAAAGTCCATCATCAATGTTTTATCCCTGTAACATCAATCAATATACATCTTGAATCAAATATTCATCTTTGCACTACATGCCAAAGATATTCATTTATATCACCAAATTGGTCATGTTCATCTCAACACTGTTTCATCTTTGCTTTTCGTGCAAAGATATTCATCAGTTAATCATTCATCTTTCCACTACAAGCCAAAGATATTCAGTAATATCATTATTTAGACCGAGGATGATGAAAAATATCTTAAAGAAAACGAATCCAGTGAGACAAAAGGACAAATATTAGGGATTCATATTACAGTTTATCCAAGTTCAATAATACTCCATAATAACCAATTGTGAAGCAGAATTCAAAAATAAAGATCAAAACATGGATACAATCAAAGATAGTAACCATAATAGACATTTTGACAAAAAAGAGAAATTTCATTTTTCTATGAATAGTCTTGATGTTATGAATGAATAGTCAGATATCGTGAATTATGACTCCCCAAAATAGGTATACATCACCTATTCCGAGTGCGCCAAATACATGGTACAAAATTCAAATACAACTTAATTATACAACAATCGTGTAAAATACGACTAAACATATCTTTGTGAGTTTTAATACAAATATTATCATCTGACAATATACAAACTCAATGGGGTCCTCATTACATTTATTATCACACTATTTCACGAATAGTGAGGACTACTAATACACCATCTAGGACCATCACTCTGTTTCCCAGATTAGTCCTGCTTCGTTCTCATTTTCCAAGAGAAACAATGAAAGCAAAAGGGTGAGCTCAACTAGCCCAATAAGAAATATTATGACTAAGATAATGCGAGAATAAATTATCGTTAGCCTTCAACGATGTTAAACGATACAATATAACAAACATCAAGTTTAAGCTGCGGTGAACAAGCAATCCATTAGAAGAGTCAGTAGAAATAAAATCTAATATCTTCTATGATTTAAAAGGTTTTTCATTACTTTTATCGCTGAGACTCAGCTTAATAAATATTCCACATCATCAAATCATCCCTGCACTACAGGCCAAGGATATTTTTTAGTATCACGACCACGAATTATTCATGCACTACGGGCCAAAGATAATCGTCTTTTCATCAACGGTCCTGATCATGCCATAAAACAATTCATCTTTGCACCCTTGGCCGAAGAGAATCCATAGCCATAATCATACCAAAAATTGTCCATCAATGCACTACGGGCCAATGATGAATTTTTCCACATCATTTGTAACATTACGGTCATGATTATACCGAAATAATCTCTGGTCATAATCATACCAAGTCCGTCTATGTACTACAGGCCACAGATGACTTTTAACATAATATAAACATGAGGATGATGACAATGATTCAATAAAACAAGTTCAAGAATTAATTTATCCAGGAATCAATAACGTCCAAATTGTCAACATGATACTTCTTTGTAGAGTAAAATTCAAGAATGCTCCGAAGAATATTTTTATGAAAAGATACTGGATGAATCGCAAATATCAAGGATATTCCACTAATTTCATAGAGTATAGAAGTCAAAACTTTAACCAACCGAGTATAATAAAGAATGGAATAACAAAAGAAATCACCGGTGTCGATGATAGATCAAGACGAGTTATTCCAACGAGAATAATAAATAACGGAATCGGTCATGTAAAGCCACAAACAAGATATTCTAACGAATAATAAATAATGGAACGGTCGTGCGTAAAACGCATAGATAGGATATTCAACGAATAATAAATAATGGAATCGAATCGGCGTATCAATGCATAGCATGATATTCCAATGAAATAATAAAGAATGGAATAACGGTAAGAATTTCACCATGTATGCGGTGCTTATTATAAATAGGTTATTCCAACATAATGATAAAGAATGGAATAATGAAGAAGAATTTCACCAAGTATAGGTAGTTCACAGCGTATCTGAGTTATTCCAATGAAATAATAAATAATGGAATAATGTAATTTCTCTTCATGAATACGAAAGAAATAATACCCTTACGAGTACAACAAATAATATCTCTTACTTAGTATATAACAAATAATATCTCTTACCTTAGAAAGAAAGAGTAGTGGATATAGAGAAGTAGTGAAGTAGCGAGAACACTTTTCTTCTTTCTCTCTATAGTTTCTCTCTCTGAGTTTTTGGTGAATTAAGTAAGAAATAATGAAGGAATGAGCTTCTATTTATAGAAGAATGGATGCGTATAGTAATTAATTAATTCAACTAGTCCGATTGATTTACTTTAAATGGATCGGTCGGATTTAAAACAAAATATTTTAAATAAAATATAATATATTCTATTTATAATATAATAAAACGAATAACTTTATAAAAGTATTACATTTTATATAAAAAAGATTTTACTATACAAAACACTATGCGAGGCACTATGTAACACTATGCATAATAAAATATAATATATTCTAATTATTGTCTAATAAAACAAATAACTTTATAAAAGTGTTTTATTTTATATAAAAAGATTTTACTATACAAAACACTATGCATAATAGAATATTATATATTCTATTTATAGTCTAATAAAACGAATAACTTTATAAAAGTATTACATTTTATATAAAAAGTTTTTCTTTTTTATTACATTAATAATACTAATAAAACAAAACCGAAAGTGACTTATCACGTAACATCAATAATCAATACTGCAGTGTGCTACTTATGCAACCACCAGACATCGTACTTTACTACTACCGAAGTAGTTCAACAAGATTAACAGTAAAAACTCCGCCGTTATTTTCATAAAATATTTTTGTCGTTTTCTCACTTACGACAATAATTTTTATTCTGAGGTCCACCAATGATTGTGCCATTGTATGCGAATATTCCTTATAAAAACGAATATTCCCCGACCAATCGAATATTATATAACAACTTGCGTACTTTTCAAAATTTATAAATATTACCCACAACTATAACATTATATCAAATCCACACCATAATATTAAAAAAATTATTTCGAGAAAATTAAATATTTATTCATAAAATTTGGGGTCTCACAATCTCTCCTCCTTATGGAATTTTGCCCTCGAAATTTACGTATGTACCTGGTATGCCGAACAGGTGAGGATACCTTGACTTCACTTCAAATTCTAACTCTTGAGGTATAACCTTTGAGCGTTGAATATGATCATTCTTATCTAAGATGTTAACACGTATCTCCTCATACGTTAAATCTTCTGCTATCTCGTCCGATTCTAAATTAATAATGTGGTTCGGGTCGTCCACATATTTACATAACATCGATACGTTAAAAATGTTATGAACACGCGACATACTTGGCAGTAAAACGAGTCTATAAGCCACAGTTCCTACTCGATCGAGGATTTTAAATGGGCCAATTAAATTGAGGGTTGAGATTTCCTCTCTTCGTCGATTCTTGCTTCTAGAATAACGCCCTCTTGAACCTTCTTCTTCACATTCATCAACTCTGAGTATGTAACTTGAGCGGCTTTAACTTTATCGATTAAAGTCCATTCTAATCGTATATTCGTTATCTTCACGTGAGTTCGTATATTCACACTTGTAACCGCATACAATCTTCTACTCAATGCATCAGCTACCACGTTCGCACTTCCACGATGATATTGCATGGTACGATCGTAATCTTCAACAGCTCGAGCCAACGTCTTTGGCACATGTTACGTTCGTTTTAAGTAAAGAAATATTTAAGGGTTTTAGAAATGGGTTTTGTACTGGGGTCAATACATAATTCGATTTCACGCTCTAGGGGTAGGCTAAGAAGTCTTCAAGAATACGTCAGGAAATTTATTAACAATAAAAATATCATTCAAAACTATGACCCTCATCCAAGACTTGGATAGTACGTCACATTGATACCTATCAACTTGCCATCTTCATTCACGACATCGCCTATAGAAAGTCTGGCTTCGGTGCATTCTACACAAGGAAGTCAACAACAAAAGGACCGGGGCTCTTTACTTATGGCTTGATATGACAATGATTGACTTTAGTGGTTTGGTTGCTTGAATTTGCATAACAGGTTGGTTAGGAATATGAAAGCTAACAACCTTACGAAAAGCATGATGAGTAGTTAACCAATTGATTCCTAAAATCGCATCAAAGGCAAGTATTTTCAAAGAGACAAGATCGACACGTAACGTGAAAGTGTTGATTTGAACAAGATTTATAAATAGTGGAGGTAACGAAGGTTTCTTCCAACTGAGTTTAAACAGATATATCAAAGTCTAACTTCTCCGGAGTTAACTTCAAACATTGAACACAACTAGGTGAAATAAAAGAGTAAGTAGAACTGGTATCTAACACGGTATAGACTTCGCAAGAGTTTATGACTAACATACCCGTGATAATTTTATTCGGGTTCCTCGTCATTTAAAAAAAAAACGCTCTCTCTTAAACTACGGCTTTGGCTTGTCTCGGGACATCATTTGGCATCACTATCCCAAATTGGAATTGACTTCACCATACGACAAAAAATCGAGCTAGGTGACCTTCTCTTCCGCAATTAAAACACGTTTTGGATTGCTGCGTACAGTTTGGATGGATGTGTCCCTCCTGTTTTATATAAAAAGATTTTACTATACAAAACACTATGCAGGCACTATGTAACACTATGCATAATAAAATATAATATATTCTAATTATTGTCTAATAAAACAAATAACTTTATAAAAGTATTTTGTTTTATATAAAAAGATTTTACTATGCAAAACACTATATAAATAGAATATTATATATTCTATTTATAGTCTAATAAAATGAATAACTTTATAAAAATATTCTGCTTTTATATAAAAGTTTTTCCATTTTATTACATTAATAATACTAATAAAACAAAATTGAGTGACTTATCACGTTACATCAATAATCAATACTTGAGTGCTTACTACTTAACTAACGCGTGTATTCTTTGTACTTTTACTACCGAGTAGTTCAACGGATTACATTAAAACTTCCGCCGTTATTTTCATAAAATATTTTTGTCGTTTTCTCAATCCGACAATAATTCCGTTCTTGAGGTCAACCAATGATTGTGCCATTATTTAATATTCCCCGATAAAATGAATATTCCCCACCAATCGAATATTATATAACAACTTGCGTACTTTGCAAAATTTATAAATATTAATCACAACTATAACATTATATCAAATCCACACCATAATATTATAAAAATTATTTCGAGAAAATTAAATATTTATTCATAAAATCTAGGGTCTCATATGAATAGTGTCGTATATGTGAATAGTAACTCCACCACAAAAAGGTAGAAATTTCACAATAAAATTCATATCAATATTTCGGCATAATGATATTAAAGAAAATAATATCATTTACAAAGAAAATAACACCCCTTACCTCAAAATAACAGTACTTCTGATCGAAATATCGGATATAAAGCCAAAAGAAACTTGCACTGAATAGCAACTCACAAAGTATCTAAATACTCATAAAATACACTCGATAATATATATATATATATATATATATATATATATATATATATATAGAGAGAGAGAGAGAAAAACTTGTTTCTGGTGTGATTTTCAATTCTAACCTAGGCACCTATTTATAGAAAAATGCTAGAACGCCAAAGGAGACTAAATAATAAAATAATAATATTATTTTTCTTCCTTCTACGCATGCCAGCCATCCAAGACCAGCATGCCATCTTGGAATTTTTTTTACAGCCCACATGTTTTAAAAAACAAAAGTGGGTCCCACCCATAATTTTAATAAAAACATTTAATTTCTGAAACTTCAACAATTCATAATAAATAGCCTTTTTATAAGAAAAATACGAATTTTATGTCCATTCCATAGGAAATTGAATTCTCTACAACTTTGTAGAAGAAAGTTTTTCCAAATTCCAAACAGAAAATGCCCGAAATCCACATACGGACGATTTTTAATACCTTCATTCCAACAAAATACTGATAAATACCTCAACATTAATTGTGATACCCCCAAATCCGGGTACTTCATTTCCACCGAATTCGGTGCTCACTATTAAAATAATTACATCTAACTACCCATGATAAATGATAAAACATTAAATAACTTAAATAATAATCTTTCCCATTAAAGGGTTACATCATCTCATAATCAATCCCAAGTAAGCTAACCTTAAATTATTACATCAGTTTGTGGAATACATTATAAAATAAAACAAGTCTTATAACTTCAAGCATTTAAATAAACTTTAACTAATTCTTCATCACTTGGACACCTTGCCCTTTCCCTTGCTAGTAGATGGCTCATCACCTTTTTCGACTTTAGTTGCATTGTTTAATTGCAAGAGTGAGCAAACAATTGCTCACTGACATAAAGAATAGTAATAATAATCATATGAGAATGAACAACGAATGCTGTACAATAATGAACTTGTTCTACGAATAGAAACAGAAACAAGTTCGAACTTTTAATATCTGAGGGTCATAAGACCACGAACTATGTCTCTGGTATTTAGGTATTATTACCTTAACTTTAACAGTCATTAGACTATACAGACTCTTCTTAACGTACTTAGGGGGATCAACCCTTTGTACCATGTATTGTGCACAAACATCTAAATGTTACACGTACAAAATCCCATATGTTAGGGTTGTTCACCTCAGTTTGAATTTAGAATTTTCGCACTAAAGAAAGTTTAGTTTGGAACTAGCTTATCATTGTTTCTAGAATTTTAGAACACTTATTCAATTTCCATCAATAAAGGTTTAATACAATAATGTATAACTGAACAAGGCTATCAAAGTCAAAGTTAGGATATCAACAATATATAACTGAATAAACATGATATACATGCAAAGTATTATATTCAAAGAAGTAAAACAATCTCCTTTGAATCAATGTGTTAGAACAATATATGTTTTGAATAACAATAACAAGAAATGAGAATGTGAAACTCATTCGATGTAACGAATTAGGTTACAAGAGCTTAATCAATCGTATATGGGAATAGAATTAATAATCTCGCTCAACCAAAGTTTAGGAACTTACATTCATTAATAAAAGAATGAAGTTAGAAAAACGTGCTCAAATGTAAGGAGATAAGGTTTAGAAACTTGCACAATTATGAAAGTAGAGTTAGAGAACTTGCAAAAGTATATCATGACAGTGAAAAGTAACCTTGCTGAATAATAAAGTAGCAAAGGTTAGGGAACTTGCCTTGTTTGTAAGCTACACAAATGTAATATAATCTTCTATTACCCTACATACATCATTAAAATTGCAACAACAATTAGTTGTATGAACATTAGCTTTAGGGGTTTAAACCATCATTTAGGTCATAACCCTAACCTAGAACCTAACCATTTAGGTTAACATACTTAACGCCTCTGAAATCACACATTAATCAACATAAACCATATCGTTTATCTACAACTTTTGTAAACATCACTTTAGTTTCATTTTATAACTTATTTAAATAATTACTTAAAATCTTCACACTTTGAATTACAACATCTTACAATCCTGTTATTGTGGTTTCAATTATGTCTTAACATCATTAACATGCATGCTAAGCTAATACAAGTCCATTACACATGATCTGCAATTAAGCAGACATACCTTTATCTCGAACCGAGGTATAAGCCTTGATTGACTTGCCGTGGCAATACGTCGATGCTTGCGAACGAAGCGAGAGGCGGCTAATGAACAATGGCGAACTTTAGCCCAAAAACGCAAATTTAACCCATCAAACAGTGAAATTAACATCTACAATTGGTACAGACTATTACAAACATGTTTGCTAACATTTACAACCAATTAACACAATTTAACATCAACTAAAACTAGTTTAATTTCTCAAAATTCCATATTTTCATATAAAACTCCATTTTTGAACTTCTTCACAAAAATTATCATTGCGAATTCAATACATGGCCATTTCACTTCATTCAAATTACGTTATGCTCGTTTCTTAATAAACTAACATATCTGACGTCAATTCTGACAGCTTTAACATCCAAATTGGCCACTAAAATTGACAATTACCCAAACCCGTATGCAAAAATACACATAATGACATTATTTCTACTGTTAGAATGAAATTAACATACAATTTCCTTTTTTAAACATAACTCTAGCATTATATCACATATATCCACCATAACTTAGTTACACAACAACAATTTTGAAGAAATTAGAATTCACAGAACATAAACAAACTTTGCTGTAAATTCATATATGTATATACATATATATATATAATACAAATGTTATATAAAAAACCTTCAATATACTTAATAATCCTTTGCTAACCACTGAAATTGCTTAGGTTTTCTCTAAATCTCTCAAGTTCTCACTCTCAATCCCCTCTGTGTTTATCTTCTTCTCTCAAACCTTCTCTATGTTTTCTATACTGTCTAGCCTTAGGAAAAAAAATAAGACGCGTAAGAAAATATACTAACTCCCACTTCCCCACTAACGTCAGGTAAAAAAAACCAACAGATATCGTCAGTTGAAAAAACCAAAGGCCACAAGACCATGTTTGGCTAACCACATAATTCCCAAGCCAAATTATTATTATATTATTTATATTATATAGTTACTTTGTGTCACACGTTATTTAAATAACTTTAGTTTAGCTAATTTAAATAACTTATAATAATAATAAAAACCTTATTATCATTATACTTATAATTAATAAATAATTATATATATCTAATTTAATTAATAAATTAGAAACATCACTTTATTTAATTTATTTATTTTCTTTAAATTAAACAATTCATTTAATTTAATTATTCTCTTAAATATTAAGCAATTGATTTAATTTAATTATTTTCTTAAATTAAATCCTTGAGATAAAATTATTAATACACAATTTAATTAACATTAATCAATTTAGTTACTAAATTAATTCACCACAATTCATTAATTATTTATTTTCTCAATAAATAAATTATTTAAAATATTTATTTAATTCAATAAATATTTAAATTAAATTACAAATTTCTTGATCGTTACATTAATTCCATCATTTATAACCACAATAAATATATTCATCATTTATATCCACATAAAATAAATATTTTTTTATCATATAAATCAATAAATAATTATTCACAAATATTATTACAGAATCACAATTATGACAACCAGGTCGTTCCCAGGAAAGAAGGAGCTTTCCGATAAGGATTTCTCCTTATTGGCGCGCAATTAGGTGACCAAACCCCTTTCCTAGACAGAACTTTCTTAGACATTGTCAATAATGCTATCTAATAATATTACTCAAACAATATGAATTATTTATCTGATAATGGAGATACTGTGCAGTGACAATTATTGAAACAACAATAATATAAAATATCAACGCAACAATTATTGAATCAATAAAATAAAAAATTGAGCGAAGAATTACAATTATTGAGTAATGCCTTCTTACGTAAGAATCAATAATTCAAAAATATTGTGTAATCTGAGTGTCTTCTTTCTTTGAACCAACCGCAGTATTCACGTATTTTAACCACGGGGTATTCCAACAGTGTTAACGATAACAACTTACCATTATTTATAAAACTCAAACTTGTCATTTTTTCATCCGACCGTTTTTTTTACATTATGGGGCCCACAAATGGTCAAGCGGCCGTCATACATACGAATATTCTGAAGCGGAAAGAATATTCCACGACACCAAACGAATATTCCCGAAACAAATGAATATTTTATAACCACTTACTTCATTTGCAAAATTTACACATTTCACCCATAACCAAAGCATTATATCAAATTAACACCTTATTAATTCAAAATAATGAATTGAGAAAATTCAATTTTATTTATAATAAATTGGGGTCTTACAACCTCCTCTCCTTATGAAATTTCATCCTCGAAATTGACGTACGTACCTGGTGTTTCAAAAAGGTGAGGATACCTCACTTTCATTTCTGATTTCAACTCCCAGGTCATTTCTTCAATGGCATGGTTCCTCCAAAAAACCTTAACTTGTGGTATAACCTTGGTGCGTAGGACATGCTATTTCCTATCCAAGATCTTAACAAGTACCTCCTCGTACGTTAAATCTTCGGCTATCTCGTCTGGTTCTAACTCAATAATGTGGTTCGGGTCTTTCACATATTTACGAAACATAGATATGTGAAAAACATTATGAACACGAGACATGCTTGGAGGTAATGCGAGTCTATAGGCCACATTTCCTATTCAGTCAAGAATTTCAAATGGACCAATAAATCTTGGATTGAGATTTTCTCTCTTCCCAAATCTTATAACTCCCTTCCATGGAGCAATACGTAACAATACATGATCCCCAATATTAAATTCCACGTCCTTTCGATGAAGATCCGCATAACTCTTTTGTCGATCCTGTGCCATTTGTATACGTTGTCGAATCATTTGGATATTCTCTGTAGTCATTCTTACCAACTCTGGTCCCAACAATGTTGCTTCACCCACCTCTTCCCAGCATACTGGAGAAAGACATTTTCTTCCATACAACGCCTCGAATGGAACCACACTTATACTTGCCTGATAACTGTTGTTGTAGGAGAATTCCACCAATGGTAGGTACTTATCCCAAATCCCTTTGAAATCTAGGACACATAGTCTTAATAGATCTTCAAGAGTTTGAATAGTCCTCTCTGATTTCCCGTCCGTTTGAGGATGGTATCCTGAACTGAATCGTAAATCCGTGCCCATAGCTTTCTGCAAGCTAACCCAAAATCATGAAGTGAATCTTGGGTCACGATCTGAAACTATGGATACTTGCATGCCATGCAATCTCACAATCTTATTCACATATATACGAGCAAGACGTTCAAGGGAATAAGTCTCCCGTATAGGCAAGAAATGAGCATGCTCGGTTAATCTATCAAGAATAACCCAAATCGCATCTATGCCTTGAGAAACCTTGGGAAGACCTGTAACAAAATCTATAGTAATGTGTTCGCACTTCCATTTCGTAATCTCAAGTGGTTGCAATGGACCATTTGACACTTGATGCTCCGCTTTTACATGTTAACAAGTTAAACACCTTGAGATATATAAACTCCGCGATCTCTCTCTTCATATTGCTCCACCAAAATGTATATCGAAGATCATGATACATTTTGGTACTCCCAGGATGGATTGCAAACGGTGTGTTGTGTGCCTCCATCATGATTCTATGCTTTAAGTCAGAATCGTTAGGAACACAAAGTCTGGAGTTGACTCGAAGTATTCCTTCTTCATCGATTCTTGCTTCTGGAATAGCACATTCTTGCACTTTCTTCTTCATACGCATTAGCTCCATGTCCGTAGCTTGAGCAGCTTTAACTTTATCGATTAAAGTCGGCTCTACTCGTATGTTTAATATCATCACATGGGTACTTGGAGCCTTTACCTCTATCTCCATCCTTTGCGAGTCATACAAAATGGACATTTGTGTTAACAACATTGCACTCGTACCCGCATATGATCTTCTACTAAATGCGTTCCAGGATAATATTGGATGGTATGATCATAATCTTTCAACAACTCGAGCCAACGTCGTTGCTGCATGTTGAGTTCCTTTTGGGTGAAGAAATATTTGAGGCTTTTATGATCTGTATAGATCTCCACTTTCTCCCCATACAGGTAGTGCCTCCAGATCTTCAACGCGAAAACGACTGCTGCCAACTCCAAATCATGAGTAGGATAATTCCTCTCATATTCTTTGAGTTGTCGCGAGGCATAGGCTATGACTTTCCCATGCTACATGAGAACGCATCCTAACCCTTTGCCTGAAGCATCGTTGTAGATAACAAATCCATCCGAACCTGATGGTATTGTCAGAACATGTGCCGATATGAGTCTCCTCTTGAGTTCTTGAAAACTCTTCTCACAATCCTCGCTCTAACCGAATTTTGTATCTTTACGAGTCAGTTGAGTTAACGGAGTAGCGATTCGAGAAAATCCTTCCACGAATCTCCAATAATATCCAGCAAAGCCCAGAAAGCTACGTACTTTGGTCACCGACTTCGGTTGTTCCCAACTTTGTATGGCTTCAATCTTCGCCGGGTCGACAGATACTCCATGTTTTGACACCACGTGCCCAATGAATGCTACTTCCTTAAGCTAGAACTCGCATTTTTTCAGCTTGGCATATAGCTTATTTTCACGAAGCCTTTGCAGTACCAGCTTCAAATGGCGCTCATGATCTTCACGGCTTTTGGAATAGATGAGGATGTCATCAATAAAGACAACAACGAACTGATCCAAATATTCTTTGAACACACGGTTCATCATATCCATGAAAGGAGCATGAACATTAGTCAATCCAAAAGACATGACTAAGAATTCATAATGACAGTATTGAGTTCTGAAGGTAGTCTTCGGAATATCCTCAGTTTTAATCTTCAGCTGATGATATCCAGAACGAAGATCGATCTTTGAAAAGAATTTTGCTCCTTGTAACTGGTCAAAAAAGGCATCAATGCGAGGTAGCGGATACCTATTCTTGATGGTGACATGGTTCAATTCTCGGTAGTCAATACAAAGTCGCATACTCCTGTCTTTCTTCTTTATGAATAACACAGGAGCACCCCAAGGAGATGTAATAGTACGAATAAAACCTATGTCCAACAACTCCTATAGTTGGACCTTTAATTCCTGAAGTTTAATATGAGCCATTCGATATGGGGTTTTAGAAATGGGCTTTGTACCAGGTTCAAGGTCAATAAATAATTCAACTTCACATACTGGGGGTAGACCGGGAAGTTCTTCAGAAAATACGTTAGGAAATTCTGTTAGTTCCCAGTAGGCACAATAGATCTAGAAAGGGGGGGGGGGGTTGAATAGATCATTTTTAATTTCAAATACTTTTCTCTTTTATTTTGTATTGCTATTAAATTAGCATATGACAAACATAAGAATCTTTTCAAGCACAACGGAATAAGTAAAAGATCCCCTTCATTGATATATTCATAATCATACATACATTATTCGTAGAGTTAGTTTGGTTGTAAGCAGTTAAAACATACATAGCAGTTATAGCAGTTAATAGACATAATGTAAATGACATAATGTAAAAGACACAAGGGGTTTTAAGTGGTTCAGAGACTCAATCTCCTAATCCACTCTTCTGTTTTTAACTAGCAGGATTTTCACTAAGGAAGGACAGCACCCTGAATCACTAAGATTCCTTCAAGGCCAGCAGCCTTGGGACTTTAGTTCACAAAGAACTCTTCAAGGCTAGCAGCCTTGGAACGTCTCTAGTTCCCTAGGAACTCTTCAAGCCCTGCAGGCTTGGAACTTCATTTAGTCCCTTCGGACAAGGACCCCTCAAGCCCTGGCTTCTTCTTGTTGTTGTTGTAGTTAGTGCTGAGCTGCTAAGATGTCGTTAGGCTTGATCATCTTTTGTACTTAGCAGCTTGGTGTGGTCCTCTTTACATTCTGCTTTGAGAATGGACCACATCATCTTTGGTGGAGCTAATCTTCTTACGTTCTGCTCATCTTTGTATATTGTCAGCTGTGCACCATCACCATTTCCTGAACCCTTCTCAACATGTTGGCAGACATGGTTCTGCACTTGCTCTGCTTCGGCTTTGGGTTCATGGTGAATCGTAGAGTGGCTCTTGGGATCTGCCTTGTGCTTTGCCACTCTTCTGAATGATATCTTCTTGTCCTTCTCGGTTCTCAGCTTATATACCAATTCAGAGGGCATTCTTATCTTTGTTGAGTGAAGCTTTGATCTATTCAAGTCCATCTTAAAAGTTGCTTCACTTCCACCTTTATAGTCTCACTGTCACTGAGTCTTGTTCTGTTTGAGCTCAGGTGGAACTCATAGAGTCAACATTAGCATTCTAACCAACTCAACGATTCTGTAACATCGCAATCATCAGCAACTTTTGATCGTTGAAACTCTGGAATATTTATACTCCTTCCCAATCTTCCCATTGAGAAGTAGCCGTTAGAATCTCTTTGAAATGCTTCGTAGATCTCAAGTTATTTGATGTATACTGCAGATGTGACATGTCTTATTTTTTGACACTGTAGTCTACTGTTTCACCTACCCCGTCAGAGATGTCACTTTAATGTCTTGGGCAGGTCGAAAACTTTGTTTCCTCCTTCTGATTTCTCGATCAGAGGTTGTCCTTTTGCATTGACGCTCTCAATAAGCTTTTGTACAAATCTCAACCTTCAGATTGAACCGTTGTCAATGCTTCAATCTTCAGTCGTTCGTACTCTACGATTCTGATGCATGTCTTCATGGACCTGATCGTAGTATCTTGTTGACTGGTAGAAACAACACTACGATCTTGAAGAGTGTTGATTGGATCTTCAATGTAGAACACCTCTTCCTTCTTTTTTTTGTGCGGTGGCTTCAAAGACTTCATTTGTCTCAACGGCTCTCGACATCGATGAATTGACTTCTTTGTTCTGGCCCCTTCTGAATAACAAGACACTTCAGATTTGTGGTGTGTCCAGCTCTCTTTCTCCTTGTGATCTCCCGTTCACTTATCATCAATGAACTGACCCAATACTTAATCACTTTAGCCTTGTTTTTCAGAAGCTGTCTAGTATCTCTGTATGCACAACATTAGTTTTTTCTTTATTTGGAAAACACTACGATCCTGGTAGCTTCCAAGATCGTTGTCCTCTGTCTGCTTGACAGCTACTGTACTTGCTGACTTTCCTTAGTCAGTTACTGAAGTCTTCTTTTGATCTCCTTGTGGAAGACTTCATTTCGAATGGCTTCACAACTCAATCTTGATGCTGATTGGGTTGGTGCTTAGATCTTCTGTTAGCTTGCATGCCATTCGTTGAGTGCTCTCTGGTTTCCTTCAAGATGAGATGTATCTTTGCAGTGCTAACCAGAGGCTTCATTCCTTTGGATATTTTGGGAGTGCTTATTTGTTGAGAATCGTAATTGCTCTACAATTCGGCTTTAGCATTGTGAGCACAACGGTTGAGGTCGTAATTCTGCACTCTACGATTCAGCTTCGGCTGTGCAGACGCTACGACTCCTAGATCAGATCTTGACACTCTACGATTTTTTCCTTGTGCTTGTTGTCTTCATCTGATATTTCTTGACTACAATCTCTGCATGTAATCAATAGACTCTACGACTCAGAGTGTAGTCTACGATCCTTGACTTGGCTTCAACATCGATGAGACTCTCTACGACTCGAAAGTGTAGTCTATGTTTCGACTTAGCTTCGACAAATGTTGATTACTCGTAGTAGTCATTGTCTCTACGATTACGAACATGACTTCCTCAGCAGACTTCGGTCCTGAGGAAGTTCTACTCGACACACTACGATCCTTCATCGTTTCTCCTGGCAGTCTACGAACTCTGAGATCTACTATCTTGCAGACTACGATTCTGCCTCGACAGCTCTCGAGTTTTCCTTGACTCTCTGGCGGACCCGATTTACAGTGCGGTGGTTTCGACGATCGATGAAGCCTATCTATTACATTATAAGATCAACCTAACATGCTTGATCTTTCTACGTTTATAGACCTTGTACATCATTTCTTTTTAAGGACTTTACAAAGCTATTTTGCTTATGTAGGATCAACCTAACATACTTGATCATTTCATTCTAAGTCCTTGTATACATGTTTCTATTATCTATCAAAGGACTTTACAACTTTTCTTAATGCAAGCATACTTGAATATTCATTCATATATATCATAATCAAATCATATATAATTAGGAATAACATTCACATGCTTATTCCTGACAAATTCACTAACAATAGAAATATTATTCAAATCTGACGTGTTTTTGTTCAAGTCCGTGACATGGGCTAAAAAAGCTTGACATCCGTTTTTCAATAAACGAATAGCTTTATGACTTGATATGACAGTGATTGAATTTAGTGGTTTGGTTATTTGAATTTTCATAACAGGTTGGTTAGGAATATGAAAACTAACAACCTTACGAAAATAATCAATTTTAGCATGATGAGTGGTTAACCAATCAATCCCTAAAATCACATCAAATGCAAGTATTTTCAACGAAATAAGATCGGCAGGTAATGTGATGGTTCCAACTTGAATCAAACAAGATTTATAAACAGTAGATGTAATGAAAGTTTCTCCTAACGGAGTCTCAATACATAAGTCAAGGTCTAATTTCTCCAGAGTCAAGTTCAAATGTTGAGCACAAGCAGGAGAGATAAAAGAATGGGTAGAACCTGTATCTAATAAGGTATAAACTTCGCAAGAGTTTATGATTAGCTTACCCGTGATCACCTCGTTCGGGTTCCTCGCGTTTTGGGCCATCGTGAAAAACGCCCTTCTAGGAACCACTGACTTTGACTTGTCCGGGAAAGCCTTTGGAGTCAACATCCCCGTTGGACTTTGTTTTACTACAAGACAATCTCTAGCTATATGACCTTCATTTTCACAGTTATAACACACCTTGGATTGTTGTGGGCAGTTTGGGCTGATGTGTCCCTCTTTCCTGCATTTATAACAAACGACTGGTGCTCGTTCTCCTCCCCTAGAAACAGTGGATGTTGGTGCTGACGTCTTCACGTTGTCATTGTTGTACCTTCTCTTTTTGAAATCTCCCCCCGACTCGCTTCTTCTACCATTATGGCCACGATTTCCACCAGAGTGGTTACCGCTTTTGTCCGAATGTTTTCCTCCTCACTGGTTGTCATTGCTTCGATGACCGCTGCCACCGGTATGACCCTGGTTGTGGTCCCTTGGTTGAACATATTCGTTATCTCGCTCTAATAATTGAGCCATGTTTACAACATCTGAATATAAAAATTTTTTATGAGAGATAAGATATTGCCGAATCTCGGGTTTTAGACCTCTCAGAAACATCCGCATCATTCGTTCCTCATTCTCTACCAAATGAGGTGTAAACCTGGATAACTCTACGAACTTCGCCACGTACTGGGGACACCATCATGTTGTTTTGTTCCAGTCTAATAAACTTTACCTCCTTTATATGACGAATACTTTCAGGAAAGTACTTGTCGTTAAACAGTTTTTGAAACATTTCCCAAGACATGTTGAGTGCGGCTGGCTGGGTACGCTTCACAGACTCCCATTAGTGGTTTGCCTTACCATGGAACATAAAGGTGGCGAATGGAACCTTCTGTTCCTCCGTGCATCCCAAGACATCGAATATCTTGGTAATTTGGTTGACCCACATTTCCGCCTTGATCCGATCCGGCTTTCCCATAAATTCTGGTGGTCCAACTCTTTGAACTGCTTGGCTGTGACAAGCCGCGCATTGCTATCATTTCCACCCGTATTTTGTACACGAGTCTCCCTCGTCTGATTTTGCATGAACTGCAAAAAGTTTCTAAACATCCCATCATTCATCATTTGTTCGGTAGTGTTGTTTATAGGAGGAATATTGCCTTCCTATTGCACGCTCCCCTGGGTGGTGATTAAAGGTGTCTCCACGGTCTCATTCACTCCATTGTTAATATTTCCAGCTGCCATTCTCAAATACTGCCACAAAACAAGGGTTAATTAACAAATTAACATATCACATATTAACCATATGCTCTGACTAACCAACCAAATAAACTTAGGTATGATACACTATCGAATGATTACTCGTCTCTCCCCTCCTAGTTTTATTCCCCGATCTCCGCCAGAGACCTTATCCCTAAGCTTTGATACCAACTATGACGCCCCCAAAATAGGTATACATCACCTATTCTGAGTCCTTAAATACATGGTACAGAAACAAATACAACTTTAGTAATACAATTGTCGTGCAAAATACGACAACACATATACTGTGAGTTTGAATATAAGTATTGTCTAATAGATAGTATATAAACTCAAAAGGAGTCCTCATTACAATTATTGATACACTATTTTACAAAATAGTGAGGACTACTAAAAATACTATCATGAACCATCACTCCATACCCCGGCTAGTTCCTGCTATGTTCTCACCTCCTGAGAAGAAAAATGGAACAAAAAGGAAAATGGTGAGCTTAACTAGCCCAATAAAGAATATTATGACTAAGATAATATACAATAAATTATCATTAGTCTTCAATAGGGAAAAATCTGATTGAACATAATAGACAACAAGTTTTAGATCAACAACTGTAGCGGAAATATTAATCCATTAGAAGAGTCAAGTAGAGAATGAATTCTACTATCTTCTAAGATTTAAAAGTTCATCATCAATATTTTATCCTTGTAACATCAATCAATATACATCTTATATCAAATATTCATCTTTGTACTACAGGCCAAAAATATTCATTTGTATCACCAGTTGGTCATGTTCATCTCAACACCTGTTCATCTTTGCACTACGGGCCAAAGATATTCATCAGTTAATCATTCATCTTTGCACTACAGGCCAAAGATATTCAGTAATATCATCATTTAGGACTGAGGATGATTAAAAATATCTTAAAGAAAACGAATCCAGTGAGACAAAATGACAAATATTAGGGATTCGTATTACAGTTTATCCAAGTTCAATATTACTCCATAATAACCAACTGTGAAGCAGAATTCAAAAATAAAGATCAAAACATGGATACAATCAAAGATATTAACCATAATAGACATCTTGGATAAAAAGGAGAAAATTTTATTTTTCGGTGAATAATGCCGTATTCATTAATAGTGCCGTATACATGAATAGTGCCGTATACGTGAATAGTAACTTCGACACAAAAAGGTAGAAATTCTATAATAAAATTCATATCAATATTTCGGCATAATGACATTAAAGAAAATAATATCATTTACGAAGAAAATAGCATCCCTTACCTCAAAATAACAGTACTTCTGATCGGAATATCGGATGTAAAGCCGAAAGAAACTTGCACTGAATAGCAACTCACAAAGTATCTAAATACTCACAAAATACGCTCGATAATATATATAGAGAGAAAACTTATTTCTGGTGTGATTTTCAATTCTAACCTAAGCACCTATTTATAGAAAAATGTTAGAACGCCAAAGGAGACTAAATAATAATATTATTTTTCTTCCTTCTACGCATGCCAGCCATCCAAGACCAACATGCCATCTTGAAATTTTTTTTGGCGCCCACATGTTTTAAAAAATAAAAGTGGGTCCCACCCATAATTTTAATAAAAATATTTAATTTTTGAATTTTCAACAATTCATAATAAATAGCATTTTTATCAAAAAAAATACGAATTTTATGTCCATTCCATAAGAAATCGAATTCTCTACAACTTTGTCGAAGAAAGTTTTTCCAAATTCCAAATAGAAAATGCCCGAAATCCATATACGGACGATTTTTAATACCTTCATTCCGACAAAATACTGATAAAATACCTCAACATTAATTCCATCATTTATATCCACAATAAATATATCCATCATTTATATCCACATAAAATAAATATTTTCTTATCATATAAACTAATAATTAATTATTCACAAATAATATTACAGAATCACAATTATGACAATCAAATTCGTTCCTGTGATGTAGGGGGTTTTTCGATAAGGATTTCTCCTTATTGGCGGCATTGATTAGGTGACCAACCCCTTTCTGAGATGAACTTCCTTAGACATTGCCAATAATGATATCTAATAATATTATTCAAATAATATGAATTATTTATCCGATAATGGAATCTTGTCAAAAGACAATTAGTGAAACAACAATAATATAAAATATCAACGCAACAATTATTGAATCAATAAAATAAAATATTGAGCAAAGAATTCATCGTAACAATTATTGAGTAGTGCCTTCTTTACGTAAGAATCAATAATTCAAAATATATCGCGCGTACCGGTAATGCTTCTTTCTGCAACCACGTATTCATCGTATTTTAACCACCGGGTATTCCAACAATTAATTAATTGTAATAACTTCGCCAATTATTTATAAAAACTCAAACTTGTCGTTTTCTTCATCCGTAGTTTTTTCCGTTATGGGGCCCACTGAATGGATGCAATGTCATACGAATATTCCCCGACAGAAAGAATATTCCACGACACAATGAATATTTTATAACCACTTACTTCTTTTGAAAAATTTGCACATTTCACCCATAACCAAAGCATTATATCAAATTAACACCTTATTAATTCAAAATAATGAATACAGGAAATTCAATTTTATTTATAATAAATTGAGGTCTTACACTACTCTTCTTGGAAGTTAAGGTGTGCCATAAGATCTTGCCCTACAGTCTGCAAAAATAAATATTAGTAGAGCCAAGCTCTGATACCAAAATATAATTTTGTGTATGTATACACCTAAAAGGGGGGTTTGAATAGGTGGTGATTCTAAAACCTATAACAAAATTAAAAATTTTCTACTATAGAATAAATTTAGACAGGTAAGACATGTCTGTTTTGGTGTCTGTTTTTCCCAAATTCTACTTAGTTATTATTCAGACATGATAACATATATGTCTGCTTAGGTGTCTGGATTATTGTTAATTCACGTGAGTATAGAAGAACAATATATGTCGATGTATATGATAGATATATTCAACTGCAGAATAATAAGCACACCAAATTTTTTTACGTAGTTCAGCCCCCTCCCTCTAATTTAGTGGACTAATCCATGTCCAATACCAATTAGTATTGGAGATTCCTTTTACTTATTAATATTCAATCAATTACAAATACTCCCTATAAAAAGAAGCTCTGATCTGTGTGGGACACGACTGTCCCCTACACCTTTGCAACTTTCTCACTACTACTACTTTTAGAGCTTCTTTAGTACAACTCTATCCACCACTAGATCACACAAGCCAAACTAGATTTGTATACACGTTTTAATATGAACGAATATGATTATAATATATCTATGAATTTCTAGCACAATAAATTAAGAGTAAGACAAAAGTAATCTGCTGGAAATTTTTTCTTTAAAGCTTTGTGTATTTCTGAATTCTTTGTATTATCCGTTCTCTCCCTTTGAAGCCTTAGCCAATAGAAATATTTATATAGAAGAGAAGCAACGACTCAAAAACAATATTCACACTAAAAGCAAAAAATATATCTCAAAGAATCAACAATCCCAATTGAATATGAAATCAACCTGTTAAGGGTAGGGAATTTGAATTTGAATAATCAACTTGAATAAAGGGACAATATCTAAGCAAACTTAGCAACTAGAAATAAGGGATAAGATCCCAACAAAATCAGCTCAGTTACCTTAATTAAAAAGATATATGATATTGATATAACTTTGAAAAATATGGCTGAAGATTTTCTCAATTGATTTGGTTTCCAAAAATAACTTCTTAAAGGATTTGAATTTTAAGCTCATGAAACCTTTTCAAAAAAAATTCTAGCAAAATAAAATTGCCTTTGCAATTAATAACCCAAATTAGAAATTCTTACATTGATTTCCTAAGTGAAGTCCAAGGGACCAAACCGTGGTGGCTCTAAAAACCTTATCTTCATAATGAGCCACTTGAATTCTGGACACACATATGATCAATCCAAAACTTGAAAATGACAAGGCATCTCCATACAAAGTATGTTGTCATCATTAAAACAAAATATATCAACCAACATTTTCCCCATTTTTGATGACGACAATATATAACACCCCTAAATATATAACTATATAAAAGCACAAAACATCTCCATATGTTGTCATCCTTCAAACAAAACATATAAACCAACAATATATATAGGGAATCACTATTTCCACATGTATTTTTGATATTTCTACATGGTTCCTTTTCATATGAAGATGAGACTCAATGTATGCTCATGTGAGAGAGGATCATGTGGAAATATGAAAAATATATGTGGAAATATCAGTTTCCTATATATATATATATATATATATATATATATATATATATGAGTATTGATGACATGCTTGTTTCTGTAAAATTTAATTGACAAAACTTGAGGGGGGGGGGATATTGATACTGAGAAATTGAGGGTGATTATATTTGTAATTTGTGACACTGTTTGTGGAGCAATTTTGCTAGTCGGAGGCCTATGTGGGGGAAGAGTAGAGAATTAGTGGAGACAAAAGTAAATGCACAATGATCAGAAACCAAAGAGGAAACATCACTGGAGCGCATTAAGACTGAGGGAACTGATTTGTTTACACTTAGATTTTGTCAGGGAGCGCATGATGATTAATTTTCCTTGCAAGTTGCACCCTAAAACTGAATATATAGTACTTCTTCTTGTCCAAAATTAAAGATATTTTTTTTTCGATTAATCTGTCCCAAATTAGGGTTTTATTCCTAATTTTAGATTATGAACTGATATTAAGTTCTTTATATATTGAATTAAGCCAAATATATTTATTAGAGGGAGTTGATTTAATGGGGTGTGCAATCAGGGGTATAGTAGAAAGGCACAAACCATACATTGCAATTATTCTAGCACAAGTTGTCTCTGCAAGCTTGACTTTGTTATCCAAGGCTGCAATAACTAAGGGAATAAACCCTTATGTGTTTGTTGTCTACCGCCAAGCATTCGCAACACTAGTATTAGCTCCCTTCGCATTTTTCCTTGAAAGGTAAATTTACTCGAAGCTCTTTCATTAATTTATGTCATTATTTTTTTTGCTAAATATTTATGTCATTCTTGTTTTTAAAAGCGGATATTGTCAGAGCAATAATTGTCGTTTAAAGTGTTATGTGTCGCTAGAATAGTTGTAAAAGTGTCGCTAAATGTCCATTCTTGATATTTACATGTGCATTTTTAGGAAAAAGGGGAAGAAAATTTTATTTAAATTTTCTTTTTGTTTGGATAAAAATAGTATGTTGAAAGCTATATATGTTTACTTACTGAGGAAATTTTGTGGCATTTTTTTCCATATGTTCTTTTCCTTCTCTCCCTCTTGTTTATTCAGTCAGGCTGCTCCATTATCGTTCAATATGCTCGTGAAGATCTTCTTTGCTTCTTTATTCGGGTATATATTTAATGTTGTTACTCAATTTACAAGTACCTTTAATTTATAGAGATATGATACCTTTATGATATAGCATACTTCTACCTCCTCGTGATACAATTATTAACGTAAAATCATATTTTTAAGATATACTTAATTAGAAATGGTAACTGACCCCAAAGGTGTAGTTTTGCACAACTAACTGTACCACAAAGCCATATCTCTACAAAATGATAAACTTAGAGTGTAATTTTGTATTTTAGTCTTTACATGAATTTTGATATCGTTTACCAAATTTCAGGCTCACGGCGAGTTTAAATCTGTTCTGTGTTGCAATGCATTACACCACCGCAACACTGGCTGCTGCAACAAGTAACACCGTTCCAACTCTTACATTTGTGATGGCTGTTCTTCTAAGGTATTAAAAATAGGCCAAAATTAAATAAACTCTTTTTAGTTTTGAATTTGAAAATATTTTATATTAACTGTAAAAAATTAAAATTGATTGTATATTGTTATGACAAACTATGGCAAACACAATAAATTAACGTAGAAAGATAAAAGACAACAACACAAGATTTTACGTGGAAACCTAAATCAAAAAAAATCACGGAGAAAACAGAAGAAATCCACTAAATAAATATTTGAATAATACAAGTTAAAGAAAGAGCTATGAGAATTCTTAGAATACTTCTGGATGTCTCTACTCCAAAAATTCAGCACCTATATTTATAGGTCATAGAAAAATTCCATAACCAAATATATAGGATTAGAAATACTAAATTTAGTATAGATAGGAAATATATTTTTCCTAAACCAAAACAGATTATAGGTAATACCTAAATCCAAATCCAATAAGGGTTCTTGTCATACCCAACAAATCTCCACCTTGACTTGAATCCTCCAAATATAGCACAAATAGTAAACTTTCTCCTCTTTTCAAATGCACAACTCAAGTGCATTGAACGCTAACCAAGTTCAAGCAATGTTCATACTTGGTATGTGATAACGACTTCATTAACATGTAAGCTGTATTGTCTGCAGTACCAATATTCAATATCTTAATGTCACCATCTTCAACAATGTCTCGAACAAAATGATACCTAACATCAATATGCTTTCTCCTCTCATGATACATCTAATCATTGGTAAGTGTATAACACTCTGACTATCACAACGGACAAAAGTAACTCCATGATCCGTGTTTATCTCTCCAAAAAAGTCTCGCAACCAAATAGCTTCATTAACAGTCTCTGTAATAGCCATATACTCTACCTCTGTAGTAGAGAGAGCAATCGTATGTTGTAAAGTAGCTCTCTAACTAATTGCACCACTTCCAAAGATAAATATATAACCAGTCAACGATATCCTCCTATCAAGATCAGCAGCATAGTCTGTATCAACATACCCTATAAGGGTATCGCCATTCTTTCCAAACTCTAAACCAACATCGGAGGTACCTCGCAAGTATCTTGAAATTCATTTCACGGCTTCCTAATGAATTTTACCTAGACGTGATAAGTATCTACTTACCACACTAATGAGATGTGAAATATATGGATGAGTACAAATCATAGCGTACATGAGGCTATCAACTGCGCACTAGAGTAGGGAACACTTGACATAAACCTAACCTCCTCATCTGTCTGAGGAGATAATCCAACTGATAACTTGAAGTGAGCAGCAAGAGGAGTACTTTAGTTTGGCATCCTTCTTACCAAAATTATCTAGCACCTTCGCGATGTAGTCTTTCTGGGATAGGTACAATTTCTTAATTATGCAATCTCGCTGAATCTCCATGCCAAGAATCTTCTTAGTAGCCCCTAAATCTTTCATCTCAAACTCGGTGCTCAACTGCGATTTCAGTTACTAATCTCTGAACTATCTTTTGCTGCAATCAACATAAAGCAATAAATAGATAAATGGGTCATCCTGAACTTTTCTTAAGTACACACAACTATCATATTGACTTCTATTATATTCAATACCGACCATAAATGAATGAAATCGTTTATATCACTTTCTTGAAGATTGTTTTAAACCATATAAAGACGTTTTCAACAAGAAAATGTGGTCTTCCTTTCCTTGAATATGAAATCCCTGAGGTTCAAACATATAAATCTTTTCGTAAGTTCACCATGCAAGAAAGTTATTTTCACATCGAGTTGCTCCATGTCCAAATAATGCATAGCAACCAAATCAAGTAATACTCGAATAGAGTTGTGTTTCACAACTGATGAAAATACATCATTGAAGTCAATTCCCTCGACTTACTGAATCCCTTAGCTATTAGTCAAGCTTTGTACCTAGCGTCTTCAACTCCTTGGAGATGCCTTCCTTTTTCTTAAATATCCATTTGCAACCCATAATTTTCTTACCTTTAGGTGGTTTCACAAGCTCCCAGGTCTAATTTTTCTGAAGAGATTTCATCTTTTCATTTATAGCAAACAACCACTTTTCTGAATCATTCGAATAAAAGACATCTTTATAAGTCACAAGGTCACTTTACTCAACTGCATTATGCTCTAATTTCTGAACCTGAGGAGAAGTTACTCCAAGCTCTACCTTCTGAACAACACTATAAAACTATCAATACAAGGAACATAGGATTAATTGTTCTTATAAAGCATAACAGACTCAACAAAAGGAACATCTCTACTAATGATGACTTTTGTTGATTTTTGATAGCACACCAAAGTCTATAACCCTTCACACCAAAATCATAACCAAGAAATTTGTATTTCTTAGCTCTAGGTTCGAGTTTTCCCTTATTAACATGTGTATATGTAGAACAACCAAATACCTTAAGAGATGAATAATCTGCAGGATTACCTAGCCAAACCTCTTCAGGGGTCTTAAATTCTATAGTTATGCAAGGAAAATGATTCACCAAGAAAGAAGTTATGTTCCTTTTGCCTTGAATTCCTTGCCTAAACTTGCATTTAGAAACTTGCCCCTGACTTTCTCTATCAAGGTTTTGTTCATCCGTTCTGCAACTCCATTCTGTTACGGTGTCTTCACTACTATACAATGCTTAACAATTCCTTCATTCTTGCAGAACTCATTGAACTCAGTTTCACAAAACTCAAGGGCATTATCTGTTCTGAACTTCTTAATCTATTTTCCTGTTTGCTTCTCAACCAAAGTCTTCCACTGTTTGAAAGTCACAAAAATGTCATTTTTAAGTTTTAAGAAGTAGACTCAAACCTTCCTAGAATAATCATCAATAAAGGTTAGTAGATAATGTGCACCGCTACCTTTGGAAGGAACTCGTGAAGGGCCCAAAGGTCTGAACGAATATCGTCCAAAGTCCCCTTTATTCTATAAACTGCAGTCTTGAAATTAACTAGTTTCTTCTTTCCGAAGACACAATGCTCACAGAAGTCCAACTTTCCTATTTTTTGTCAAAATAAAAGACCTCTTTTAGTCAAAACATCCATGCCATTTTCACTCATATGGCCTAATCTCATATGCCACAAACTGGTGGTGTAATCTACAGTACCTGAAGAACAAATTATATTTGAATATGTAGTTGATTCTTTTCATCAACACAAGAGAGCCTTTACTAATCTTCATAACTCCACCTTCAGTTGTGTACTTACATCCACTTTCATCTAGTGTACCCAAAGATATTTTTCTCCAAACTTGGAACATGTCTAACATCTGATAATGTCATGATTATGCCATCATGCATCTTAATTTTAATTGTACCAATGTCAATTGTTTTACATTTAGAATTATTTTCCATTGAAATAATTTCACCATCAAATGGTTCATATGTGGAGAACAAATCACGAGTATGACACATATGATAAGAACATCCAGAATCCAAAATCAAGTCACTACTAAGTCTTTATCTGTCATCGGCTACTAACCGAAGATCATCACTATCCTTAGCAACACTAGCCTGAGCAGACTTTCTTGCTCCTTGATTTTGCTGGTTCTGCACATTCTGTCCACTATGAATCTGACCATGATTATCTCATCTTTGTTCTTTATTTTTCAAATTTGAAAAATTACGCTTTATATGCCCTTTGCATGACAATAGTTACAGCTGAAATTCTTATTTCGAGATTTTAATATGTGTGTACTGCCACCTTTTGAACTTCTCTCAACTGACTTCTATCTGGAAAAAAATCCAACACCTTGATCATCACATTTCCCAAAAGTAATCTCAGAATCTAATTTTTGTTTGCTCTTAAGATTCGTCTTAACATCCTCAATTGAGATAGTGTTTTTACCATAGATCATAGTGTCTCTAAAGTGCTTATATGAAGGAGGTAATGAGACCAACAACAAGAGGGCTTGATCTTCATAATCAATCTTAACATCAATATTCTGTAACTCGGTTACAATTGAATTAAACTCAGTGATATGAGATTTGATTTGAGCATCTTCAGATATATGCAAGGTGTAAAGACGTTGTTTAAATCTCGATCTATTAGTGAGGGACTTCATCAAATAGAGACTCTAATTTCTTTTACAAATCAGCAGTTGATGTTTCCACTAACACCTCTTGCAACACATCATTCGAAAGGCACAACTGAATTGCCAAAAGTGCTTTATCATTCATAGTTTCCCTGTTGGGTCTCTAACTTTTAGGTTTATTTTGATGATAACAATAATTAGTAAATAGATTAATTAAAATGGTAGAATCATCTCCATAGGTTTTATACTTTAATTATTTCAATTATCTCATTTTACTTTGACCTAAAATATTTTCTAAATTCCTATTGAATTGATTTTATCGGCCTTGATAATTTAAATATCAAGTGATAAATAAATTAGTTCATAAACTAACATTTCCTAAGGCAAGGAAATCTCCTATTATTTTTCCAAAATAATTACTTTTACAAAAAGGGGGGCAAAATGTTTTACTAAAATAGCATACATGATATATATATATATATATATATATATATATATATATCTGAAATTGATCAGTGCAGGAGTCCGGATTTTGTTAAAATCAGGACCTTTTTTGCTTTTTTAAAATAACTAAAAAGGTTTAATATTTTATGGGCTGAATTTTTTATAATACAAATGTTTTGGGTGTGATTTGGATACATATAACAAAACAAGTCTGCATACATAATTTGAAAATTCCATTTCATAAAATATTAAACTTTTTTTATTGTTTTAAAAAAGCAAAAAAAAGGTCTGATTAACTCCACGGGAGTCCTGACTGATCCCGATCTATATATATATATATGTGTGTGTGTGTGTGTGTGTGTGTGTGTGCGCCCCAAAAATTAGGTATACATCACCCATCTTGAGTATGCCAGATACATGGCAAATTCAAATACAACTTAATAATACAAATCGTATATGTGTACAATAACGACAAAACATAAACTGTGAGTTTGAATACAAATATTGTCTACTAGAGAGTATACAAACTCAAAAAGAGTTCTCATTACAATTATTATCACACTATTTCACAGAATAGTGAGGACTACTAATGCACCATCTAGGACCATCAATCCGTTCCTCGACTCATCCCAGCTATATTCTCATTTCCTTAAGAGAACAGTGAAAGAAAGGGTGAGCTCGACTAGCCCAGTAAGAAATATTATGACTAAGATAATGCAGAATAAATTATCGTTAGCCTTCAACAGTGTTAAACTGATACAATATAACAATCATCAAGTTTAACTGCAGCGGAATAAGCAATCTATTAAAAGAGTCAAGTAAAGAATAAAATCTACTATCTTTTATGATTTAAAAGGTTTTTCATCACTTTTATCGCTAGGACTCAGCTTAATAAATAATCCACATCATCGAATTACCCCTGCACCACGGCCAAGGATATTCTTTAGTATCACGACCACAATTATCCATGCACTACGGGCCAAGAATATTTGTGTATTCATTAATGGTCATGATCATGCCAACAACTATCCATCAATGCACTACGGGCCAATGAGGACTTTTACCACATCATTTGTAACATTACGGTCAAGATTATTACAATCAATAATCCTCGGTCAAAATCATACCAAGTCCATCTATGCACTACAAAAGCCACGAGATGACTTTCAAAAAAATATAAACATGAGGATGATGACAATGATATAAGAATTCAATAAAACAAGTTCAAGAATTAATTTATACAGGAAATAATAATGTCCAAATTGTCAACATGATACTGCTTTGTAGAGTAAAATTCAAGAATGCTCGGAAGAATATTTCCATGAAAAGATCTTGGATGAAGCACAAATATCAAGGATATTCCACTAATTTCATGGAGTATAGAAGTCAAAACTTTAACCAATTTGAGTATAATAAAGAATGGAATAACAAAAGAAATCACCATGCATGCGGTGCCATTGAGCATGACGAGTTATTCAACGAGAATACTAAATAACGAGAACCGTGTCGGGAAAAATTACACCCAAGCGGGATGTTCCAAATGAATAATAAAGAATGGAATAACAACGAAATCACCATGCATGCGGTGCTTCGCGCAGACGAGTTATTCAATAGAATACTAATAAGGACGGAATCAGTGCAGCAAAATTAAATACATACGGGATATTCCAACGAATAATAATAAAAAGATGGAACCGGTCCTGGCGTAAAACGCATGCATACGATGATATTCCAAATGTAATAATAAAGATTTAAATCGGTCCCACGTAAAAGCATGCATGTGATATATTCAACGTAATAATAAAGACGGAATAATAGAAGAATGTCACCAAGTAGTATAGGGTAGCAGTGTATACGAGTTATTCCAATGAATAATAAAGAATGGAATAACATAAGTTCTCTTCATGAATACAAAAGAATAACACCCCTTACGAGTACAACAAATAATATTCCCTACCTTAAGAAGAAGAGTAATCTTTGGATATATAAGTAGTGAAGTAGCGAATATACTTTCTTCTTTCTCTCTATAGTTTATCTCTCTAGAGTTTCAAAGAATTAAATGAAAATAATGAAAGGAATGAGCTTATTTATAGAAAAATGGACCTATAGTAACTAACTCATGAACGGTCCAGATTGATTTACTTTAATTTGACGGTCCATAATTAAAGCAAAATCTTTTAAATAAAATATAATATATTCTATTTATAATCTAATAAAACGAATAACTTTATAAAAGATTTTACAATGTAAACACTATGCAGATACTATGCAAACACTGTGCAGACACTATGCAAACACTATGCATAATAAAATATAATATATTCTAATTATTGTCTAATAAAACAGATAATTTTATAAAAGTATTCTGTTTTATATAAAAAAAATTTACTATGCAAAACAATATGCAGACTATACAACACTATGCATAATAGAATATAATATATTCTATTTATAGAATAACTTTATAAAAGTATTCTGTTTTATATAAAAAGATTTTCTGTATTATTACATTAATAATACCAACAAAACTGAGTGACTTATCACGTAAGCATCAATAATTAATACTGTGTGCTACTATACAACCACGCGTATTACTGTAATTTTAACACCGAGTGTTTCAACAGTTAACGGTAAAACTTCCGCCGTTATTTTGATAAAGTATTTTTGTCGTTTTTTCAATCCGACAATAATTCCGTTGTGGGGTCCACCAATGATTGTGCCATTGTACAAATATTTCCCGACCAATCGAATATTATATAACAACTTGCGTACTTTGCAAAATTTATAAATATTACCCACAATTATAACATTATATCATATCCACACCATAATATTCAAAAAATTATTTCGAGAAAATTAAATATTTATTCATAAAATCTGGGGTCTCACAATCTCCCCTCCTTATGGAATTTTGCCTCGAAATTTACGTGACGCACTGATATCTTAAGAAGAGGTGAGGATACCTTGACTTCATTTCAGATTCTAATTCTTGAGGTATAACCTTTGAGCGTCGAATATGATCTTTCTTATCCAAGATGTTAACACGTATCTCCTCATACGGTAAATCTTCTGCTATCTCGTCCGGTTTTAAATTAATAATGTGGTTTGGGTCGTCCACATATTTACGTAACATCGATACGTAAAAAAAATGTTCTGAACACGCAACATACTTGGCGGTAAAATGAGTCTATAGGCCACAATTCCTACTTCATCGAGGATTTCAAATGGGCCAATTAAATCGAGGGTTGAGATTTTCTCTCTTCATCTATTCTTGCTTCTAGAACAATGCCCTCTTGAACCTTCTTCTTCACATTCATCAGCTCTGAGTATGTAGCTTGAGCGACTTTAACTTTATCGATTAAAGTCGATTCTAATCGTATATTCGTTATCTTCACGTGGGTCCCTGGAGTCTTTAACTCTATCTTCATCATTTGTAAGTTATACGAAATGGGTCTTTGTGTTAACAATATTGCACTCGCATACGATCTTCTACTCAATGCATCAGCTACCACGTCGCTTTTCCTATGATGGTATTGAATGGTACGATCGTAATCTTCAACAGCTCGAGTCAACGTCTTTGGCACATTATACATTTGTTTTGGTTGAAGAAATATTTGAGGGTTTAAGAAATGGGTTTTGTACTGGGGTCAATACAAAATTCAATTTCACGCTCTGGGGTAGGCTAAGAAGTCTTCAAGAATACGTCAGGAAATTATTAACAATAGAAATATCATTCAAAACTGTGACCCTCATCCAAGACTTGGAAATTATTACATTTTATGTTAGAGTTTAACCACCATTTTGGACTTCCTTCCCAACCATACACCAAAATAGTTTTAGATAAGCATTTTAGGCATGGTTCATTACACCAAAACAGTAGCAAACATTGACATATATGTCTTTCTAAAACATGCACCTGGTAATTACCATATATTCATGATTTAAAGCATCTAGAGGCAAGGTCCTTAAGTTTTAAATCAAAACAGCCCCTCAATCTCTTAATCACAAGGGTTATAAAATCATGCACTTGATATATACTATATATTCATGATGTAAAACATTTAAAGGCAAGGTCTCAATGCCTTAGATCAACACAGCCCTCTTTAGGATTTAATTTCCAAAAACAAACATGGTTTATCCCTATGTTTACAAGGATAGCATGAAAGTGCAATATAAAGGCTTATACTATCTTTTTATATGATGTTATTATACATAACATATATTTGACTGGTATTGAATAGCTTACACCATATCAGTCCTTATCAAGCGTCTAGTCTAGCATACAAGTTTTTTAAAATAGTGGCCAAGTCTTACATAATATACCAAACCACATAGTATACAAGCTTAGCTGACTTTACTTGATTATTTATCTTGATATTCTAGTCATAAGTTCTGACTACACACTTAGCTTAATCTTTTAGCATATAGCAGTCCACATTCATAGTAGTCCATTTAACATCACAACAGTCCATATGGTAACACAGATCATGCTAATCGAAATCACATTATTACTAACTTTGGCAAATTTGTAAGACTCTTTGATTTCACATACTTAAGTAACACTTTAATGAGGTTGTTCCCATTTATTATTAATCACTGGCTACCCTAATATTAACAGTATAGCAGCTCCTTTATGTTACTTTAGTTTTGTTTTATCAAAACATAAATCTTGAATATTAATCAACTAGTCACAATGAGAAGGTGCAATCTTTTAGCATGCTTGATACCTTAGTAATAATATATAGTTTATTCGATATCCTTTTATTTAAATCACAGTTAGTATAAACCAAAAACTAACTCAGTTCTTAGCTTGGCAATTTTCAAACACATAGAGTGCAGTCCTTATATATGCATATATTACATAGTCTCTTAGCTCATTGTCACCCAGCCGTATGGCTTAAACAACAACAAGCATAGGACTATACTAAACAATCACAATCACAACAGTACACATATCCAAAGAAACAGGACAACTGCCCCTTATATCTATTCCAGGCCATTCGACCAAAACAGAGCATAAGTGGTACAAAAATGGACTGGAAAGAGGATAGGAAAGAGTACCTTAGTAGCTTAGAGGTGGAAATAGTTTACTGCCCAATTTCCTTCTCTTAGCCGAAGCTCTCCCACTCTCTCTCTATATGACTGGATTGCTATAGCTTTTTGGCCTCTGTTAAGGGATGAAGCTAAACTAGTCAATAAGCTTGGCCCTTTTATGGGTTGAGCTTGTCTTATTAATCGCATCACCTCCTAGTTGCCCCTACACGTCATCATTCCTAACCTAGCTTGTGCAAATCCTTCACATACCACCCTAGCAAAGAGACTCTCTTACCTACTAAGCCTTATCTAACGTGTTCTTTATGCATTATATAAAACCGACTTTACTTACTAACTATCTCGATTAACTACCTTCCTATTTGAATACATATGAAGCTTAAGGAAGGTGGCAAGAGAGATTGAATGAGATGATTCTTTTTAATTTGTTGGGCTAACAAAATATAATTCACATATTTTAGATAAGTAATAGCCCTTTATACAAAATAATAAAAGGCTTGCAAGCATATGCTTGGGTTGGCCCAATTTATGAACATTGGTCTTTTAGATAAAGTATGAGTCCAAATTCTAAAAAGGCTATGCCACATAATTGCAAGCATACCTAGCACAATCTAATAGGGCCCCCTATTTTAATATGGACTCTTGTTAAATTAAAACACATGGACTTTTATCTATTATTTTCTTTAGCAACAATAGTTAACACATATATCATTGAAATGACTATTCCATGTAATCTTAAATAATTCGTACATTATTTCTTTATCCTTCATGAATCAAGATGCTTAATAAACTATTAAATAAATAATAGTTTTGTCACAATAAGAAGTAATGACAAAAAAAAAATTCATACGCAAAATTATAATAATTGAATATTACATAGGATTTTCTGAGTCATTACAAGGTATACATCACCCATCTTGAGTCGCCAGATACATGGTAGAGAATTCAAATACAACTTAATAATACAACTATCGTGTACAATACGACAAAACATAAACTGTGAGTTTGAATACAAATATTGTCTACTAGAGAGTATACAAACTCAAAAAGAGTCCTCATTACAATTATTATCACACTATTTTACAGAATAGTGAGGACTACTAATGCACCATCTAGGACAATCACTCCGTTCCCTGACTCTTCCCAGCTATATTCTCATTTCTTGAAGAAAACGAAGAAAGAAAGGTGAGCTCGACTAGCCCAGTAAGAAATATTATGACTAAGATAATGCAGAATAAATTATCGTTAGCCTTCAACAGTGTTAAATTAATATAATATAACAATCATCAAGTTTAACTGCAGCGGAACAAGCAATCCATTAAAACAGTCAAGTAGATAATAAAATCTACTATCTTTTATGATTTAAAAGGTTTTTCATCACTTTTATCGTTGGGACTCAGTTTAATAAATAATCCATATCATCGAATCATCCCTGCACTACGGCCAAGGATATTCTTTAGTATCACGACCATAATTATCCATGCACTACGAGCCAAGAATATTTGTGTATTCATTAATGGTCATGATCATGCCAACAACTATCCATCAATGCACTACGGGCCAATGAGGACTTTTACCACATCATTTGTAACATTACGATCATGATTACACCAAATAATCCCAGGTCATAATCATACCAAGTCCATCTACGCACTACAGAATACGAGATGACTTTCAAAAAAATATAAACATGAGGATGATGACAATGATATAAGAATTCAATAAAACAAGTTCAAGAATTAATTTATACAAGAACTAATAATGTCCAAATTGTCAACATGATCTTTGCTTTGTAGAGTAAAATTCAAGAATGCTCGGAAGAATATTTCCATGAAAAGATCTTTGGATGAAGCGCAAATATCAAGGATATTCCACTAATTTCATGGAGTATAAAAGTCAAAACTTTAACCAACTGAGTATAATAAAGAATTGAATAACAAAAGAAATCACCATGCATGTTGTACTTCGCATAGACATGTTATTCCAAAAGAATACTAAATAACGGAACCGAATCGGGAAAAATTACATGCCGAAGCGGGGATGTTCCAACAGAATAATAAAGAATAGAATAACAACGAAATTACCATGCATGCGGTGCTTGCGCATGAAAAGGTTATTCAACGTAATACTAATAAGGGCGGAATCGGTCCGTGAAATTATGCATGATGGGATATTCCAATGTAATAATAATAAAGATGGAACCCGAATCCCAAGTAAACGCATGCACAAGATATTCAACGAGAATAATAAATCTTTAATCGGTCCCACAGAAAAAGCATGCATGACGAGATATATTCAAATGTAATAATAAAGAGGCGGAATAATAGAAGAATGTCACCAAGTATAGGGTAGCCAGCGTGTCTGAGTTATTCCAACAAAATAATAAAGAATGGAATAACATAAGTTCTCTTCATGAATACAAAAAGAATAACACCCCTTACGAGTACAACAAATAATATTCCCTACCTTAAGAAGAAGAGTCTTTGGATATATAAGTAGTGAAGTAGCGAATACTTTCTTCTTTCTCTCTCTATGGTTTATCTCTCTAGAGTTTCAATTGAATTAAGTAAAAAATAATGAAGGAATGAGCTTCTATTTATAGAAAAATGGACTGCATAGTAACTAACTCATGAACGGTCCAGATTGATTTACTTTAATTTGACGGTCCATAATTAAAGCAAAATCTTTTAAATAAAATATAATATATTCTATTTATAATCTAATAAAACGAATAACTTTATAAAAGATTTTACAATGTAAACACTATGCAGAATACTTCATGCAAACAACTGTATGAACCTACATTATGCAAATACTATGCATAATAAAATATAATATATTCTAATTATTGTCTAATAAAACAGATAATTTTATAAAAGTATTCTGTTTTATATAAAAAGATTTTACTATGCAAAACAATATGCAGACTATACAACACTATGCATAATAGAATATAATATATTCTATTTATAGAATAACTTTATAAAAGTATTACATTTTATATAAAAGATTTTACGTATTATTACATTAATAATACCAACAAAAGCTGAGTGACTTATCACGTAAGCATCAATAATTAATACCGTGTGCTACTTATGCAACCACGCGTATTCTTCGTAATTTTAACAATTAGTGTTTCAACAGTTAACGGTAAAACTTCCGCCGTTATTTTGATAAAGTATTTTTGTTGTTTTTTCAATCCGACAATAATTCCGTTGTGGGGTCCACCAATGATTGTGCCATTGTACAAATATTTCCCGACCAATCGAATATTATATAACAACTTGCGTACTTTGCAAAATTTATAAATATTACCCACAATTATAACATTATATCATATCCACACCATAATATTCAAAAAATTATTTCGAAAAAATTAAATATTTATTCATAAAATCTGGGGTCTCACAATGTTAGTATATAATTACATGTCTATAAGGGCATTAAATGAAGCCTTATAGCCTTTGACTGGATTTTTTTACTAATGTTGCAAAGTTTGAATTTGGGACAATTCTTTTGGGACAAAAGTATTCGTGCATGTGCTGAGATTTGGGGGAATATGCATGCATTAATTAACTTGACCAAATTTGAATTATCATGTGCTTATTTGTTGGAATTGTAAGGAACTTTTGTGTATGCGCTAAATTTTATAATTATCGGTATGCAAAATTTGGCAACCCGCGTGAAAATCTTTTTGCTCTATCCGGACCATTAATTTTAAATCCAAACAATCCTAACCATTGATTTTCAAAAAAGATTTCCAAATTACCTTTTTGCCCTCATCCTCAAAAATCTATAAAGGATGTGCTTTCATTCATTTTGTTTTGTCAATTCACTTGAAAGGAAAAGCTTACTCTCCTTGACTACATACTCTCTTTCTAAAAAGCTTTCTCTCTCTTTTTATCAAAGTTCTAATCATTTGAAAAGAGAAAATTGGTCTAAGTATTTGAGATAAGTTATTTGATTTGATTTGATTTGATTTATTTGAATTATCTCTTGCTTATTTAGATTTATAGATATACGAATATAAATTATTATACATAATTATATATTTATATTTCATCTATTCATCAAATAAAAGGTTAGTACTTAGGCACCGAGACTGCAGAGATATTCCTCTTAAGTGAGGAAATTGGTCATACAAGATCTCAAAGTCCTAAGTGGCCTTATTTATAACCTTCATACAATAGATAAAATATTATTATATAATTTTTGAGTTAAAAAAATTATTTTTTATATCAAGTATTTCTTAACTGATTTATTTATTATACTTGATATATGTCATCACAAGTATTTGATCATAAATTCATTTATTTATAAAATACTTGTTGCATAATATAAAAGTTATTTAAACTTTTATATCACAAACTTCAGTAAATATATCTGCTTAAACAGAGGCATATCACTCACTATAAAAGTTATTTAAACTTTTATATCAGAAATCAAAGCCTTATCTGTTTAATGTGAAGCCCCCAAATCCGAGTAACTTTTAACTCTGGTTTAGGGTTCACGATATTAACATAACCATTCATCCTATCATAAACTTGTCTTAGATTACATAAATACCTTACTTAAATTCCAGGTTCTATATACTTTTACATAACATAAATACCAAATAACATTTCAAAATATAGCATTAAAAGTATTTATTACATCCACTACTTAAGTTCATATAAGCACATGCGCTTAATAAACGATTATTCAACAACTTTGCCTTTTCCCATATCTTTCCCGGACGTACCAGTGCCCTCGGTTTTAACTGAAAATATTATATTCAACGCAAGAGTGAGCAAAAGCTTGCTCAGCAAGGAAATAAACAGTTGAATATAATGGAATAAAAATCTTTATAATACAAGGGTATAAAACAAATAGACATTGAACAAGGCAGTTCTTTAAAAGTTTTGAGTCTGAAAATCAAGCTTTAGTATGTTGTAAGGTCAAATGACCAGTTTACTCTGTACTAGAATTGACAGCACTAACACTGCAATCCATGGATATAAACAGTTATTGAAGTTGTTTTATATCCTAGACTTGTACTTTTGGGGATCAGCCTAAGTACCCTACATTGTTCACAACATAACAGTTTAATAACGCTTTACATGTCCTTCTGAATCATATGTCCGGTATAAAATGCCCCTATAAAAGGGTTGTTCGTTCACATCATTTTATAAGAGTCCGCACCACAACAAAATGGTTTGAAAATCATTCAATGAGATTTTCATGAATAATACATCTCAACAGTTGTCTCGCCAAAATAGTGGCATTGTCATTCTTTCAATATTATCAAAATAATTGAATTTGAAGCATTAAGGTACAAATAAGTTGAATAACTTGAAAATACGGCTTTTGAGTTAAATACTGCAATATAAACTTATTTAGGAGAGTAAAGTTCGATATACTTGATGACATCCTAACTATTCTCTTGAAGCTGATTGGAATAAAAAGGTTATTTAACCTTGTTTTATTCATAAATAATGAGAGACAGTTCAAAATTGGCAAAAAGCACTTTGACCCCACTGTGGTTGTAGTATTTTAAGCAATTAGCCACTGTGCTTAAAAAATAGTCGATTGACCCACTGTGGTTTTTAAAAATGTACAATCAAGTCATTCCATCCAATTTGACTAACAGACGTCTAAAAATATCCTACGTGGCTTTTGGAAAAAAAAATAAATATTACGTGTATTTGCTGACTGGCGGGAGAAAGTTTGGTTATCCTACGTGACTTTTTTCTTTTCCTTTTATCTCTTTTCCAAATAATACAAATTAACATCTTCCCTAGTTCAATTAAATCACGATAAGACCTCTGGGGTCCCAAGTCCTGCATCAACCAAGAACATTTTTTCCCCTAAGCGTGAAACTTCAGATTTTAAGGCGTTTCCCGTACCTAAGAAAAAACTAGAATTAGATCTTAGAAATGATCGACTCATATAGATGCTCATATATCTGATCTTGGAATTAGATCTTGGAAAAATGAGGGTCGTGTTAGTCGTAGACGACGGCGGTGACATGGTGGCGGAGAAAGCTCTAATGGTGAAGCTCTGAGTATTACGGTGGTGGAGGATGGAGGATCGTGAGGCGGCGTCGTCTCAACAACTGTATTGCCTCAAATTTGGGCAAATCCTGAAATGGGTTGAAGGGATTGAGCTTTCTAGGTGAAGAAAATGGTGGGAATTCTTAGGTTTGGAAGGTGAAATTGGGTCTGAATTGCATTGATTTGAGAGAGAGGGGAGAGGTCTTATCGTCGTTTTATTTTTATTTTTTATAATTAATATTTTATTTTTATTTTTAAAATTAATTATCTTATTTTAAAATTAATTATTTTATTTTAAAATTAATTAATTATTTTAAAATTAATATTTTATTTGTATTTTTAAAATTAATTATCTTATTTTAAAATTAATTATTTTATTTTAAAATTAATTAATTATTTTAAAATTAATTAATTATTTTAAAATTAATATTTATTTGTATTTTTAAAATTAATTATTTTAAATTTATCACCATAGCATTCTCGAAAAAAAATGGGCGGGATAATATTTGCTAATTGTATCAAATTTTCTCTTTTATGTTAATTATGTACTTACCTTTTTTATATCATTAAAATATATATTAGTATTAATTTTTAAAGTAAAAATAATTATTAAAAAAAAAGGAAAAGAGATAAGATAAAGAATACAAATAAAGAAAATGAATTAAAATATTTATTTTAATTTTATTATTATTTTAATTATTTTTTGCCACGTAATTAATGATTATTTATTTTTAATTTTTATAGAAATTAATATAATGTTGTAATAGATCTCATTAATACAAAAAAATTGATATAATTAATATTTGTATTATTTGGAAAAGAAAAAAGCGACATAGGATAACTAAGTTTCCTCTCGCCCAGTCAGCAAATACACGTAATATTTATTTATTTTTCAAAAAAGCCACGTAGGATATTTTTAGACGTCTGTTAGTCAAATTGGACGGAATGGCTTGATTGTACATTTTTAAAAACAACAGTGGGTCAATTGAATATTTTTAAAGCACGGTGGCTAATTGCTTAAAACACTACAACCACAGTGACGTAAAAGTGTTTTTTGCCGTTCAAAATTTAAAGAACATGTCCATATATGAATAAGTCCAAAATACTTGCTCAAGTAAGAGTTAGAAACTTGCCTTGTTTGTGAATTACTGATACAAACTCAACTTAACTTGCATGTTCTCACTGGTCCTGCACAAGTATTTGCACTTCCAAGAATATTAGCCACATAGCCAAGCTATATAGCTTGTAAGTTCACATATCACATAGTTTCAGTGATAATGATTGTAGTTTAGATTCCTGTATCTGAGATATTTTATACAATTTTCAAATACCTCATCCATGTTCTTATATAATAGCCATTTTTTCTTTAATAAGGTTTAGTATGATTATAACATGCAAACACAACATATATACAGTTTACACCATATTAGGAATTTAACACATGAATGTTTCATGCCTTATTTACAGAACTTTTAGCATACAGGGTGTTCTTGTAGCTTATTTTATGCTTTTAAAGGGATTTCCAACTTGCATGGTCAAATTTTTGTCTTTCTCATGATTTATAACTTCATTTCCATACTAATGCATTAACTATCTTTGTTTTTCTACATTATGTCAAAACAACCTCTTTGAGGCTAAAATAGTCCCAATTTGGCATAATACCTCCAATATTAGATGTCCCTTTATGCTAGCTTTATTTTAGAGTTAGTTAACTCATTTATACAACATTTGAGTATCTTGTAGGTTCATTCATATCAACTAGTGTGTTAGGGCTAACATGTTTTAGGACTATGTTCAAAACAGTCCCTTTCTATGTTCTTTTTACTAAGTGCAGCAAACAATTCCTTATTTTTCTTCTATGCCAGCAACCAAGCTTGGCTTGGCCCCATGAGGCTTAGCTAAGCTTGGTGTGGCCACATTTGGCCACACGGCCCCATTGGAACCTGTCTTAGCTAGCCCCAACAGTCTGAACCCATAACATTTGCACTATCTTTGTAATATAATTACTAACTCCTTTACAGAAAATTGTAACTACATTATCATGCTTATGTACAAGCTTGGATAATAAAATTACATTCTATGTCTAATTCTTCAAAGTTTATTTTCAAAACCAACCAGCTATTCAAAACTGTCATAGCAGTTATTAGTTGTTATGATCTGTTGTTGTCTAAAGGCAACATCTCTACCTCCTTTTCCAACCCATGTTCCTCTAAGCTTTACAATGATTCTATAATATTTCATGAGGCTAACATTCATTTAGGTTTGACAATGAGGGATTCAATGTGGCTTAAATTGACCTCAGCTTCAACTGAGTTTAGCAAGCTCAACACTGCAGTAGCAGTTAGTTGAGGCTACCTATTATTGCTAACTGCCAGCAGTCCCATGATTCCCTTTTTATCAAATTTTCAATCTCAAGTCAGCTATCAGTTGGAATTATATAACTCATACAGTTTCTCAATATTGGGATGTTAGGACAAAGTTATAGGAGACATTTAATTTCTCTTGTCCTTAACTTTGCTACACTGTACATTATTTCCCAACTTACTAACTGCAGCTAAAAGAAAGCCAAAAGAAATCAACTCAGTTGCCAAATTGGCACTGCAGCTACCTAGCTACTTGTTATTGCCAAAGACAACAACTACTTTTTTATGGTTGGTACTAACTGCTATAGCTCTACTCATTGTTACCTTTAGTAGCAGTCCTTATTCCTATTTGAGCACCTTAAGATCCCTACAGAATCTTGACATACTAAAGTGCTGCAATAGTAGATCCCTGAAGCTATTTGCTGTTGTAATTAAGTAGCAGATCCTGCTCCTTAACTCATGCCCAGCCATCCCTTAGACCCACCCTTGCCAAATTTTGAATAGCAGGTCTCTAGGTTTCTCTATCCCAACTACTAGCAGATGGCTAACTGAACTAACTTACTAACTAGGAACTAACTTAGAATCCATATAACTTGTTAATTAACTGAGTGCTCAAGTCATCACACTGCTTCCTTAATTGGTTTAAAACAGTTCTCTTGTTACACATCATTTGGTTTACAAGATTGGGGCTATGGGAAAATTTTGACAATTTTTTGATTTGGGCTTAAACCAACCCTCCCTCTTTAACAAATGTAGCTGCCAAATTGGGCTAGGAAAATAGGTTAGAATTGGCTTTATTTTAGACCCAATACGATAACTCATACCCTAAAATAATTGAAAGAGATATACAAGCATACATGACAAAAGTTATTATGGTCAAATCATGAATTGTATTTATCACTTTTATTTTTCTAACAAACATACATAGCATATACATATAAATTTAATGGTTTCATGAGTTCTAGATAATTCATGTTAGTACCCCATTTCTTTATTTTAAATAACACTTTTTAATTATTTCCCCTCCTTTACCATACAAATCCTTGAGATATATATAAGTTAATAAATAATAAATAAATTAATGCCACTTCTATTAGGTATAAAAAGAAAAAAAAAATTATACCCAAAATTTGACATTATAATAACTGAATATTACATAGGATTTTTCTGAGTCATTACATTCTTCCCCCCTTATAAGGATTCCGTCCTCGGAATCACAAGTACAAGGTTACTCAAAAAGATGGGGGTAACTTTTCTTTATCTTTTCTTCGAGTTTCCATGTAGCTTCCTCATCACTGTGGTTCCTCCATATCACTTTTACAGAAGGTATTATTTTGTTTCTCAAAACTTGTTCTTTCCTATCAATTATTTGAACTGGAACTTATTCATAGGTTAGATCTTTTTCAACTTGAATAGGTTCATATTGAATTACATGCTTGTGATCTTTTTTATAAGGTCGTACCATCGATACGTGAAATACATTATGAATGTGCCCTAATCCGGAGGTAAAACTACTTCATAAGCCACATCACCTATTCACTTCAGTACTTCAAAAGGTCCTATGAATCTTGGACTCAGTTTTCCCTTATTTCCAAATCTAATTTTTCCTTTCCAGGGAGATACTTTTAAAAACACAAACGACCCTATTTCGAAATCTCTCTTTTGGCGGTGAAAATATGCATACTTCTTTTGCCTGTCTTGAGCTGCTACCAATCTTGCTCGTATTACTCGGACAATTTCTGCAGTTTGTTGAACCATTTCTGGTCCCAACAGTTTACGTTTTCCTACCTCATCCCAATAGAGTGGGTCCTACATTTTCTTCCGTATAATGCCTCATAAGGCGACATTCCTATACTTGTGTGATAACTATTATTATACGAAAACTCGACCAAAGGTAGGTGATCATCCCAATTGCCCCTGAAATCCACGACGCACACTCTTAGCATATCTTTCAATGTCTGAATTGTTCTTTCACTTTGGCTATCAATTTGAGGGTGATACGCCATACTCAATCTTAACTGTGTCCCCATACGTTCTTGTAGACTTCTCCAGAAATTTAATGTGAATCGCAGATCTCGATCGAATACAATTGATAATGGAACGCCATGTCTTGATACAATCTCCTTAACGTATAGTTTAGCCAATTGATCTAGATTAAATCTGATCTTAATTGGTAAGAAATGCGCTGATTTTATCAATTGATCCACGATGACCCATATAACATCGAAACCTTTATGAGTAGTTGGAAGTCCCACAACGAAATCCATAGGTATGTGTTCCCATTTCCATTCTGGAATTTCTAGCGGTTGTAGCAATCCACTTGGCCTTTGATGCTCTGCTTTCACTCTTTGACAAGTTAGACACCTACTGACGTATTCTGCCACGTCTCTTTTCAAATTAGGCCACCAAAAGTGTTGTCGAAGGTCTTGATACATCTTTGTGCTGCCCGGATGAATTGAGAAATTTGAACTGGGTGCTTCTTGTAAGATCTTTTCTTTTAGGTCTGGTACTGCTAGTACCCACACTCTTCCTTCAAATCTCAACAATCATTCTTTATCTATTTTGAACTTAGTGACCTCTCTTTCCTCTACTTGTTTCTTCAGTTTATTACATTCTTCATCTTGATCATGAGCTTCCTTTACTCTATCCAACAAAATTGGACGAGTCTCCAAGTTAAACAGTTTCTCTTCCGACTCATTTAACATAGAAAGACATTCTTTATTTATAAAGAATAAATAATTCTTTATAAATCTGCACAAAATATTAAATATCTTCTTATATAGAAGCATATTTGATTCAAAACTTAAAATAACTTATCTGCTTACTCAAAAGCATTTTCACTCTAAATATAAAGTTATTTAAACTTTTATATATGAACTTCAAGTTATATCTTTAATCCATAGAAAAACATTCTTTATTATAAAGAATAAATAATTTTTTATAAATTTGCATTAAACTATATATCTGCTTATACAGAAGTATTTTTGAGTTAAACTAAAATTGATCTATCTTCTTAATCAAGAAGCATATTTACACAAGTATAAAATTTATATAAACTTTTATAACCTAGCATAAATTTATATCTGCTTACACAGAAGCACATTTCACATATATAAATGTCATTGAACTTTTTATATAATTACTTGATCTTTAATTGTTATTTGCTTAATTGAGAAACATCAAAAATAAAAGTTACTTAAACTTTTATATAGTTGTGCTAAACTTTATCTACTTATCTTCGAAGCATTTCTCTGTCAAAACTTTTGTAAAAGAAAAAAAGGTAGAGTTAGTTTATTTTATGTACTTGTGAGAAAGATGAGTAATTCTTTGACCAAGACCAGATCAGTCTTAGAGAGGTCAGCTAGAAATTGGGTCTATAGTGTACTTGTGAGGTGAGAAAGAGACTATTATTTCAAGATTAGATCATAAAATAAAATTTAACTTAAAAGAAAGGTACAACTAAGCTTGAGGAGGGAGCTGTGAGCTTGTTGTCCAAGATAGTTAGTTGAGAATAGTTGTAAGTTTGTCTACATAATTTTGTAAAGGCTTCTCCGCCTGTTGAAGGAGTTTTTATTACAGGAAATAATAAGATCTCAAGTCTCGGCGAGGAGCTTGAGATTGGATGTAGCAACATACACGAGATTTATGTCGTGAACCAGAAAAATCTAAGTGCATTATGTGATTGAATTTTTATTGCCTTACATATTAATTTCTAGCATTACAAATTAATTATCTAAAAAATCAACCCCCTTCTAGATTATTATTGGACTTTCATTCTCATTCTGACGTACCCAGACATCTCGTTAGCTTTCTTCGTCTCTTAATCAATATCAGACATATCTACAAACTTCATTGGCTTCCTACAATGGCTTTCTTCAAGCCTTGCTAAGTAAGAACAAACTTCATCTAAACCTGCCAACAAAGACTGAAACTAATATTCCTATCGAATTTGTCAATATCAAATTTTGTTGATGAAGTCGAACTCAACGCCATAGTATGGATCGATAATAATCAATCTCTGATACCAGCTTGTTATTACAAACACAATACATCAACACATAAATATAAAGACAATAACACAAGGTTTTACATGGAAACTCAAATTGAAAAAAACCACGGAGAAAGTAGAAGAAATCCATTAAACAAATATTTAAACAATACAAGATAAAGAGAGAGTTATAAGAATTCTTAGAATACTTCTAAATGTCTCTACTCCAAAAATCCAACACCTATATTTATAGGCCATAGGAAAATTTCATAATCAAATAGAATTAGAAATACTAAATTGAGTATAGCTAGGAAATATAACTTTTCTAAATTAAAACGAATTCTAGGTAATACTTAAATTCAAATCCAATAAGAATTCATATCATACCCAGCATATATTTTACAATGGATGAAGTAAAAATTAAGGAATTAAAAAAAAAACTTCTTAAGTTCTACATTTAACTTGTTGCTTGATATATAGACTAATTGATTTATTGTTTTTGGAAAAAATAAATTTAAATATTATTCAGGTTAGAAAGGATTTCCATAAAGAAATGGCATGGAATAGCTAAGGTGTTGGGTTCTTTAGTTAGTTTGTCTGGGGCTCTTGTTTATATATCTGTTCAGGGGCCCCCTATAAACTTGAACTGGTGGTCTTCATCAAATGGAAAGGAAATTCCAAGCCCATTTGTACAGTATGGTTCCAAAAGTGAGTGGCTAAAAGGTTCTCTTCTCATGCTTTCAGCCAACACAACTTCGTCTTTGTGGCTTATTATGCAGGTAATTCATCCAATCTCCTAATTTCCTGTATATTTTTAATGTTAATGACCTGAGTCGAGTAGTAGAGTTTTGAAACGAGTTTGAATATGTTACTCGAATTCTACTCGTTTTTAAAATAGTCGAGTTCAAGCTCGAATTGAGTTTAAACAAGCTTAGTTTAGTTCGAGTAGAGCCAATTTTTAGTCTAGTTAAACAAAATATAAATAATTGTTAAATTAACAATTTTAATATTTTTATATATAAAAAGTTGATTATTTTAATTAATTGAATACTAAATAAGTGGAACTTAATCGAGTTTGGGCAGAAGAGCTTAAACGAATCTAGCTTGAATAGAATACAGTATTGTTCAAGCTCGATTCTAACTAAACAAACATGACCTCTTGTTCGAACTCGATTCTAACGAACTTGAGTCGAATCGAACGGAATCGAATTTTATTCCTAATAGCGGTCTATTTTTATTTAATTATTCTAGATTGAAGCAGCTGGTACCCATCTGATTTAATTGCAGGCTCCATTGGTGAAGCAATATCCGTCAAAACTACGTCTTGTAACTCTCCAATGTTTCTTTAGCTGCATACAGTCAACAATTTTGGCCATGGCAACGCAAAGGAGTTTATCGTCTTGGAAGCTTGGATCAAGTCTCAATCTTTATATTATGGCCCATTGTGTATGCAAGCTTTTTTAATCCACAATTTTCCATATTAATTTTGAAATTATATAACTTTCACAGTTTAGGAGTAATAAAATTCAAGAAAAAAAATTACAATAAATATAGGGGTACCGAAATATTATCCTGTAACAACAAAGTATGGATGCATCTGTTTTTATAAAGAAAAAAGTTGCATCTAGGACAAGAATCATTTTTTGTGCACTACCCCATATTTAACTATATTTTTGTGCAACCTTTTTTCTATCCCAGATGTATAGAAAAAAGTTCAGTATTTTTCTTCTACAGCCTGTAGTTTTTTTGCGATTTAACTGTTCTATATTCCTCAATGCACTTAATAAAGTGAAGCCAAATCTTGGACCACTTATTGATCCTCACAACACCATCATGTACGGTGTACCTAGGTCCTTGGTTCTGAAAGGAAAATTGTGAGAAATTATTGGGACGACGAATTGTGTCACCATGTTATCAAGTTGATATGGTGTAATCTGTCAACCACAACTGATCATGTGTGCAATGTCATTACCATGTGTAATTCCCACTCATTAAATTTAAAGAACACACCAGCATTTTAGCAAATGGGTAAACTGCGATACTATATTATTGTGACTATCTCGCTAAATAAATATGACCCTAAACAAAAGCATATATAGTTACTAAGATAGGAGTAGTTGCATATATAAACATTCATGTGTATCAACTAGCAATGCCATGAGAGTTAGCTCAATGAGCTATTCATCTCATAGTCTTAAGCACAATACCGCACTTGTACTACCTACACGTACAATTGTACAAAAATGTTGACTTTGTTACATGCTCTTTAAGTCTAAAAGTATTTGTAAACATAAATGGCAGGGTGTAATGGGCACTGCATTTGGTTTCTGGTTGCGAGTTTGGGCGATAGAGAAGAAAGGCCCCGTGTTTGCTGGTATGTTCTCTCCGCTTTCACTTATCCTAACAGTCATTTTCTCAGCTATCGTTTGGAAGGAAATTTATCACTTGGGAAGGTACATATACATATATACCTATATGTCCTTTCACTTATTATGTTAACTAAAATGTAAAACCGTACCTTGAATTTGTCGAGATATGGTACGGGTACCTGACTTTCACAATATAAAAAATTGTTAGCTCGTGGTACAATTATAACTGTAAAATCATGTCTTTTAAGGTATAAATAGCAGTGCAAAACTAACACAAAAAGTATATACATATATTTGCACTATTTATTGAACCACGAGATCTTAAAGTCAGGTACGATATCTCCACAAAATGACAAACTCAGGGTATTATTTTGCATTTTAGTCTATTATGTTTGTACAGGAAAACTGAAGTTGATGCTCATGTGTGTATTTTGTGGCAGTGTTTGTGGGGCAATATTGCTGGTAGGAGGCCTATACAGTGTCTTGTGGGGGAAGAATAGAGATATTCAAGAAAAAAAATTAACTAATGAACAAAAGTCAGAAACCAAAGAGGAAACAACATTGGAGTGCATTACATAAAGGTAGCCGTTGGGATCGACTACTTACGATTTTTATAGCCGTCATTTCATATGGATCAACTCCCATACATATATTTTCCTTTCATCCCAAAGCTATATGCCTATATATATTTATATATATTCTCTCCTGTTCTTTAGCTACACTTTTAGCTTTCTTTATTATTATTTTTTTGTTAATTAGGGAGAGTTGTTGAACCTAGGATCACACCAACTACCAACTAAATCAAAGACAATTGGTGCATTTGTATGTTCATGAGATTCAAAGTGGTGAAATTATCTTTTGTCAATTTATAGAAAAATGATTGTACTTGTATAGCACTTAATCTCATTGTTGTCACCACCAACTGGTTTTGGCTCAATTGGTACCTCAGGCCTCCTACAAAACAAGAGATCCTGGATTTAACCCCGCCCCGAAATAGCAAAAAAAAAATCTCATTGTTGTCAGGTATCAAAGTCTAATTTTACCATATCAGAATCTAAAATTGTGTCCATGAGTCAACAAGTTGATTATTGCATAAGTAATAAAGTATAAATATAATATTTGAGCATTTAATACTAAGTTAAAATCTTAATATTTATGCAACTATAGATAACACAACAAAATAATTTTTCATTGTGCATAAAATAAAGAATCGATATGTTACATATGTACGAGTAACTATCCACAATTCACTAAATCAACAAGAGTATATGATAATTTTTTGTATTTTTATTTTAATAATCAGCTATCTAATTCTTAAAATTAGGTTTTCAAAATGCTGTTATCAAGAAAATCTGTCAAAATTGAGTCTTAATTACAACTCTACAATGTTTCTTTAGCTGCACATAATCAACAGTTTGAGCCATTGAAATGCAGAGCTGTTAGAGCATCTCGAACAACCTCTTTAACCACTTTGGGATACTCAAATAGGTGAGTCACATCAGAAAAATTATCTCCAACAATATCTCCAACCTTAATTAGTCATCAAATCTGTAATCTCATTATCTATCTTTAGAACTGGTAAGTTACCTTGGCTCTTCAAAACATTTATTTTGTTTTTGAGGAATCAAAATCATATAAAAAAGATTAAAAACATTTATTTTGTTTGATGGGTTTGATGTACAACTCATTTTCATTTTGTTTGATGTACAATTATCAATTGTTATTGTTTTAAGTCAAATACTGCATTAATTGAATTGAAGAGACTGATGAGGCACAAAATATTAAATTAGCAAATTAATAAAGCTCTTCAAATTGTCACGTAAGTCAACAAACTTCAATTGAAAGAGTTTTTTTCCTATTACTGTTGGAAATGCTCTTAGAGGATATGCCTAGTATATATCGAGCTGGACCAACTATTCTCATATTCAATTAGTTTTGAGTTAGAGTTTGATGAGTTTATATGCTATATTTTAAGCCCATTTTATAAATCTAACACGATATTAGAACGGGTTATTATTGTCTTAATTAAGGGTTCTTTACATAAGTACACAACAAATAGAAAGTAATTACAAGAATAGTGCATCAACCAAATACTTACAAAAAGAGTGTAATTAGAACCCATATTACAAAAATAGTACAATTCACATTAATAAGGAAACCTAAAATCAAGGACAAATAACTGACATAATTAATAATTTAAATTCAAATATTTGGGATCTAACAACAAAAACAAATTCAAATTCAAAATAATAATTCAAATTCAAATATTCATCTCCCTCACATACACTTTGAAATAATAGTTAACAAATAAATAAATAAATAAATAAAATATATGTACTGGATATCCAAAAAATTGTTAGCTAAATAACTGCAACACCTTTCCAAATACGGAATCTCCGCCGCTATATCGCCGCGAATCTCCGTTGTCCAAAATGCCAATGAGAATAAGAAAAAGATTCGCTCTACAAAAAGTTTAAAAATAAATAGATGAAACTTTTACTGTTCTAGAATTTTTTTTATAACTATTTTGTTACTCATAAATAATAAAATAGTTACCTTTGTATGAATGGTTGGCTACCAACTGCATCACATTCAAACGAAATTGGTAACTTAATAAAATTGAATTGGTTACCTTGGTCTGAAGGTTTGGCTACCAATTGCATTATGAAAAAACTGCAGGTGTGGATGTGAATTAGTTACTTTGGTATGAAGGTTTTGTTACTTTGGTACGAAAGTTTGCTTACCTTGATCTGAAGGTTTGGGCAACTTAATCTGTATTTAAGAAAAAATTTAAAGTGTGGAGGTTGATTGGTTATTTTGATATGACAGTTTGGTTACCTTGATATGAAAGTTTGGTTATCATCATCCAGAAAACCCAGAATTTCTCTAGACAACATTTCAATTCCCTTCGCCATACCTCTTCAATCCATATACTCATTTTGCTATTGCAGCAAGCACTCTCTTATCTGCCAAGAATTCTAATGTCTTGTTCTTTATTTGGACGATAGCACAAACATTCTTCAATCAATCTGACAACTTTGATTCGCAGTCTCCTCAATCTCAATGTACCAATTTGAGTTTCCTCCAAAAAATAAGGATTTAAAATGTAGATCATTAGAATTATCATATTACATCCTCTAGTAATATGCAGCTTGATCGACCCAACCACTGGACGAAGTGGGGAAAACTATTTATCTCGGAAAAAAACTAAAAATCATTTTTATATTATATTGAAAATGGAGGAATTACAAAAATCGTGAATTAAATTCTGAGAGGAATCAGTTTTGTTGGGTAGCAGGAAAGGGATGGATGAATTGGATATATATATATATATATATATATATATATATATATATATATATATATATATATATATATATATATATATATATAGAAGAATACGTTGAATGAAGAAGAATGATGATGACTAGCTAATGCAGTTGTTATAAATGAGGAGAGAAAAAATTCTAAATTAAGGAATTCTAATTGCATACTAATTCCCTAAATTAAGGAATCCTAATTGTACTAATATTGTAAATAAATATGAAAATGTATAAATTGTGTAAATATTTTATGAGTACACTATTGTTGTAATTATTTTAAAAAATATAATAGAATATGTAATTTACCCCTTAATTAAACACTCTTATTGACTTTTATTATTACCCACTTGCAGTTCATTTTTTAAGAGTCAAAAGTTACTCATTTCTTAACTAGCTAGTATTCATTTATCAACTGTGCCAATAATGGTCCGTTGTTTACTAAAATTTCTTCTGGATTTGTTTTGTGACCAGTTTATTACTTTTAAATTAGAGAACTTGATTTCTTTAAATGCTTTATTTTAGTCTCATTTCATAAATCTAACGAGGGAAAATATCTTCATGGAAACTTGGATGGGATATTTTCTCTCTGTGGCCTATTGGGTATGCCCTTTTCCTTCATATTTTTTAGTACATCATTTTTATAACTTCAAGAGCCCAGCTAGTAAATTATCTGATCCCCTATGCATGGAAATTGAATTGCATATTCTATTTTTTTTCTCTCATTTACTATAAGAAGAATATTACACCAACAAAAGAATTCAACAAAAAATCTAACATGAAGGGAAGGCAGTCATTCTATTGATGATATTCTGTTTGATTCTTTTGGTGGTGAGCGCATCATTAGTTCAAAATAAGTTTAATTTTGTTGTAACATTATCTATCTTGTTGGAATTGGCTCATTCTTTTGCGAGTTCGACTAATGGTCATTACACAACAGTTAGAGTTTTCTAATTACTATAAAACATTGTTTGATGTGTGAATCATTGTAGAGTGTGTGATACATCTTATGAATATATCAAACAAGCATGACTAGTCAAATTAGTAAACCTAAGTATATCGTGTATTCTTATTTTTTCGTTCTTCATATAATATCCGTGTAAGTGCTATAATTCGTTCGTAAATTCTAACATATCTCATATATTTGTAGTCAAATAATTCTTATATATTTATCTTCAAACGTGGACAACAATATATCGAAAACATGATAATATAGATGATACAATACATGGAAGACACCATTTGAATTCAGTCGAAAATACAATTTTCCCAGGATCCGTGGGTATATTGAAGACATTAATATTCCCAGTGCCTTCACTACATGAACCATTGCTTTATTTTAAATTTTATATTTGTAAAATTATTATTATTATTATTATTATTATTATTATTATTATTATTATTATTATTATTATTATTATTTAAAACAGTAAAAATGTTGTGTAAACGTACTTATATAAAAAAAGAGAAAAGTAAAATAAGAACCTCATTTTGCCATTATCCTTTTAGGGTAGAGCACAAATGGAAGTTTTGGTGGGTTAATAAAAATCTAAAGTAATTGTCAAGTCCCCAACAACTTTGTTAATTATTGTGCTCGATTTGACAGCACCTGAAAAACATATACTCCCTCCTATTCAGATTAAATGACATTTTAGAATTAAACACACTTATTAAAAAATAATACAAAATATCTTTTGTGTCTCTAATTAATTATTTCTCTCTTCACAATTGTCTATTCTCATTCTCCACAATTGTCCCTAATTAATTATTTCTCTCTCCACAATTGCATTTACTAAGCATATTAAATAGAGGGGTAAATTAAAAAAAAATTAGTGCAATATTGCATAGAGATTCCAAAACGACACTTATATAGAATAAAATTAAACACCATAAATCGTCATTTAATCTGAATAGGAGGGAGTATATCCAAACATGTCGCATCATCATGGATTATGCTGATTCTTAGGATATGATATACTACCTCCGTTCCTAAAAGATTGTCGTTTAAGGTTTTGGCACATGGATTAAGAAAGTATCATTTACCAAGTAAAATTTGTTTGAAATTACATCACTACCCCTTTATAGGAAGTTGAAAACTATTAATACAAGGGAGAGAATTTCTTTGGACAATTAGAGAAGGTAGGGGTAATATAGAAAATTAAAAAAATTATTCTCCTTAAAAGTTGTAAACGGCAAACTTTTTGGAATAAATTTTTTATTCTAAAACGACAATCTTTTAGGAACGGAGGGAGTAATTAAGTTGATTTTTTTTTCTCTTGAAAATATTGGCAGGGGGTAATTGTGATAGGCCTTACCTCCTTAGCAACTGGTTGCAACTATGGGCAATAGAGAAGAGTGGCCCCGTGTTCACCGCTATGTTTACTCCCTTGGCACTCATTATAACTGTTGTTAACGCCTGATTTTGTACGCCTGACGAAATCATTCAAAACAACAGGTCAAATAATGGTTGTTCAACCCTAGTTTGTAGCTGTATATATAGAAGTCACCTCCACCCGCATCCAACTAGGAGAATGACTCATTATCCCTCCAAATAAGGAAATACAACCTTATTTTAATAAGGACTCTCCCATTGTCACAATAAATACATATGGGCCATCACCAGATTCTAATTCATTAAATAGATCAATGCATTTATGGCTGAACCCAAATAATCACATCCCAACATTGCCTCCCAGTCTCTTATTTATAAGGAACTTATAAATAAGAGAGTATATAAATTTATCCCAACAAAACGACCATATTTGCCGAAGACAAAATATCACACTTGAACTCCATGTGCCGAACTAAAATTGTTGGTTCCCCATATTGTCGCCTCACTCCTCTTGTTCATTCCTAAATAGATAAACAATTGCCCTTATAATATTACTACTGAAGATATAAAGAACCAACCTTATCACAACCGAACCAACCTTATCACTACCGAAGATATAAAGAACCAACCTTATACCAACCGAAACAATCTTATCACTATCGAAGATATAAAGAACCAGCCTTATACCAACCGAACCAGGCCTTATCATTACTGAAGATATAAAGAATCCTTATACTAACCGAACCAACCTTATCACTACCGAAGATATAAAAGACCATCCATATCACGACCGAATACACAGATAATCGAGCCAACCTTATCACAACCGAAGACTAATAAATAATGAAAATACTCGTTTCGAAGAGTTATTCAACCTTATAACACCACCCGACCTTATAACGCCAAAATTGTCTTCCCAACCCGTTGGGAAGCTTTTGTCTGTTCGGAGGGAACAAAGCCACTTCCCAAAGAACGTTTATCCGATCGGGAGAACAAAGTCACTTTCGAAGGACTTTTATCCGTTCGGCGGGAACAAAGCCACTTCCAAAGGATGTTTGTCTGTTCGGGGGAACAAAACCACTTCCGATGGACGCTTGTTCGTTCGGAGGAACAAAGCCACTTCTGATGGACGCTTGTTCGTTCGGGGGGGAAAAACCACTTCTGATGGATGCTTGTTCGTTCGGGGGGGAACATAGCCACTTTCGATGGACGTTTATCCGACCTTATACCCCCTCCGACCTTATGTCGCCATAATATCAGTCCCGACCCCTGTGGGAGGCTTCGATCAGACTTTATATCCGCCGAAAGTAAACAACCGAAGACATGATAAAATCGATGTGGCCCGAAGAGGAATCGCCAAAGAGATTGTCGAAGTGGTCCGAACCCAACTTCATCTGTTCCCATGTGGTCGGCAGATGTTGATAGTGACGTAGGACAACGAAACCTTTTATGTAATATGTGAAGGTGATTGCTCGCTCCCCTCCATTTGTGAAAATTAAGAGCCACGCATATTCTATCTGAGGCTTGTTATTCTCCCGACGATCAATGTTGACTCTAGGTGCTCATTTTATTTTGCTAAAGTTGGTGAGCTTGGATTGCCTTGGTTGGCTTTGAGAAGCACATAGAAGATGTTGCTGCTGACTCATGACATGATGGACCCACACAAATTATTATCGCTTATGTGGCGACTGTCAGGATTAAGCATGTGAATGATATTCCTATTTATATATGATTTGATTATGATATATATTAATGAATATGTAAGTATGTTTGCATTAAGAAAAGTTGTAAAGTCCTTTCATAGTTAATAGAAACATATGTACAAAGAATTAGAATGAATTGATCAAATGTGTTAGGTTGATCCTACATAAGCAAAACAACTTTGTAAAGTCCTTAAAAACAAATGATGTACAAGGACTATAATTATAGAAAGATCAAGTTTGTTAGGTTGATCTTATAATGTAATAGATAGGCTTGTCTGATCATCGAGCACTGCACCAGAAATCGTAGTCTGCCAGGAGATTCGATGAAAACTCGAGAGCTATCAAGGCAGAATCGTAGTCTGTAGGATAATAGATCTCGGAGTTCGTAGACTGCTAGGAGAGACGGGGAAGGATCGTAGTGTGTCGAGAAGAACTTCCTCGGAGCCGTAGTATGCTGAGGAAGTTATGTTCATAATTGTAGAGATAACTTATCAACGAGCCAACCGAGCATCTGCCGAAACCAAGTTAAGAATCGTAGACCACACTCAAAATCGTAGATTCTACTGATCACTTCAGAGGCAGAGATCGTAGTCGAGCAAGATCAGATGAAGACAATGAGCATAAAGATAGAAATCGTACAGTGTTAAGATCTTATCTCAGAGTCATAGTATCTGGACAACCCAAGCTGAATCGTAGAGTGCAGAACTAAGGCTTCAACAGATGTGCTCACAACGCCAAGGCAGAATCGTAGAGCAAACACGATTCTCAACAAATGAGCACTCCCAGAATATCCAAAGTTTGAAGCCTCTGGTCTAAGTTACAGAGATGCATCCCACCTAAGGAAAACCAGAGAGTACTCAACGAATGACATGCAAGCTAACAGAAGATCTAAGCACCAACCCAATCAACATCCAGATTGGGTTGTGAAGCCATTCAAGATGAAGTCTTCCACAAGTTGATTAGAAGAAGACTTCAGTAACTGACTAAGAAAAGTCAGCAAGTGCAGTAGCTGTCAAGTAAATAGAAGACAATGATCTTTAGATTAACCAGGATCGTAGTGTTTGCCAAACGAAGTAGGAACTGATGAAGTGTACACAGAGATACTGGTCAGCTTGTGAAGAACAAGGCTAAAATGATTAACTATTGGGTCAGTCCATTGATGTAAGTGAACGGGAGATCACAAGGAGAAAGCGAGATGGGCATGACATAAATCTGAAGTGTCTTGCTATTCAGAAGAGGCCAGAACAAGGAGTCAAGATATCAGTTCCTGAGATCAGTCAAAGCAAACAGAAGTGTTGAAGCACTGCACAAGAGAAGGAAGATGTGTTTTACATTAAAGATCAAATGAACACTCTTCAGGATCGTATTGTTGTCTCAACCTATCAATGAACAACATTCAACAAGACACTACGATCAGGTCCAAGAAGATATGCATCAGAATCGTAGAGTTTGGTCAACTTGAGATTGAAGCATTGACAACGGTTCAATCTGAAGATTGATATTCGAACAGAGCTTATTGGGAGCATCGATGCAAAAGGACAACCTCTATTCGAGAAATTAGAAGGAGAACATAAATTCGACTACCTGCCCGAGACATCAAAGTGACATCTCTGACAAGGTAGGTGAAATAGTAGACTACAATGTCATAAAGTCATAAAGGAGATGTCATGTCACATCTGCAGTCTACACCAAATAACTCAAGATCTGCGAAGCAATTCAAATAGCTTTCAACGGCTATATACCAACGGGAATATTGGGAAGGAGTATAAATTAACAAGAGCTTCAAAGATCAAGAGTTGCTAATGATTTCTAAGTTGCCGAATCATTGAGTTGTTGGAATGCTATGGTGTTAACTCTACGAGTTCCACCAGAGCTTAACAGAACAAGTCTCAGTGATGTCAGTGAGACTATGAAGGTGGAAGTGAAGCGGATGTGAAGAAGGACTTAAATAGACTAAAGCTTCACTCAACAAAGATGAGAATGCCACTGAAGATGGCAGCTAAGCTGAGAGCCAAGAAGGACAAGAAGATAGCATTCAGAAGAGTGGCAGAGCAAAGAGAAGATTTAGAGAGTCATTCTACGAATCACCATGAACCTAAAGTTGAACCAGAACAAGTGCAGAACCATGTCTGCCAACCAGTCAAGAAGGGTTCAGGGTTAGTGATGGTGCACAACTGACATTATATGAAGATGAGCAGAACAAAATGAAGATCAGTTGCACCAAAGAAGATGTGGTCCAGACTCGAAGCAAAATGCAAAGAGGACCACACCAAGTTGCTAAGTACAAAAGATGTTCAAGCTTAAAAGACATCTTAGCATCTCATCACCAATAATAACAACATCAACAACAACAAGCCAGGGCCTGAGGGGTCCTTGTCCGAAGGGACTAAATGAAGTTCCAAGCCTGCTGGGCTTGAAGAGTTCATAGGGAACTAAAGGAGTTCCAAGGCTGCTGGCCTTGAAGAGTTCTTAGTGATATGAAGTTCCAAGGCTGCTGGCCTTGAAGGAATCTTAGTGATTCAGGGTGTTGCCCTTCCTTAGTGGAAATCCTACTAGTTGAAAGCAGAAGAGTGGATTAGGAGCTTGAGTCTCTGAACCACTTAAAATCCCTTGTGTCTTTTATTTTATGTCATTTACATTATGTACCTAACTGTTATAACTGCTATGCATGTATTAACTCCTTACAACTTAACTAACTCTAAGAACAATGTATGTATGATTATGAATATATCAATGAAGGGGATCTTTTACTTATTCCAATGTGCTTGAAAAGATTCTTATGTTTGTCATATGCTAAATCATTAGAAATACAAAATAAACCAGAAAAGTATTTAAAATTAAAAAGGATTTATTCAACCTCCCCTTCTAGATCTATTGTGTGCCTACTGGGAACTAACAACGACCTTTTTAGAATGTTAGCAGCAATGCATCGTTTACTCACATGGATCAATAATCAAAGTGATTAATGCTTTGATTTAATATATATAACATGAATATTATCTCTGCCTTTTATAATATAAGAGAGAGAATATATAAAGTTGTATCAATAACAATCAATTACGATCATGCTTCAATTACTATTGGCATAATACATATATACACACGTACAAGTATATATTTAATTTAATAAAAAAGAATCACTTATCTCCTTCGGTGAATTAATGATTTTAAATTGACACTAGAACAAGTGTCTTGCTTCCCACAAATGGCGCCAATGCTAACGCCTGATTTTGTATGCCTGACGAAATCACCCAAAACAGCAGGCCAAAATAACGCCAACGGTTGATGGAGTAATTGTTGTGAAATTAAACTCACGGAATACACTCGCATAAACATAAATAAAGAAATATAAAGTATGAGCACAAGAATTTACGTGGAAACCCAATTGGGTAAAAACCACGAAGAGAGAGAGTAATCCACTATAATAATATCGGGAGTACAAATTATGTATTTATGGTGTATCTCTATCATATTTTGTTCCTCCATTTCAACCCTAGTTTGTAGCTGTATATATAGAAGTCATCTCCACCCGCATCCAATTAGGAGAAGGACTCCGTATCCTTCCAAATAAGGAAATACAATCCTATTTTAATAAGGACTCTCCTACTATCACAATAAATACATATGGGCCATCACCAGATCCGGACCATTAAATAGACTGGGCTGTACCATGACTAGACCCAAATAATCACATCCCAACAAATGCCATCTTCTCAGCTTTCTTGTGGAAAGAAATTCTTCACTTAGGAAGGTTCAAATTCATACATTAATAATCTGTTATTTCTTATATAATTATTAGTCTTTCCGTACCACAAAACAGTACTACTTGCCCAAAAAAAAGAGTCGATTAGTGGTATGAATTGATGTAAAGTCATAAAATTTATCATCACATTTATATTATTATGTCATCACTATTAAAGTAAATAAAAATATTCATTCAGATTAATTTTCAATCCCGATCTTGTGCGTTAAATATAATTTCATTCTCATCAATAATCAATATTATAATTGATAAGATTCGAAAACTTTTTACAACCTTCAATATTAATAAAAAAGATATAAAATTCAAATATTTAAAACTTTCTTTAGTTCCAGAATTTGCAACCTTCACTAATCTTACATATATCTCAACATCATATGTATATATGATTCATTTCAACCGATTACATATGAGTATATCAGACTCTAACATCCATACTTAAACTTATTCTTTTATTCAATATTCTAAGTTCAGCACAACTTTCTTCATATTCAATAATATATAAATAATCCCCATAATCTAACTTTTAACATCTCTTGTATACATCGATAGTAGACCTGGCAACAGAGTCGGTCCTGAGTTTTCTAAGGCTCAGGGTAAATTTTCTCAAGTGTGTTCCTTTATACAAATTAAACAAAAATATAAATAAATTATCAGCTAATTAATTTTATTAAAATTATAAGAATTTACAAAAGATAAGAAAGAACACTTTGGGGCCTCATTAAAACCTGGTTTAGGGAAAACCCAATGGGACAAACCCCCAAACGAAGGAAAAAGAATACCCCGGATTATAAACATTGCATTAAAAAATGAAAACTACATATTTGAGTCTACATGCTTCCTCCCGAATCTCCATAAGCATTTCTTGATTTGATCAATCTTCTTTTCATCCTCCACAATTAATCGAAGCAAAGAATCATCATATGTACCTTCAAAAAAAATAGCAATGAATTCTGAAACACAAAACATCATTTAAAATGTCTTCTTGTTGCACTTTTAGATGCAAAATCATCAATTATACTACATATTTAATGGTTTCTAACATATCTTTTTCAATACATAATATCGCTAATCCATTTAGCCTATCTTGAGTCACAGTGGTCCGCAAGTAAGATTTCAATAATTTTAATTTAGAAAAACTTCTTTCAACAGATGCCACAGTCACAGGTATAGTCAATAATACCCTATAAGCAACCATTACATTAGGAAACATATCCACACTCTTTACAAACTCAAGAGTTTTGATGGATGTCCATGGTTTATCTGTTTTATATGCTTCTTTTGGTAACATCACTTGCAACACCTATAATTATGAAAATAAGTCTCTTGCATCAACATCAGAAACATCACCATGTTTTAAAGCATTTTCAAGATTCACACAAGAACTTTTCAATTCACACAAGAACTTTTGTGGAACAACTGTGGGCTGGCTTATCAACTTTGTTCTCCTCCCTTTTTCTTCTTCTATACGGTTTAAGGCTTTATTTATGTTTAGTGCATTTTAAAGTAAAAAAAATCTAAAAATTATAAATACATTTAAAAGTTTTATTTGTTTATTTAAAACGCGATTTATTTATTTACCTCGCTCGTACACGCAGTTTGCAGTGTGTTTGGTCACAAACTCTAACAATTCCTTAAAATTACTACCAAAGTTAATAATGTACCTTAATTTTTTAAAATATAATTATAAATTTCAAAATTCAAAATAAGTAGAAAATTATTTATTATTAATACAAATACCTATAACAATTGTAAACTAACTATAAAATATCAATTATAATTATATTTGTTATTTTCAAAACTTAAACGAAAGTATATTACTTTTTTTCCCCAAAAAAATCAAGTTAATTTCAATAAGTCTAAATGTATCTTAATTTTGGAACGAAAATTAATTCATAACAAATAAGGAAAAAGGGGTTCCATCATTCTTAATAAAAAATTAAATAATAGTCTTAAATATAAAATAATGTAATTATATATATACAAACAAAATATAATAAAATAATGTAATTATATATATACAAACAAAATATAAGCTATGATAAAATTGATCATTTTTATTTATTTATTAAAGAGTAATGATTTCTTTCATATTTTTGTTTAGAATTTATTTGTTTATTTTAATTACACTTATTGCATCAACATCAAAAACATCACCATGTTTTAAAAAAAATTGGGCCCCTTTAATGATACGAGCGAAGTAAAACTCTGCTTTCGCAATTTAAGTTGAAACCCATAGGAACAATTACACTTTCTAGTACATTTTTTAAAATAATTACAACAATAGTGCATTCCTAAAATATTTACACAATTAATGCATTTAAATATTTATTTACAAAATTAATGTATTTATTATCCCTTTAATTTGGTAGTCAAACATTCATGCAGTTGGTTTCCAAACCATCAGACCAAGGTAACCAATTCAGTTTTATTATGTTACAATTTTATTTTGAATGTGATGAAGTTGGTATCCAAACATTCATACAAATGTAACCATTTTAGTTTTTGTGGGTAACCAAATCGTAAAAAAATAATTAAGAATAGTAACTCAGGTACTTCCGGAGATTTGCGGCGGAGGAGGATAATGAAGGGGAGATCCGAATTGCCAAATGGTTATGAAGAAAGGATACAAGGGTGGGAGATTATAGTCAGAGATTGGGTGCCCCAATTGGAGATTTTGGCACATGCGTCCATCGGTGGGTTTATGAGTCATTGTGGATGGAATTCAAGCTTGGAGAGTATAACAATGGGCGGGGTGTATACATAATTCATAAATATTTATTTTTTGAGGTGAGGTGAGGTGGGGTGGGGTGGGGGGCAAGTGGGGGTGGGCGACGTGGTGGTATATACATAATCAATAAATATTATTCTTTTAAGGGTGTGGGGGTTGGGGGTGGTGGTGGGGGTGGGTGATGGGCGAGTGGGGATGAGTGTAGCATCCCCAAATTCGGGTACTAATCACCATGAATCTGGTACACTAATTCTATAACTATTGCAGAATATATAAACATACATTGTTTATACATTAAACTTTACACATTATTCCCAATGTCAATAACCTTAACTTAATACCTGAATTCAATATCCTAATCAACATACAATGTCATTATCATATAATACTGTTACAAGTTTTAGTTGCACAATAATCCAATGCTTGATATGTTCTTGACTTTGCATGTATCCGACATTTCGTCTTAATCTGAAATTTTTATCATGATATAACAAGGGTGGGCAACAAATTTGCCCAACAAGTTTAAGTTCAAGAAACGATATATCATGATTAAAAGAATAAAAACAATAAGCTGGCTGACTTTCAACGATATAACAATTGTGAAATAGCATGAATGAATCAATTCTCATAACTGAACGACCGAAACAATAAAAATAATGGTCAATAATGAACATGAATAAATCAACTGGACCAAATGGTAATGAAAGTGATCAGCCTTTCATACCTGATGAACACATGCAATATGCACAACGTGCGAATCAATAATTCATAGACGTGAAATAATCAACAATGATTAATCACCAGCATATCTTTCAAAAATACAACTCAAGTTCGAGATAGAGAAACTTGCCTTTACAGTCGACTACTGCTACACAATCTATTTAGCTTCGTTTGAAAGACCTCATATTGATAATATCGATCTCCAAATTAGAATAATATCATCACAGTTAATACTGTTAATTACAGTTATAAAATAAACTAAACACATTACCACATAATCCTACAAGTCAAGAAAACACTTAAGACCCGGTATCAAGTCAAACTATTTCAGTCTGAGTTGAGTTCGGTACTATTTTGACATCTCGATATCCTAATTGGATAATTATCGAGCCTAATATTAATAAGACTCTACCTAAATGCTTTGCAATTATCTTAGATAATTTATTATTCAAGAAAATATTTTTCAAATAATTATTATCATTTATAATAATTTTTCAATCATTAATATCATATTAAAATAATTTAAATACCACATAATTCCATTATCATTAATACCTATTTAATTTCAAATATTAATGAAATAGTTAACATACTATTATAAGTTACTTATAATATCTCAAAGTATTTTTAATACCTTAATATTACCTTTAAATGATTTAAAACCATTTTTAAATAACTGTCATTAATATTAAAGTGTGATAATAATTGTAATGATGACTTATTTTGAGTTTGGATATTGTCTAGGAGACAATATTTGTATTAAAACTCACAGTTTATATTTTGTCGTATTCTGCATGACACTTAACAATTGTATAAATTAAGTTTGTATTTGAATTATGTATCATGTATTTGATGACTCAGAATGGGTCATGTATACCTATTTTGGGGGCATCACATTAGTCATAATATTTCGTACTGGGCTAGTTGAGCTCACCCTTTTGCTTTCATTGTTCTCTTCAGGAAATGAGAACGTAGTCGGGACTAGTCGGGGAACGGAGTGACGGTCCGAGATGGTGGCTGTAGTAGTCCTCACTATTCTATGAAATAGTATGATAATAAATGTAATGATGACTCCATTTGAGTTTGGATATTGTCTATGAGATAATATTCGTGTAAAAACTCTCAGCTACGCTTTTGTCGTATTGTATATATGAAGTTTGTATTTAAATTATGTACCATGTCTTTGGCGACTCAGAATGGGTGATGTATACCTATTTTGGGGGCGTCACAAGTTGGATAGGTATTTCAGTGGTATCTTCGAAGAGAAATTCTTCGAGGTCTTTTCTCTCTACCGAAGTTGGTTTGATGAGGGATACTATAGAAAACAAAGGGATTTTTTCATAATAGTGACAGAAGAAAGTTTAAAGATCGTAAAAGTAGTAAGTTCAGAACTTACATTGGTGGTCATATAGCCATGCCTTTTTAGTTAAGAGGCTGAAGCTGCACTCTTTCAGGGGAAGTTTCTCAAGCAGTTTCGCCATTTCTTTCACTCGTTCGGGAGGGGTGTCGCCGAAGTCTACGTTTGGGCGTTCGTAGGAAGCATAGTCTGGGATTTTGGATGTTTCTGGTCCTTTGACGAAGAACCAATCATTGTGCCATCTTCTGTTGCTCGAAGGGGTATCCATTAGTGGGCGTTTGTCAAATTTGGAGTTGGGTTTTGGGGGTTGTTTGCTTAATACCTTGAAACCCGGTTCGCGAGAATGTATGGGTTAGTACAGGGTGAAAAAGAAATCGATTGAAGGTGGGACCCCAATCTTGTGGCAGAAGACGATGATGTTGATGTAAGAGTTAGGCACTAGTTGGGTGAAACTGATGCCAATAAACCCTAGGAGGATGACGATAAATGCATGTAGGGGCAGACAGACTCCCTTCTCCAACAAGGTGAGGGGCGTGGTGGTCCAACCATTGGTTCGGTGGTACATACGGTCAGTGGGTGTTGGTACTCGGAGATGGTGGGTTTCTAGGATTTGGTAGTGTTTTCGAATTACGGTGAGATTTGCATTAATAATTTGAGAGGGGGTCTTGGCATGTGGAATTTGTTTCTCATTAAGGTATTCACGCATCATTTTCTGTGAATCGGTTTTTGGTGGGCTCTAAGTGGAGGTGGTGGCTGCGTTGGAGGTTGATTCAGGAATGGTGTTGGAGTTAAGGTTTGAAGAGACTTTGGTGGGGGTTGGAAGCGGTGTTTAGAGGAGCAGGGACGCTTGACAAAGGGTTCACGAGAATGGGGGTGGAGTTTTTCGGAGAGATGTTGTCTGGGTTTTGGGAGGAAGCCATTGTTGCAGGAAGATAGCCGGAGAGATGGGGAGAGGAAGATTATCTTTAATTTTGAAATAGGCTGGTGAAACTGTTTGAATTGGGGGAAAAGGGGTTTTATAATTTTGTCTTTTCAGTTATTCCCGAAAGCCGAGTGCGGATCATTAATAGGGATTATGATGGCGTGTGGATGGTGGATTTTAAAGGTTGGGTTATTATTTGATGTTTCTGTTTTCGGGATGTTGGGCTTTGTTTGGGTTATTGTTCCTCGTTGGGCCATGTTTTGAATACTCTTTCATTTGATGGAAGACTAGGGAGCAATGTTGGGCCAAGGATATTTGGGCCTAGGATAAGTAGTGGGTTGTTTTCCACTTGATATTATGTGGGCTTGAATAAGGGGTTGTTTTGGTAGTAGGGGGATTTGTGGATTAAGGTTCCTAATTATATTTGGTCTCTGGATATGGAAAGAAGTGTTGGGATATAAACCAACTTCCTTAATTCTAGAAGATTTGGTGCAGTCCTATTAAGGAACTACTGGTTAGGTGATAACCTTAATCCGGTCCGGAAAAGGATTTCATGCATGCGGTGAGAACGCTATAAATACAAGGCTTATTTCTGATTCTAAGGTACATGAAAATTATTACTTTCTAGCATTAGAATGTTAAATCTCCATTGTTAACCTTATATCAGTCTGTACTTATTCTCACACCGGAGTTATCCCCCGACGGCCCATACCGTCAAATTTTCGGTGTTTACTCGTTTCTGTACAAGATTGGACGCGCTTTGGTGATTGAAGCGTGTGAACCGATGTAAGACCCCAACTTATTATAAATAAAATTGAACTTTCCTTTATTCATTATTCTAAATTAATAAGGGTTAATTTGATATAATTCTTTGGTTATGGGTGAAATGTGCAAAGTTTACAAAATAAGAAAGTGGTTATAAAATATTCATTATTGTCGGGGAATATTCGTTTGGTCGTGGAATATTCTTTTTGTCGGGAATCTCCGTACGACGGCGCAGTCATTGGTGGGCCCCATAACGGAAAACGGTTGGATGAAGGAAAACGACAAAGATTGAGTTTTATAAATAACGACGTAAATTGTTACCGCTTAACACTTTGTTGGGTTACACGGTGGTTAAAATACTGATGTCTGGCGTGGTCGCACAAAGAGTTAGCACCTGTATTGCACATGTATTATTGAATTATTGATCCTTACGTAAGAAGGCACTACTCAATAATTATTACGGTGAGTTCTTGCTTGAATATTATATTTTATTGATTCAATAATTGCTTGCGTTGATATTTTGTATTCTTTGTTGTTTCAATAATTGTCATTACACAATTTTCCATTATCAAATCAATAATTCATATTATTTGAATAATATTATCGAGATAACATTATTGGCAATGTCTAGAAAGTTACGCTCTAAGGAGAGGTTTGGTCACCTAATTACGGCCAGGTAAGAAGAGAAATCCTTATTGAAAGCCCCTCTTTCTCGGGAACTACACGGTTGTCGATCTTGTGATTCTCGTAATATTATTTTTAAATAAGTAATTATTGATTATTATGATAAAGAAAATATTTATTTTATGTGGATATAGATGGAAAATTTTTAATGTGACAATTGTTGAAAATTAATATTTTATCTTTTTCGATAAAATAATTCATTTAAATATATTATTTTAATAATATATTAACTTGTGATATTTTTACAATGAATGTGGGATATATGAGTATATGAGGAGGAAGATTATTTTTGTGGCATTAAATGTTTAACATATGTTTTGTGTGTCGGGTGGACACAATTTTTGACCGAAAATTGATTATAGTATCGTAAAATCGTCTGCTTATGAATTTTGGTCAATTTCATTTGGAATTTGGAAAACTTTCTTCCGCAAAGTTGTAGAGAATGGAATTTCCATGGATAGCCGTGAGTTTTGAATTTTTCCGATAACCGAGCTATTTTCTATGAATTGTTGAAGTTTTGAAAAAATAAAATAATTTTATTAAATTTATTGGGGACCCACTTTTGGTTGGTGGAATAAAACATGGGTCAGCGATATTTTTTCCAAAGAGGCATGCTAGACTTTTTCAAGGCATGCGTAGAAAATTGTTAAGTAAATAATATTATTTTATTATTTAGTCTCCTTTTATGCGTTCTAACATTTTTCTATAAATAGAGGGCTAAGTTAGAATTGAAAATCACACAAGAAACAAAGTTTTTTTTTTCTCTCTCTCTCTCTAAATTATCGAGCGTTTTCTTGTGAGTTTACTTTGAGTGTTGCTATACGGTGCGGGTTTCACAAGACTATATCTGAAATTCAATCGTAAGTACTGGTTATTTTGAGGTAAGGGTATTATTTTCTTCTTAAATGATATTTTTCTTCAATATCATTATGCCAAAGTATTGGTGAACTTTTTATCAAATTTGGAACTTGTTGTGTCGGGAGTTACTATTCACGTATCACGGCCTTATTCACGTGATACTGACACTATTCACGAATACGACACTATTCACCGAAAAATAAAAAATTTTCTTTTTGTCCAAAATATCTATTCTGGATACTAGCTTTGATTGTATCCATGTTTTGATCATTCTTGAATTTTACACCAATATGATTATTTTCGAAGTATTTTTGGACATGGGTAAAACAAAGTACGAATCCTTAATCCTTAATCCTTGTCATTTTGTTTCACTGGATTCGTTTCTTTAAAAATGTTTTTCATCATCCTCAGTCCTAAATGGTGATATAAATGAATATCTTTGGCCTGTAGTGCAAAGATGAACGATTAACTGATGAATATCTTTGGCCTGTAGTGCAAAGATGAACAGGTGTTGAGATGAACATGACCAACTGGTGATACAAATGAATATCTTTGGCCTGTAGTGCAAAGATGATTAAAGATGTATATTGATTGTTATTACAGGATAAACTATTGATGATGGACTTTTAAACCTTAGAAGACAAGAGAATTCTTTCACTACGTGACTCTTCTAATGGATTCTTTGTTCCATTGCATTTGTTGATCTAAAACTTGTTGTCTATTGTATTCTATTAGATTTTTCCTGTTGAAGACTAACGATAATTTGTTGTATATTATCTTAGTCATAATATTCTTCTTCGGGCTAGTTGAGCTCACCCTTTTCCTTTTTGTTCTATTTTTCTTCTCAGGAGGTGAGAACATAGCAGGATCGAGTCGGGGTATGGAGTGATGGTTCTAGGAAGATGTTTTAGCTGTCCTCACTATTTCTGTAAAATAGTGTATGAATAATTAATGAGGACTTATTTGGGTGTGTATATTATTTAGAAGACAATATTTGTATTCAAATTTACAATTGTATTGTCATATTCTACACGACATCTGTATTGTCAAAGTTGTAGTTTGCTTTCTATACCATGTATTTTGGCGACTCAGAATGGGTGTTGTATACCTATTTTTTGGGGCGCCACAGTTGGTATCGTCGAGCTTAGGGATATGATCTCCGGCGGAGATCGGGGAATAGAACTAGGAGGGAGAGACAGTAAAATCTTTGCTAGTGTGTCCTACCTAAGCTTATTTGTTGGCTCATCATAATATAGGATATTATGTGATATGTTAATTTGTTTAATTAACCCTTGTTTTATGGCAGTATTTAAGAATGGCTGCTGAGAACGTTAACAATGGAGTTTATGAGACCGTGGAGACGCCGGTACTCACCAAAGAGGAGAACGTGCAACAGGTTGGTAATGTTCCTCCTGTGAACAACGCCACTGAGCAAATGATGAACGACGGGATGTTTAGAAGCTTTTTGCAGTTCATGCAAAATCAGACGAGGGAGACTCGTGTACAAAATACCGGAGGAAATGATAGTAATGTGCGGTTTGTCACGGCCAAACAATTCAAAGAGTTGGGACCACCAGATTTCCATGGAAAGCCGGATCCGATCAAGGCAGAAACATGGGTCAAACAAATTACCAAGATATTCGATGTCTTGGGGTGCAGGAGGAATGAAGGTTCCATTCGCCACCTTTGTTTTCGTGGTGAAGCAGACATCTTTGGTGGGAATCATGAAGCGTACTCACCAGATGCACTTAACATGTCTTGGGAAAGATTTCAGAATCGCTCAATGACAAGTACTTTCCGTAAAGTATTCGTTCATATGAAAGAGGTAGAGTTTATTAGACTCGAATGTAACAACATGATTTGTCTCAAAGACGAGGCAAGGTTCGCAGAATTATCGAGTTTTGCACCTCATTTGGTGGAGAATGAAGAATGAATGACGCGTATGTTTCGAGAGGTCTAAAACCGTAGATTACGTCAATACCTTACCTCTCATAAATTTTCTCTCAGATTCGAGATGTTGTCAATGAGGCTCGCTTATTAGAGCGAGATAGTGAGTATACTCAACCGAGGGACCACAATCGTGGAAGTCATCGAACGATGATAACCAATGAGGAGGAAAGAATACGGACAAAAGGCGGTAACCACTCGTGTGGTAATCGTGGACATGATAATAGGAGAGGTGACTCAAGTGGAAATTTCAGAAAGAGAAGATTCAACAATGACGGGAAGATATCAACGGCAGCACCATCACCAACAACAAATGCTAGGGGAGGAGAACGACCGCCATTAGATGTTACAAATGCGGGAAGGAGGGGACATATCATTGGCCCATTCCACAACAATCCAAGGTATGTTACAACTGTGGAAAGGAAGGCCACATCGCCGAGATTGTACTATCGCGAAACCAAGTTCAAGCAGAGTGGTGATTCCAAGGGTCATCCCGGATAAGTCGAAATCGGCCGGTTCTCGGAAGAGTGTTTGTCGTGGATCGACAAAACGTGAGGAACCCAAACGAGGTGATCACGGGTAAGCTAATCTTGAATTCTTGCGAAGTTTATACCTTACTAGATAATTTGGTTCTACCCATTCTTTTATCTCTCCTACTTGTGCTCAACGTTTAAACTTGACTCGGAGAAATTAGATTTTGATTTATCTGTTGAAACTCAGTTGGGTGAAACCTTCTTTACATCTACGAGCTTATAAATCTTGCATGATCCAAGTTGGCACTATCACATTACCAGCTGATCTTATCTCTTTAAAGATACTTGCTTTTGATGTGATTTTAGGAATTGATTGGTTAACCACTCATCATGCCAAAATTGATTGTTTTCGTAAGGTTGTTAGTTTTCATATTCCTAACCAACTCCGTCTATACGAATTCAAACCACTAAACCACTAAAATCGATCATCGTCATATCAAGCCACAAAGCTATTCAGTTATTGAAAAAGCGGATGTCAAGCTTTCTTAGCCCATGTTATGGATTTGAATAAAGACAAGTCGATTTGAATAATATTTACGTGGTTAGAGAATTCCACGATGTATTTCTGAAGAGCTTCCCTTACTACCCCGCAATGTGATGTTGAATTCTTTATTGACCTTGAACCGCATAAAAGCCCATTTCTAAAACCCCATATCGAATGGCTCTATTAAACTTCGTGGAGTTAAAAGTCCAACTACAGAGTTATTAGACATCGGTTTCATTCTGTCCCTAGACGTCTCCCTCGGGGTGCTCTGTTTTATTCAGTAAAGAAGAAAGACGGGAGTATGCGACTTTATATTGACTATCGAGAATTGAACCATGTCACCATCAAGAATAGGTATCCGCCACCTCGCATTGATGACTGTTTGACCAAATTACAAGGAACACAATTCTTTTCAAAGATCGATCTTCGCTTACGGATATCATCACCAAGATTAAAACCGAGGATATTCCAAAGACGGCATTCGAGGACTCGACACGGGCATTATGAATTCTTAGTCATGTCTTTTGGATTGACTAATGCTCTCGCCGCTTTCATGGATATGATGAACCGTGTGTATTTAAGGAATATTTGGATCGGTTCGTTGTTGTCTTTATTGATGACATCCTCATCTATTCCAAAAGCCGTGAAGATCATGAGCACCATTTGAAGTTTGGTACTATAAAGACTTCGTGAACACAAGCTTTATGCCAAGTCAAGAAATGCGAGTTCGCGGCTTGAGGAAGTAGCATTCCTTGGGCACGTGGTGTCAAAACAAGGAGTATCTGTTGACTGGCGAAGATTGAAGCAATACAAAGTTGAGCAACCAAATCGGTGGACCAAGCACGCAGACTTTCTGGGCTTAGCTGGTTATTATCGGAGATTCGTGGAAGGATTTTCTCAAATTGCTACTCCGTTAACTCAGCTGACTCGGAAAGATACAAAATTCATATGGAGCGAGGAATGTGAGAAGAGTTTCCAAGAACTCAAAAGGAGACTCATTTCGGCACCTGTTCTGACAATACCATCTGGTTCAGATGGATTTGTTATCTATAGCGATGCTTCTGGCAAGGGGTTAGGATGTGTTCTCATACAACATGGGAAAGTCATAGCCTATGCCTCACGACAACTCAAAGAATATGAGAGGAATTATCCTACTCATGATCTAGAGTTGGCAGCAGTCGTATTCGCATTGAAGATATAGAGACACTACTTGTATGGAGAGAAAGTGGAGATTTATACGGACCATAAAAGCCTCAAATATTTCTTCACCCAAAAAGAACTCAATATGCGGCAACGACGTTGGCTTGAGCTATTGAAAGATTATGGTCACACTATTCAATATCATCCTGGAAAAGCGAACGTAGTAGCTGACGCATTAAGTAGAAGATCATATGCAAGTACGAAAAGCGATATTGTCAACGAGGCCCATTTTGTATGACTTGCAAAAAGGATGGAGGTAGAATTAAAGACTCAGGGGACCCACATAATGATGGCGAATATATACAAGTAGAACCGACTTTAATCGATAAAGTGAAAGTTTGCTCAAGCTACTACGGACCTAGGGCGATGCGTATGAAGAAGAAAGTGCAAGAAGGAGCTATTCCTAAGCAAGAATTGATGAGGAAGGAATACTTGAGTCAATTCTAGACTTTGCGTTCCTAACGATTCGACACAAGCATAAAATCATGATGGAGGCATGCACAACACCCGCTTGCAATCCATCTCGGGAGTACCAAAATGTATCATGATATTCGACATACATTTTGGTGGAACAATATGAAGAGAGAGATTATGAGTTTATCTCAAGATGTTTAACCTCACAACGGTAAAGGCGGAGCATCAAGTGCCAAAAGGTCCATTGCAACCACTTGAGATTCCTGGAATGGAAGTGGGAACACATTACAATGGATTTCGTTATGTGTCTTCCCAAAGCTTCTCAAGGCATAGATGCGATTTGGGTTATTGTTGATAGATTAACCAAGTCTCGCTCATTTCTTACCTATACTGAGAAACTTATTCCCTTGAACGCCTTGCTTTCGTATGTGCGTGAATGAGATTAGTCGATTGCATGGCATGCCAAGATCCATAGTTTGGATCGTGACCCAAGATTCACTTCAAGATTTTGGGTTAGCTTGCGAGAAAGCTATGGGCACGATTTCTGATTGATTCAAAGATACCATCCTCAAACCACCGGACAATCGAGAGGACTATTCAAACTCTTGAAGATCTATTAAGACTCTGTGTCCTAGATTTCAAAGGAAGTTGGGATAAGTACCTACCACGGTGGAATTCTCCTACAACAACAGCTTATCAAGCAAGTATAGGCATGGCTCCATTTGAGGCGTTATGGGATTTAAAATGTCGTTCTCCAAGATATCTTTGGGGCGAGGTGGGAGAAGCAACATTGTTGGGACCGTAATTAGTACGCATGACTACGAAAAAGATCCAAATGATTCGACAACGTATTCAAACTTCACAAGATCGACAAAAGAGTTATCCTGATCTTCATAGAAAGGACGTGGAGTTTAATATTGGAGATCATATATTGTTACGTATTGCTCCATGGAAAGGAATTATAAGATTTGGGAAAAGAGGAAAGCTCAATCCAAGGTTTGTTGGTCCATTTGAGATTCTTGACCATGAATAGGAAACGTAGCCTATAGACTCGCGTTACCTCCAAGTATGTCTCGTGTTCACAATGTATTCCACATATCTATGCTTCAGTAAATATGTGAAAGACCCGAACCACATTATTGCATTAGAACCCGAATTTATAGTCAAGATTTAACCTACGAGGAGATACCAGTTGAGATTTTGGATAGGAAAGAGGATGTCTTACGCACGAAGGTTATACCACAAGTTAAGGTTTTGTGGAGAAACCATGCAATTGAGGAAATGACATGGGAGTTGGAATCGGAGATGAAAGCGAGGTACCCTCACCTTTCGATATACAGTATCGTCGTCAATTTCGAGGACGAAATTTCATGAGGGAGGTTGTAAGACCCCAACTTATTATAAATAAAATTGAACTTTCCTTTATTCATTATTCTAAATTAATAAGGATTAATTTGATATAATTCTTTGGTTATGGGTGAAATGTGCAAAGTTTACAAAATAAGCAAGTGGTTATAAAATATTCATTATTGTCGGGAATATTCGTTTGGTCGTGGAATATTCTTTTTGTCGGGAATCTCCGATGCAACCAGCAAGTTGATCATTGGTGGGCCCCATAACGGAAAAAACGGTTGGATGAAGGAAACGACAAAAAGATTGAGTTTTACAAATAACGGCGTAAATTGTTACCAATTAACACCGTTGGGTTACACGGTGGTTAAAATACGATGTCTACGCGTGGTTGCACATTATGAAGACACTGCAGTACCGCACATATTATTGAATTATTGATCCTTATGTAAGAAGGCACTACTCAATAATTGTTACAGAGAGTTATCGCTCAATATTATATTTTATTGATTCAATAATTGTTTGCGTTGATATTTTGTATTCTTTGTTGTTTGATAATTGTCATTACACAATTTTCCATTATCAAATCAATAATTCATATTATTTGAATAATATTATCAGATAACATTATTGGCAATGTCTAGAAAGTTCTGTCTAAGGAGAGGTTTGGTCACCTAATTGCGCGCCAGTAAGGAGAAATCCTTATTGGAAAGCCCCTCTTCACGGGAACTACCGGTTGTCGATCTTCGTGATTCTCGTAATATTATTTTTAAATAAGTAATTATTGATTATTATGATAAAGAAAATATTTATTTTATGTGGATATAGATGGAGAAAATTTTTAATGTGACAATTGTAGAAAATTAATATTTTATCTTTTTTTGATAAAATAATTCATTTAAATATATTATTTTAATAATATATTAACGGTGATATTTTTTACAATGAATGTGGGATATATAAGTATATGAGGAGGAAGATTATTTTTGTGGCATTAAATGTTTAATATATGTTTTGTGTGTCGGTGGACACAATTCTTGACCGAAAATTGATTATAGGCTCGTAAAATCGTCTGCTTTATGAATTTTGGTCAATTTTTGTTTGGAATTTGGAAAAACTTTCTTACGCAGTTGTAGAGAATGGAATTTCCATGGATAGTCGTGAGTTTTGAATTTTTCGATATAACCGAGCTATTTTCTATGAATTGTTGAAGTTTCGAAAAATAAAATAATTTTATTAAATTTATGGGGGACCCACTTTTTGGTTGGTGGAATAAAACATGGGTCAGCGATATTTTTTTTCCAAAGAGGCATGCTAGACTTTTTCAAAGCATGCGTAGAAAATTGTTAAGTAAATAATATTATTTTATTATTTAGTCTCCTTTAGCGTTCTAACATTTTCCTATAAAATAGAGGGCTAAGTTAGAATTGAAAATCACACCGTAAATAAAGTTTTCTCTCTCTCTCTCTAAATTATCGAAATGTATTCTTGTGAGTATACTTTGAGTGTTGCTATATCTGGTCTTGGTTTACTGTCAAGACTTATCTGAAATTCAATCGGAAGTATACGGTTATTTTGAGGTAAGGGGTATTATTTTCTTCTTAAATGATATTTTTCTTCAATATCATTATGCCAAAGTATTGGTGAACTTTTTATCAAATTTGGAATTTATTGTGCTTCGGGTTACTTATTCACGATATCTGCACTATTCGTATAAGACACTATTCACGAATACGGCCTTATTCAATCGAAAAATAAAAAATTTCTTTTTGTCCAAAATATCTATTCGGATACTAGCTTTGATTGTATCCATGTTTTGATCATTCTTGAATTTTACATCAATATGATTATTTTCAAGTATTTTTGGACATGGGTAAAACAAAGTACGAATCCTTAATCCTTAATCCTTGTCATTTTGTTTCAATTGGATTCGTTTCTTTAAAAAATGTTTTCATCATCCTCGGTCCTAAATGGTGATATAAATGAATATCTTTGGCACATAGTGCAAAGATGAACGATTAATCGATGAATATCTTTGGCTCAGTAGTGCAAGATGAACAGTGTTGAGATGAACATGACCAATTGGTGATACAAATGAATATCTTTGGCTTTGTAGTGCAAAGATGATTAAAGATGTATATTGATTGTTATTACAGGATAAACTATTGATGATGGACTTTTAAACCTTAAAGACGTGAGAATTCTTTCTCTACGTGACTCTTCTAATGGATTGTTGTTTCATTGCATTTGTTGATCTAAAACTTGTTGTCTATTGTATTCTATTAGATTTTTCCTCATTGAAGACTAACGATAATTTGTTGTATATTATCTTAGTCATAATATTCTTTACTGGGCTAGTTGAGCTCACCCTTTTCCTTTTTGTTCCATTTTTCTTCTCAGGAGATGAGAACATAGCAGGATCGAGTCGGGGTATGGAGTGATGGTTCTAGAAAGATGTTTTAGTTGTCCTCACTATTTCTGTAAAATAGTGTATGAATAATTAATGAGGACTTATTTGGGTGTGTATATTGTCTAGAAGACAATATTTGTATTCAAATTCACAGTTGTATTGTCGTATTCTACACGACATCTGTATTGTCAAAGTTGTAGTTTGCTTTTTATACCATGTATTTTGGCGACTCAGAATGGGTGTTGTATACCTATTTTGGGGACGTCACAACCGATCTTGGCGTTAACATATATATATATATATATATATATATATTTTATGAAATTCCCACTCGACATACTTTCAAGTTTTTTAATGAAATTTTTATTTTGCCGATAAAATATTATTCTTGTGGAATTCCCACTCAATCTACTTTAAGGTTTTTTAATAAAATCTTTATTTCGCCGATCAAATATTATTCTTATGGAATTCCCACTCGATGTACTTTCAGGTTTTTTAATGAAATCTTTATTTGTCTTATCAATATATATGTATATACCCCTACATCATTATCCATCTTCATCATTACCATTTACCCATCTTGTGCTTAACAAATTTCCAATGCATGAAAAGACAAGTTCTTGCCATGCATGACACCATCTTCCATAATTAGGTGAAGCAATAGCAACTGGATTTTCCTCGTCCATTGTCTGCTTACACTGATAGAAAAATCATGATATATCTTCTTTATAAATTGAAGATCACCTTGTAGTTTAAAATTTAGCAAAATACATTTATAGAGGGAGTTGATTTAATGGGGTGTGCAATTAGGGGTATATTAGAAAGGCACAAGCCATACACTGCAATTATTCTTGCACAAGCTACCTATGCAAGCTTGACTTTGTTGTCCAAGGCAGCACTTACTAAAGGAATGAACCCTTATGTGTTTGTTGTCTACCGCCAAGCATTCGCAACACTTGCCTTAACTCCCTTCGCATTTTTCCTTGAAAGGTTAATTTTCTCAAAACTATTTTATGTCAGTATTTCTTGATTTTTAGCATGTGCATGTTTATGCCAGTTTTCTTTTGTTTGGATAAAAATAGGACGGTTGATATCGCTAATGTAAAGATTATGTTGTCAGAGTAATAAGCGTCACTTAAAGTGTTGTGTTGCTTTGAAAAATATCAACGACCAAAAATATCATTTGTGAAAGCTATATATATATATGATTACTAACTGAAGAAATTATTTGTGATAGTTTTTTTTTTAATTTTCCTTCTCTCCCCATTTTTTTCAGTCACAGCGCTGCTCCATTATCGTGCAACATACTGTTGAAGAATTTTTTTGCTTCTTTACTCGGGTATATATTCTATTTAATTGTCACATTAAAATTTGAATATAATTTGTTATTTGAATTTTCATGTTCTTCAAATTTCAGGCTCACGGCGGGTTTCAGTCTGTTCTGTGTTGCAATTCATTACACCACTGCAACACTGGCTGCTGCAACAAGTACCACGGTTCCAACTCTTACATTTGTGATGGCTGTTCTTCTAAGGTATTAAATAGTCATAAATTAAATAAAGTCTTATTATAGTTTTAAATTTGAAATATTTCATATTAAATTTAAAAAATCAAAAATTGATCCTATATTTTGCGACTGATACGATGAAGTGAAAGAAATTAAAGAAAAAATTCTGCATTTTTTTTACGTTGATTGATAGGTTAACTGATTTATTTGTTTTTGGAAAAAAATAAATTTAATTCAGGACAGAAAGGATTTCCATAAAGAAATGGCATGGAATTGCTAAGGTGTTGGGTTCTTTAGTTAGTTTGTCCGGGGCTCTTGTTTATATTTTTGTTCAGGGTCCTCCTATAAACTTGAACTGGTGGTCTTCATCAAAAGGAAAGGAAATTCCAAGCCCATTTATACAACATGGCTCCAAAAGAGAGTGGGCAAAAGGTTCTCTTCTCATGCTTTCATCCAACACAACATGGTCTTTGTGGCTTATTATGCAGGTAATTCATCCAATGCAATCTACTAATTTCTTATATATATTTTTAATGTTAGAGCGGTGTCGAGTATAGTTTTAACTTATCCAAACTTGAATTATACCAAAAGTTAAACGAGCTCGACTTGAATTTTTAAACAAGTTGGAGTATATTATTCGAAATCGACTCGTTTATAAAAGAGTAGCTCAAGCTCAAGCTCAAGTCGAGCTTAACTTCTCCAAACTCGAACTATACCAAAAGTTAAACGAGCTTGACTTGAGTTTTTGAACAAATTTGAGTATGCTGTACTACTCGTTTATAAAAGAGTCTAGCTCAAGTCGAGCTTAAGCAAGCTTAGTTGAGCTTGTGTCAAGCCGAGTTTTAGTCTAGTTGAATAAAATTTAAATAATTATTAAATTAGTTATTTTGATATTTTTATATATATGAAATTAATTATTTTAATTAATTGAAAACAAAATAAGTCAAGCTTAATCGAGCTCGAATCGAGCTTAAACAAATCAAGCTAGAATGGAATACATATTCTTCGACCTCGACCCTAATTAAACAAACACCATCTCCTGTTAGAGATCGACTCGGTGAACGAATTTGAATCGAACCGAATCAAATTTTGTTCGCGAATATCTCAGTCTGTTTACAACTCTATTTTTATTTAATTATTTTAGATTGAACCAGGCACCCATCTGATTTAATTGCAGGCTCCATTGGTGAAGCAATATCCGTCAAAACTACGTCTTGTAACTCTACAATGTTTCTTTAGCTGCATACAGTCAACAGTTTTAGCCATGGCAACGCAAAGGAATCTATCCTCGTGGAAGCTTGGATCGGGTCTCAATCTTTTTAGTGTGACCTATTGTGTATGCAAACTTTTTAATCCACAATTTTCCATTTTTTAAAAAAATTATAAATTTATAGTTTAGGAGAAGTAAAATTTAAGAAGAATTTTAAAGATGGGAGTATCAGAAGATTATCTTGGAAAAAGTATATATACATAATTTTTTGTATAAAAAAAGAGTTGTATTTTTCGTGCATCTTCTCAGATTTCAATTTTTTTCAATATTATAACCTTATTCTACACGAAATGTATAGAAAAAAATTGCATCTACAATTTTTTTTCTGTATTTTTCTTCTTGTGCCCATACTTGTATCTAATTTTTAACTGTCTATATTCCTGTATGCACTTAATTAATAAGTGAAGCCAAAACTTGGACCACTTATATATTTTCAGCAATCCTCACAAAACCAATTGCGCGGCCACATTATGATGTTGATATGGTGTGATTATCAACCACAACTGACCATGTGTCTAATGTTATTATTGTGTGATTCCCAACCTTTCAAATTTAAGGTACACACATCATCATACTATACGTTATCCTTAAAATTTAATGTTATACTATACCTACCTTAATTATATTATCAGCATGATTACACGTTATGACTATCTCGGTTAACAAAAGTATAATTATTAAGAATATATACATGTGTTTTATCTCATATATACTCGTAAACACAACGGCACATTCATATACACATTATACAAAACTGTTGATTTTGTTGCATGCTCTTAAGCCTAAGTGAACATAAATGACAGGGTGTGGTCACTGCAATTGGTTTCTGGTTGCGAGTTTGGGCTATAGAGAAGAAAGGCCCTGTGTTTGCTGGTTTGTTTTCTCCGTTAACACTAATCATAACAGTCATTTTCTCAGCTATCGTTTGGAAGGAAATTTATCACTTGGGAAGGTACATATACATATCTACCCTTACGTTGATTAAAATGCAAAACTTTAACTTGAATTTATTACTTTTACATTATAGCAAATAGTTATCTATCTCGTGGTACAATAAATCGTCTTTTAAATTTTACAAAATTGACCCAAAAGGTATATTTTTGCATTATTAATTGAACCACAAGATAGTTATTTGTTATATCGTAAAGGCAGGTACTCTATCTCCACAAACTGATAAATTCATGTATAATTTTACATTTTAGTATTTTATAAGTTGATGGTCATTATATGTGTATTTTGTGGCAGTGTTTGTGGGGCAATATTGCTGGTAGGAGGCCTATACAGCGTCTTGTGGGGGAAGAACAAAGATATTCAAGAGAACAAATCAAGTCATGAACAAAAGTCAGAAACCAAAGAGGAAACAACATTGGAGTGCATTACATATAGGTAGCCATTGGGATTGATTGCTTACAACTTTTTATTAGTAACTGAAGCATATCAAATGGTGGTTATGGCATTAACTTGCCACAAATCTTGTACCATCTATTACAAGATTTAACCGCTGAGATTCCTTTCCACGACATTGTATTGCTATAGTTAAGTTATTTTCCTCAAAACTCAGTACTCATTATTTTAAAATTTAATTGGGTCGTCAGATTTTGCAATCGCTAGTGTAAGATATTGAGGTCAGGTGGTGTTTAATAATTAAAAAACTAAAAAACATCTTAATCTAAAAAATTGTTTGGTAACTAAAAAGTGTAAAATATCTAAATGATACTCCCTCCGTCCCAAATTAATTGCTCAGTTTTGACTTTTTAAAGTCAAATTGACCATTTTTAAAACTATTTTTTTTACTATTTTTGCTAAAATATAGGTGAAGAGATTATAACCAAAAGAAAGTATATACAATTTATTACTAATCCTAATTTTTATAATTTTATAAATATATTTATATATGCTTAATTATTAATTCTAAAAATAGTCAATTTGACTTAAAAAAGTCAAAACTGAGCAATTAATTTGGGACGGAGGGAGTACTATTTTACCATTTTAACCCTTCGAGTTATTTTAAAATTTTATTTGATAATTTTAAATATGCATTCTAATAAAAAACGAGTGAATAATATTGTTGAATGTATTTATATAAATATTGATAATGCTTTTTTGCTTTGTAATGTTACTTGTTAGTGGTTTAATTGAGAAAAAAGAACATAATAAATTAAAAGGGAAAACATAAATTTAAAAAAAAATAAAAACGAATATAAGTAAAAAGAGATCCAAATAAACTTATAATCTACATAGTATAATGTTTAATATGTTGATACTGTTTTGATTTTTATATTTGTTGTTTCATTTGGCTATGTTGGGAACTTGTGACTCATAATATAGAAGCCACTATGCATAAAGTTATTTGTTTTATTAGATTATAAATAGAATATATAATATTCTATTATGCATAATGTTTGCATAGTGCTTGCATAGTATTTGCATAGTAAAATCTTTTTATATAAAACAGAATACTTTTATAAAGTTATTCGTTTTATTAGATTATAAATAGAATATATTATATTTTATTTAAAAGATTTTGTTTTATTAGAATATTTTATTAATACTGCATAGTAAATCAATTAAAGCCATAAAATATCTAAATGGTCCACTTGGTAGGTGAATAGGCCCACAAATATCTCCTTGAATACGTTCTAGAAATCTTGGGGATTCAAACCCAACTTTAGATGGTGATGGTCTAATGACCAATTTACCTTGAGAACAAGCAACACACGAGAATTCCTTAAATTGAAGAATCTTCTGGTTCTTTAATGGATGGCTATGTGAATTCTCAATAATTATGCGCATCATTATTGATCCAGGATGGCCCAATCGGTCATGCCAAATAATAAAATTATTTGGTTCATTGAAATTTTGGTTCATTATTGCATTAACTTCAATTGTACTAATACTTGTGTAGTACAAAATCTAAAGATAAAACAGGTAATTTTTCCAATATTTGTTTTACAATAGAGACATTTGATACGATGTAAAGATATTTTATACCATTGTCATTGGTTGTCTCAATATGGTACCCGTTAAGTCATATATCTTTGAAACTTAGCAGATTCCTCATTGATTTAGTGGAAAACAAAGCATTATCAATAATAAATTTCGTTCCACTAGAAAACATTATATTGGCTCTTCCAGAGCCTTCAACCAAGTCTACTCAACCTATATTGTATTCACTTTTGCTTTCATCATTCTTAGATTTAAAAAATATTACTTATGTCTGATAATGGTATGTGTCGTTGCACTATCAGCTAAACATATATCTCCACCACTGATATTAGGCTCATTTATAGCATGACGCAAATTCATATTTTCTTCATGAAAAGGAATAAATATATAATAAGTTCATAATAAGACATCATATCACACACACATATATATATATATATATATATATATATATATATATATATATATATATAAGAAAACAATCATTTACATTAAATAAGCCAACATGAAAGGAAGAAAACAAAATACATTGGAATATATTAGCATAAAAGAAACACACTTAAAAGGATTAACATAATTCTGAACTAATTATTTTCATTACAAGAAATATCAACTTGCTCATTATTTTGCTCAAAAAAATCTGCAACATCAATGTTCGTCATATCCAAAGGATCAAAATAAATATCATCATTATCTTGATGTGGGTGAGAAAAATTTATTTCTATGTTCTTCTCCTTTCCTTTCAATGAGGATTGATATAAATCAACAAGATGTTTGGTCGTACGATAGGTACGAGACCAATGTCAGTTCATCCCACACCGATAACATATATTTTCTTTCTTCTTGGTATCTTTGTTATGTATATTCTTCCCCCTTTCTTCTTTCTCCTCATTCTTTGAAGGTTTGTTAGAATTTGACAAATTACGACCATCAGTTGCGGTAATTAAATTTTCCTCGCACATGGCCACGACCACGACCTCGACCTCTATTACGACCACGACTATGACCATAATTATTATTATATCTCGTAGCATTCAGTTCAGAGAATGGAGTTGAACCAGTCGGTCGTGATTCGTGATTTTTCATTAAAAACTCATTATTTTGCTCTGCCACAAGGAGACATGAAATCAATTCGGAGTATTTCTTAAAACCTCAATCTCTATATTGCTGCTGTAGGAGCACATTCTAGGCATGAAAAGTAGAGACTATTTTTTCTAACATATCTTCATCGGTGATATTATCTCCACATAATTTCAATCTAGAGCTGATTTTAAACATTGCAGAATTATATTCACTTACTAATTTAAAATACTGTAATCGTAAAATGTATCTAATCATAACGAACTTTTGGGAGAATAACTATCTTTTGATGGTCATATATTTCTTTCAAAGTTTTTCAAAGAATAAGGGGTCTTTTATTTTGAGATACTCTAACTTCAACTCCTCATGGAGATGATGGCGTAAGAAAATCATGGCCTTTGTCTTATTTTGGCTAGATGTTTCATTACCATCTTTAATGGTGTCTCCAAAACCCATGGCATCCAGATGAATTTTGGCATCAAGGATTTATAACAAATAATTCTTACCCGTAATATAAAGTACCACGAACTCAAGTTTGCCAAGGTTTTTCATTGTAACTTCATAAAAAAATATCAAAAATTATTAAAAATTTGATTTAGTATAATAACAACACTACGTACCGATCACCATTCAAATACCAAAAAAACTTGCATGAGATATATAAAAATGTAAAAATTAAATGATAATAGTTCATACCTCTTAACATAATGATTACCTTATAGACCATGTTTTACTCCTACCAATAATGGTGAAAATAGGCCCGAATAGTTCGGTACCCGATTCGGATTCGACTCGAAAATATGATCCAAGACTCAGGTTCGGTAGGTATCCGAGTCGAATATGGGCTAAGCTCATTTTTTGGGTTATAATACTGAACTCGAATATAAGCACTGTGAGACCTCAAATTTTATGAAATAAAAGTATTCAATTTTTCTATTTTGGTAAATAGTTAAATTGATAAAAGTTTAAAGTTAAGGGTAATATGTAAAAATTTTGCAAAGTAAGCAAGTTGATATAAAATATTCGTTGTGTCGGGGAATATTCTTTTTGTCGGGGAATATCCGTACAACGGTACAATCATTGGTGGACCCCATAACGGAATTATTATCGGATTGAGAAAACGACAAAAAATATTTTTTATGAAAATAACGGCGGAAGTTTTACCGTTAAAACTGTTGAACTACTCGGTAGTAAAAGTACGGTAATACACGTGGTTGCATAGTAGCACATGGTATTAATTATTGATGCTTACTTGAGAAGTCACTCAGTTTTGTTCAATTATTGCTACAATAATTGTTGCATAGTATCTCACTTTATTTGATTTAATTATTGTCGATATTTTATATATTATTAAATCAATAATTGAGATGACAAAGTTATTAATATTATTATTTGCAATATTAACGATGTCTAGAAGTTCTTTCAAGGAGATGTTTGGTCACCTAATTGCGCGCCAATAGGGAGAAATCCTTATTGGAAAGCCCCATCTTTCCTGGGAACGACCTGGTCGATTAATATTGTGAATTATAATAAAGGTGATAAGTTTTGTTTTATTATTATTATAAATGTAATAAAATAGAAAACTTTTTATATAAAACATAATACTTTTATAAAGTTATTTGTTTTATTAGACTATAAATAGAATATATGATATTCTATTATGCATAGTGTTTGCATAGTAAAATCTTTTTATATAAAATAGAATACTTTAATAAAGTTATTTATTTTATTAGAATATAAATAGAATATATAATATTCTATTATGCATAGTGTTTGCATAGTGCCTGCATAGTAAACTTTTTTTATATAAAACAGAATACTTTTATAAAGTTATTCGTTTTATTAGATTATAAATAGAATATATTATATTTTATTTAAAAGATTTTATTTTATTAGAATATTTTATTAATACTGCATAATAAATCAATATGGACTGTCCATTTAAAAGTAAATTAATCTAGACCGTTCATGAATTAGTTACTATTCAGCCCATTCTCCTATAAATAGAAGCTCATTCCTTCAATATTTCTTACGAATTCACTGAAGCTCTAGAGAGAGAAACTACAGAGAGAGAGAGAGAGAAGAAAAGTATTATGCTACTTCACTACTCCTATATCCAGTTTCTTCTAAGATAAGAGATATTATTTATTGTACTCGTAAGAGATATTATTTCTTTCGTATTCATGAAGAGAACTTCTGTTATTCCATTCTTTATTATTCTGTTGGAATAACCTGTATACGCAGACTACCCTATACTTGGTGAAATTTTTCTGTTATTCCATTCTTTATTATTCTTTTGGAACATCCTGTCTGTGCGTTTACGCATGACCTGGTTCCGTTATTTATTATTCTATTGGAATATCCTATCTGTGCGTTTACGCATGACCTGGTTCCATTTTTTTTAATATTCTGTTGGGAATAACCTATCTGTGCGGTCTATCGCATGCATGGTGAATTCTTCTGTTATTCCATTCTTTATTATTCTGTTGAAATAATCTGTCTACGTGGATTACCACATGGCGGGCGAAAATCTATTTGCAGTTTTCATAATTTTTCTGACCCTCAAAAATTCTAGAAAAATTTGAAATGATAATTTGATAAGTTTTCTAAATTGTGTCCAAAAATGGCGATTTTTGGATGTATAGATTAAGAGTTATGAATTTTACGGGAAAAGACTATTTTAAAAGTAAACCCTTATAACTCTTTGTGGTTAACTCCAAAATTGGTGAAATTTTTATTAGGAGTACATGTATATAACATGAGTATACCGTGTAAATTTCGGAATTTTTGGGCAAAAGTACAGTTTATAAAAAATGTCTAAATATTCGGCGGTTTTAGCCATGTGAAAAGTAGTAAATGAATTTTAAAAATTCAGAGAAAACTATATGTTTAATATGAGACTATATTCTGCTAAATCCCAGAAAAGAAATATTTTTGGAACTGATTTGGTATTTTTCATGAAAATGGACTAGTTATGAGTAAATGAATTAAATATGTTATGTAAAGTAACAAAATTGGAAAATATGATTTTATGGCTTGAGAATCCTATATAAGGTATATGCAGATCTTTGTTAAGGGTTTTAGTTATTGTTGATGAAATCTTATGAGTTTGGCATTTTAGGATGATTAAATGCATTATTTGGTAAAGTGTAAATAATTAAAATAAATTATTTATAAGTTTAAGAAATGATTAAAATATAATTATAATATTAATGATATTAGATTACAAGATTATTAAGTGATTGATAACATTGGGATATTCTTGAACCCTGGATAAATTATATTATAAATGTTTAATATTTATCCTTTATCTCATTTGACTGATTCTTTATATCATTGTCACGATCCTCATACTTATATTGTGTTGAAAGTCATCTCATGGCTTACGTGCATAGATGGACTTGGTATTATGACAGATAATCATGGCCGTAATGTTACAAATGATGTGGTAAAAGTCATCTTTGGCCGTAGTGCATAGATGGACTCGGTATGATTATGATCAGGGATTATTCGGTATAATCATGACCGTAATTGAAAACACGAATATCCTTGGCCCGTAGTGCATCGATAATTCGTGGTCGTGATACTATTAAGCTGAGTCTCAGCATTATTGGTTTTACAGTTGTATATCTTTGGCATGTAGTGCAAAGATGAACTGTTGGTTATTGGTTTTACAGTTGTATATCTTTGGCATGTAGTGCAAAGTTGGACTATTAATTTACTTGATTATAAATATGAATTGTGATTTAATTATAATCTGTGGTGGTTCAAGTAAAGACAGGTGATGAAAATTATCTTCGTCCTGGGTGCAAAGAGGAATTTAGAATCACAATTGTGATTATAAGTTATTCACATGATCGTGGACGGGAATTGTTGATTGATGTTACAGGGGTAAAATATTATTGGTGGACTTTTAACATAGAGAAGATAATAAACCTTATGGTCTATTTGACTATTCTAATGGATTGTTCATTCCGCTGCAACTATGGTTGAAAAGTTTTATTATCTACCATATGTTCTAAATCTCTGATTTATTATTGATGAAAGCTATTGATAATTTAATTATCTTTAGTCATGATATTCTTTACTGGGCTAGTTGTGCTCACCCTTTTGCTTCACAATTCTTTTCAGGTAATAAAAGTGTAGCTGGGTCGAGCGGGGTATTAAGAGGATTAGAACGGTGGTCTATAGATGTTGAGGTTCTCCCTAAATAGTATGGAAATAATTTTATTGAGAACTTTAGATAAGTGTGTCGTATTGTATACGTCATTTGATATTTAATTTTGGTGAACCCGAATAGGGTGAGGTGAACCCAACTTTGGAAGGGTGTTTTGCCACTATCATACAAGATGTCTAATGACATATAACCTCGTGTTATCATAATACGAGGTTGTGCACATCCACTTGTTGAGTATATATCTATGAGTACTACCTATATGATCATGGAGTTTATTTGAAATATAATCTTCACTTGGAGACAAAGTGGAGATAGTTATATGTCAAGAGAAGACTCACCATTGGAAAGAATATGATAGTAATCTTCTCGTTTTTCTTTGGGGGGTCTATTGGGTCAACCAAGGATAATTCTTGTGGACATATGATATCTATCATAACCTAGATTTAATGGCCTCCCATGTACGAAGGTTTTCTTGAGCACTTCCCAAAGATTTTAATTTCTAAAACAGTTTTTGACTATACTTTTATGTAAAGTACCATTGTAAGGTTGTGGTCGAGGCACCATGAGAGTTACATACATTTGTATTAAAACTCACAGTTAACTGTAGTTGTATTCTATACTATAGTTCAACAGTTGTATAAATGAAGTTTGTATTTGATTTTTGTAGTGTGATATCAGGTGACTCAGAATGGGTGATGTATACCTATTTTGGGGGAGTCACAAGCACAATACCGTTCGCTCATTTTAAGGTTCAAGCTTTCCTCTTTCGTTTGATCCATACTCGATCCTTACTCGATAAACCCTACTCGTTTCAAGTTCGTACTTACTCGATCCTTAATATTGATAAGGGAATGGAAACTGGAAAGGTTTAGTTAGCCGTACTTGTTCGTTTGGTTGTCTACCCTTTCATCTCTTCAGACTTCAGACTTCATTCTTCAGTTGCAAGTCTCGAGGGGGTGAGATTTGAGGTTGAAAACTGAATCATCCCATAAAAGAAGATTGATGTGTTATGTGTAAAATCGGTTTTTTCTTTCATATTTTCTTCTTCTTTTCTTTCACTTACGTAATCTATATATATGTATAGCTTTAATATTTCTTATTCAACCATGAGGTAAATCAACATCTACTTCTCCTCCTCGATTCAAAAATTAGACTCAATTTACGATTAATTACATTATACCAAATATCCCCAATCAATAAAATTAGAACCCTAATTTATAGCTTTCAAGTTTCAATGTGATCTTATTCAATGGAACACTTCCTGGCTTCAGGTATATACATTTCTATGTAATTTTGGTTTCTTAACACCATTTGAATTTGATTTTGAATTGCATATACCACATAGCAAGATGTTCTCAAACTGGGTTTGAATCATATATTTATGTTTGTAATGCCTTAATTCATATATTAATGTGTATACATTATGTAATGATTTATGCTTTTGCTATATATTTGACAAAATGTCCTGATACATTTCATCACTACTTGATAACTTTTAAAATTGTGTGCTCAACATGCTTAAGTTAATTAGTGCTTTCTTTTTTCTATGTTTAGCATAGACCGGAAGGAGGAGATGAAATAAATGAATTAGCTATATTTGAAGAAAAATTAATCTTATCAACTGTATACAATAATATATCAACATCTTTATAGCCAAGAAATGGTATGCAAGATAATTTCTTTTTCCATTCCTTTATACTTATTTTGTCCCAACATTAGAGTTTATTTTCTAGGTAGGTATGTGTTAAGTATGTTATATATTATCTTTACGTATATTTTTTAACATGTCTTAAACTATCCTTCATAAATAATCATAAAAAAAACTAATTAACGCTGTAAGACCCCGAATTTTATGAAATAAAAGTATTCAATTTCTTATAATTATTATTTTATGGTTAAATTGATAAAATGTTAAAATTAAAGGTGATATTTGAAAATTTTGCAAAGTAATCAAGTTGATATAAAATATTCGTTGCGTCAGGGAATATTCTTTTTGTCAGGGAATATCCATACGACGACACCATCATTGGTGGACCCCACAACTAATAATTTTCTTGAGTTAAAAAAGCAATGAAATATCTTTTTATAAAAATAACTTGCGAAAGTTTTACCGTTAAATCTATTTGAAATACCCGGTGGTAAAATACGATGTCTACGCGGGTTGCATAGTAGCACACGGTATTGATTATTGATGCTTACATAAAAATTCACTCAGTTTACCCAATTATTGATACAGTAATTGTGACGCCCCCAAAATAGGTATACATCACCTATTCTGAGTCGCCAAATACATGGTACAGAATACAAATACAATCTTAAATATACAACATGAGCTGTGAGTTTTAATACAAACATTGTCTTCTGAGACAACATTAAAACTCAAAATAAGTCTTCAATACATTTATTAACACACTATTTCACGTAATAGTGAGGGACTACTAATGCTATCCTCCTGGACCGATCACTCATTTCTTTGACAAGTCCTCGCTACCTTCTCATTTCACAAGAGAACGGTGAAAGAAAGGGTGAGCTCAACTAGCCCAAAGAAGAAATATTATGACTAAGATAAAGCGTAATAAATTATCATTAGTCTTCAATAGTGTTAAATCGATACAATATAACAAACATCAAGTTTAATCTGCAGTGAACAAGCAATCCATTAAAAGAGTCAAGTAGAAAATAAAATCTACTATCTTTTATGATTTAAAAGGTTTTTCATCACTTTTATCACCGAGACTCGACAATAAATAATCCACATCATTGAATCACCCCTCGCACTACTGACCAATGATATTCTTTTAGTATCACGACCACAAATTATCCATGCACTACGGGCCAAGAATATTCGTGTATTCATTAATGGTCATGATCATGCCAACAACTGTCCATCAATGCACTACGGGCCAACGAGGACTTTTTTCCACATCATTTGTAACATTACGATCATGATTATACCGAATAATCCCTGATCATAATCATACCAAGTCCATCTATGTACTACTACAGCCACGATGACTTTCAACATAATATAAACATGAGGATGATGACAATGATATAAGAATTCAATAAAACAAGTTGAAGAATTAATTTATCCAGAACCAATAACGTCCAAATTGTCAACATGATACTTCTTTGTGGAGTAAAATTCAAGAATGCTCGTAAGAATATTTCCATGAAAAGATATTTGGATGAAGCGCAAATATCATGGATATTCCACTAATTTCATGGAGTATAAAGTCAAAACTTTAACCAACCGGGTATAATAAAGAATGAAATAACAAAAGAAATCACCGGGCATGCGATAGATCGCATGCATGTGTTATTCCAATGTAATAATAAATAATGAACGTGTCATGCGAATCGCACGCATGGGATATTCCAACAGAAATGATAAATAATGGAACCAGTCATGCGTAAAGAATGCATGCAAGATGTTCCAATGAATAATAAAAAGAACGGAACCCGTGTCATACGTAAAAGCGAGATGAGATGTTCCAACGGAATGATAAAGAACGAAATAATAACAGAAATCACCATGCATGCGGTACTTCGCATAGACAGGTTATTCCAACATAATGATAAAGAATGGAATAACAGAAGAATTTCACCAAGTATAGGGTAGCCCGTGTATACAGGTTATTCCAACAGAATAATAAAGAATGGAATAACAGAATTTCTCTTCATGAATACGAAAGAAATAATACCCCTTACCTTAGAAAGAAGAGTACTAGATATAGAAGTAGTAAAGTAGTAGAATACTTTTCTTCTTTTTCTCTATAGTTTCTCTCTCTAGAGTTTCAGTGAATTCGTAAGAAATAATGAAGGAATGAGCTTCTATTTATAGAAGAATGGACTGAATAGTAACTAATCCATGAACGGTCCAGATTGATTTACTATTAAACGGATGGTCCATATTGATTTACTATATATGCAGTGTAATAAAATATTATAATAAAACAAAATCTTTTAATAAAATAATGTTATATATATAAATATATATATATACATAATATGTGACCTGCCGTATAAGGCAAGCACTAACTATATATATATAATAAAAACTAATCACCCCCCCCCCTTTTTCCATCCAGACAAACCTATATATATATATAAACTTTTATATAATATATATATATATATATATATGTATATTATAACAAAACACCCTCCTGACAAATCATTCCCCCCCAAATCCACCCGTGACATTCCATTTCCCCACCCCCATTTCAACATACGTGGGCCCTACTTTATTAAATTAAGAAATTTTCTACCGATTATTTTGAAAAATGGGTAAATGGGGGGTCCATAAATTAAACAAATACTTCATAAAATCTCCTCAATATTTATCATCATTATTATAATTCACAATATTAATCGACCAGGTCGTTCCCAAAAAGATGGGGCTTTCTAATAAGGATTTCTCTCTATTGGCGCGTAATTAGGTGACCAAACCTCTCCTTGACATAACTTCTAGACATCGTTAATATTGCAAATAATAATATTAATAACCTTGTCGTCTCAATTATTGATTTAATAATATATAAAATATTGACAATAATTGAATCAAATAACGTGAGATACTACGCAAGACTTTCACTAGAAGAATAATTGAACAAAACTGAGTGACTTCTCACGTAAGCATCAATAATCAATACCGTGTGCTACTATGCAACCATGTGTATTACTGTACTTTTAACACCGGGTGTTTCAACAGTTAACAGTAAAAACTTCCGTCGTTATTTTCACAAAGTATTTTTGTCATTTTCTCAATCCGACAATAATTCTATTGTGGTGTCCACCAATGATTATGCCGTTGTACGAATATTCCTTGTTAAAACAAATATTCCTCGACCAATCGAATATTATATAACAACTTGCGTACTTTGCAAAATTTATAAATATTACCCACAACTATAACATTATATCAATTTTACTCCATAATATTCAAAAATGATATTTATAGAAAATTCATCTTTATTTATAAAAGTTGGGGTCTTACAACCTCCCCTTCTTATGAAATTTCGCCCTCGAAATTAGGGTACGTACCTGGTATGTCGAAAAGGTAAGGATACCTTGATTTCATTTCAGATTCTAATTCCCAGGTCATTTCCTCAACATCGTGGTTTTTCCACAAAACTTTGACTTGAGGTATAACCTTGGAGCGTAGAATATGTTCCTTCTTATCCAAGATTTGAACATGAACCTCTTCATACATCAAATCTTCCGCTATTTCGTCCGGTTCTAACTTAATAATGTGGTTCGGGTCTTCCACATATTTACGTAACATGGATATGTGAAAAACGTTATGAACACGAGACATACTTGGAGGTAAAGCGAATCTATAGGCCAAAGTTCCTACTCGATCGAGGATTAAAAATGGGCCGATGAATCAAGGATTGAGCTTTCCTCTCTTTCCAAATCTCGTAACTCCTTTCCATGGAGCAACACGTAACCTCGTGTTATCATAATACAGGGTTGTGCACATCCACTTGCTGAGTATATCTATGAGTACTACCTATATGATCATGGAGTTTATTTGAAATATAATCTTCACTTGGAGACAGTGGAGATAGTTATATGTCAAGAGAAGACTCACCATTGGAAAGAATATGATAGTAATCTTCTCGTTTTTCTTTGGGGTCTATTGGGTCAACCAAGGATAATTCTGTGGACATATGATATCTATCATAACCTGCACGCATGGCCTCCCATGTCACGAAAGGTTTTCTTGAGCACTTCCCAAAGATTTTAATTTCTAAAAGCAGGTTTTTTGACTATACTTTTATGTAAAGTACCATTGTAAGGTTGTGGTCGAGGCACCATGAGAGTTACATACATTTGTATTAAAACTCACAGTTAACTGTAGTTGTATTCTATACTATAGTTCAACAGTTGTATAAATGAAGTTTGTATTTGATTTTTGTAGTGTGATATCAGGTGACTCAGAATGGGTGATGTATACCTATTTTGGGGAGTCACAAGCACAATACTGCTTCGCTCATTTTAAGGTTCAAGCTTTCTCTTTCGTTTGATCCATACTCGATCCTTACTCGATAAACCCTACTCGTTTCAAGTTCAGTACTTACTCGATCCTTAATATTGATAAGGGAATGGAAACTGGAAAGGTTTAGTTAATGTATTTGTTCGCTTTGGTTGTTCACCTTTCATCTCTTCAGACTTCAGACTTCATTCTTCAGTTGCAAGTCTCGAGGGGGTGAGATTTGAGGTTGAAAACTGAATCATCCCATAAAAGAAGATTGATGTGTTATGTGTAAGTCAGTTCTTTCTTTCATATTTTCTTCTTCTTTTCTTTCACTTACGTAATCTATATATATGTATAGCTTTAATATTTCTTATTCAACCATGAGGTAAATCAACATCTACTTCTCGTCTCCTCTGATTCAAAAATTAGACTCAATTTCTGATTAATTCTGTTATACCAAATATCCCCAATCAATAAAATTAGAACCCTAATTTATAGCTTTCAAGTTTCAATGTGATCTTATTCAATGGAACACTTCCTGGCTTCAGGTATATACATTTCTATGTAATTTTGGTTTCTTAACACCATTTGAATTTGATTTTGAATTGCATATGCCACATAGCATGTTCTGAAACTTGGGTTTGAATCATATATTTATGTTTGTAATGCCTTAATTCATATATTAATGTGTATACATTATGTAATGATTTGCGTTTTGCTATATGTTTGACAAAATGTCTGATACATTTCATCACTACTGATAACTTTTAAAATTGTGTGCTCAACATGCTTAAGTTAATTAGTGCTTTCTTTTTTCTATGTTTAGCATAGACCGGAAGGAGGAGATGAAATAAATGAATTAGCTATATTTGAAGAAAAATTAATCTTATCAACTGTATACAATAATATATCAACATCTTTATAGCCAAGAAATGGTATGCAAGATAATTTCTTTTTCCATTCCTTTATACTTATTTTGTCCCAACATTAGAGTTTATTTTCTAGGTAGGTATGTGTTAAGTATGTTATATATTCTCTTTACGATATTTTTAACATGTCTTAAACTATCCTTCATAAATAATCATAAAAAAACTAATTAACATCAGTAGAAGACCCTAATTTTATGAAATAAAAGTATTCAATTTCTTATAATTATTATTTTATGGTTAAATTGATAAAATGTTAAAATTAAAGGTGATATTTGAAAATTTTGCAAAGTAATCAAGTTGATATAAAATATTCGTTGCGTCAGGGAATATTCTTTTTGTCAGGGAATATCCATACGACGACACCATCATTGGTGGACCCCACAACGGAATAATTTTCTTGAGTTAAAAACAATGAAATATCTTTTTATAAAAATAACTAACGAAAGTTTTACCGTTAAATCTATTTGAAATACCGGTGGTAAAAAATACGATACGGCATGGTTTGCGTAGTAGCACACGGTATTGATTATTGATGCTTACATAAAAATTCACTCAGTTTACCCAATTATTGATACAGTAATTGTGACGCCCCCAAAATAGGTATACATCACCTATTCTGAGTCGCCAAATACATGGTACAGAATACAAATACAATCTTAAATATACAACATGAAGTCATGAGTTTTAATACAAACATTGTCTTCTGACAACATTAAAACTCAAAATAAGTCTTCAATACATTTATTAACACACTATTTCACGTAATAGTGAGGACTACTAATGCTATCCTCCTCGACCGCCACTCGCTCTTTTTTGACAAGTCCCTCGCTACCTTCTCATTTCACAAGAGAACAAAGAAAAAGAAAGGGTGAGCTCAACTAGCCCAAGAAGAAATATTATGACTAAGATAAAGCGAATAAATTATCATTAGTCTTCAATAGTGTTAAACCGATACAATATAACAAACATCAAGTTTAATCATAAATGAACAAGCAATCCATTAAAAGAGTCAAGTAGAAAATAAAATCTACTATCTTTTATGATTTAAAAGGTTTTTCATCACTTTTATCGCTGAGACTCAGCTTAATAAATAATCCACATCATTGAATCACCCCGCACTACGGGCCAATGATATTCTTTAGTATCACGACCACAAATTATCCATGCACTACGGGCCAAGAATATTCGTGTATTCATTAATGGTCATGATCATGCCAACAACTGTCCATCAATGCACTACGGGCCAACGAGGACTTTTTTCCACATCATTTGTAACATTACGATCATGATTATACCGAATAATCCCTGATCATAATCATACCAAGTCCATCTATGTACTACAGGCCACAGATGACTTTCAACATAATATAAACATGAGGATGATGACAATGATATAAGAATTCAATAAAACAAGTTGAAGAATTAATTTATCCAGGAACCAATAACGTCCAAATTGTCAACATGATACTTCTTTGTGGAGTAAAATTCAAGAATGCTCAGAAGAATATTTCCATGAAAAGATACTGGATGAAGCGCAAATATCATGGATATTCCACTAATTTCATGGAGTATAGAAGTCAAAACTTTAACCAACTGGGTATAATAAAGAATGAAATAACAAAAGAAATCACCAGGCATGCGATAGATCGCATGCATGTGTTATTCCAATGTAATAATAAATAAATAATGGCAGTGTCATGCAAGTATCGCATGCATGTGATATTCCAATGAATGATAAATAATGGAACCAGGTCATGCGTAAAGAACAGACAAGATGTTCCAACAGAATAATAAAGAACGGAACCAGGTCATACGTAAAGCAGACAGGATGTTCCAACGGAATGATAAAGAACGAAATAATAACAGAAATCACCATGCATGCGGTACTTCGCATAGACAGGTTATTCCAACATAATGATAAAGAATGGAATAACAGAAGAATTTCACCAAGTATAGGTAGCCCGTGTATACAAAGTTATTCCAATGTAATAATAAAGAATGGAATAATGTAATTTCTCTTCATGAATACGAAAAGAAATAATACCCTTACCTTAGAAAGAAAAGTACTTAGATATAGAAGTAGTAAAAGTAGTAGAATACTTTTCTTCTTTTTCTCTATAGTTTCTCTCTCTGTAGTTTCAAAGAATTTGTAAGAAATAATGAAGGAATGAGCTTCTATTTATAGAAGAATGGACCTGAATAAGAATTAATCCATGAACTATCTGATTGATTTACTATTAAACTGATGGTCCATATTGATTTACTATATATGCAATCTTAATAATAAAATATTATAATAAAACAAAATCTTTTAATAAAATAATGTTATATATATAAATATATATATATACATAATATGTGACTTCTTAGTATAAGGCAAGACACACTAACTATATATATATAATAAAAACTAATCACCCCCCTTTTCCATCCGCATAAACCTATATATATATATAAACTTTTATATAATATATATATATATATATATATATATATATATATATATATATATATATATGTATATTATAACAAAACACCCTCCCGACAAATCATTCCCCCAAATCCACCCGTGACATTCCATTTCCCCCCATTTCATTTCAACGTCGTGGGCCTACTTTATTAAATTAAGAAATTTTCACCGATTATTTTGAAAAATGGGTAAATGGGGGGTCCATAAATTAAACAAATACTTCATAAAATCTCCTCAATATTTATCATCATTATTATAATTCACAATATTAATCGACCGTGTCGCTCCCAAAAAGATGGGGCTTTCTAATAAGGATTTCTCTCTATCATGCAAGTAATTAGGTGACCAAACCTCTCCTTGACATAACTTCTAGACATCGTTAATATTGCAAATAATAATATTAATAACCTTGTCGCCTCAATTATTGATTTAATAATATATAAAATATTGACAATAATTGAATCAAATAACGTGAGATACTACGCAAAGACTTATCGTAGAAAGAATAATTGAACAAAACCGAGTGACTTCTCACGTAAGCATCAATAATCAATACCGTGTGCTACTATGCAACCACGTGTATTATCGTATTTTTAACACCGGTGTTTCAAATAGCTTAACGAGAAAAACTTCCGCCGTTATTTTCACAAAGTATTTTTGTCATTTTCTCAATCCGACAATAATTCTATTGTGGTGTCCACCAATGATTATGCCATTGTATTTAATATTCCTTGTTAAAACAAATATTCCCCGACCAATCGAATATTATATAACAACTTCATGTATTTTGCAAAATTTATAAATATTACCCACAACTATAACATTATATCAATTTTACTCCATAATATTCAAAATGATATTTATAGAAAATTCATCTTTATTTATAAAAGTTGGGGTCTTACAACCTCCCCTTCTTATGAAATTTCGCCCTCGAAATTAGGGTACGTACCTGGTATGTCGAAAAGGTAAGGATACCTTGATTTCATTTCAGATTCTAATTCCCAGGTCATTTCCTCAACATCGTGGTTTTTCCACAAAACTTTGACTTGAGGTATAACCTCGAGCGTAGAATATGTTCCTTCTTATCCAAGATTTGAACATGAACCTCTTCATACATCAAATCTTCCGCTATTTCGTCCGGTTCTAACTTAATAATGTGGTTCGGGTCTTCCACATATTTACGTAACATGGATATGTGAAAAACGTTATGAACACGAGACATACTTGGAGGTAAAGCGAATCTATAGGCCAAAGTTCCTACTCGATCGAGGATTAAAAATGGGCCGATGAATCAAGGATTGAGCTTTCCTCTCTTTCCAAATCTCGTAACTCCTTTCCATGGAGCAACACGTAACAACACATGATCTCCTATATCGAATTCCACGCCCTTTCGATGAAGATCAAGATAACTCTTTGTCGATCTTGTGAGGTTTTTATACGTTGTCGGATCGCTTAAATCTTTTCCATAGTCATACGCATCAACTCGGTCCCAACAACGTTGTTTCACCCACCTCATCCCAAAGATAATCGAGAACGACACTTTCTTCCATACAACGCTCGAATGGAGCCATGCCAATACTTGCTTGATAGCTATTGTTGTAGGAAAACTCCACCAATGGTAAGAACTTGTCCCAACTTCCCTTGAAGTCAAGGACATAGAATCTTAATAGATCTTCAAGAGTTTGAATCGTCCTCTCCGACTGCCCGTTCATCTAAGGATGATATGCCGAGCTAAATCGTAAATCTGTGCCCATAGCTTTTTGTAAACTAACCCAAAATCTTGAAGTGAATCTTGGGTCTCAATCAGAAACTATGGATACTGGCATACCATGCAATCTTACAATCTCGTTTATGTACATACGAGCAAGACGTTCAAGTGTATAAATTTCTCATATCGGTAAGAAATGAGCAGACTTGGTCAATCTATCAACAATGACCCAAATCGCATCTATGCCTTGAGAAACCTTGGGAAGACCAGTAACGAAATCCATGGTAATGTGCTCCCACTTCCATTCTAGAATTTCAAGTGATTGCAATGGACCTCTTGGTACTTGATGCTCCGCCTTAACTCATTGACAAGTTAGGCACCTTGAGATAAACAGCGCTATCTCTCTCTTCATATTGCTCCACTAAAATGTATGACGAAGATCACGATACATTTTGGTACTCCTGTGATGGATTGCAAATGTTGTGTTGTGCGCCCATCATGATTTTATACTTTAAATCGTGGTCGTTAGGAACACAAAGTTTGAGATTTGACTCAAGTATTCCTTCTTCATCAATTCTTGCTTCCTAAGATAGCACCTTCTTGCACTTTCTTCCTCATACGCATCGGCCTGTGTCTCAGAACTTGAGCAGCCTTTAACTTTATCGATTAAAGCTCTGCTCTACTCAGATATTCACCATCATCACATGGGTCCCCTGAGTCTTTAACTCTATCTCCATCCTTTGTAAGTCACACAAAATGGGCCTTTATGTTGACAATATCGCACTCTGCATCAAGCATATGATCTTCTACTCAATGCGCACCTACCACGCTCGCTTTTCCAGATGGTATTAGATGGTATGATCATAATCTTTTAATAGCTCAAGCCAACGTCGTTGTCGCATGTTGAGTTCCTTTTGAGTGAAGAAATATTTGAGGCTTTTATGATCCGTAAAGATCTCCACTTTCTCTCCATACAAGTAATGCCTCCAAATTTTAAGTGCGAAGACAACAGCTGCCAACTCTAGATCATGAGTATGATAATTCCTCTCATATTCTTTGAGTTGTCTTGAGGCATAGGCTATGACTTTCCCATGTTGCATGAGAACACATCCTAACCCTTTGCCCGAAGCATCACTGTAGATGACAAATCCTTCCGAGCCGATGGTATTGTCGTAACAGTCTTAAATGAGTCTCCTTTTGAGTTCTTGAAAACTCTTCTCACATTCCTTGCTCCAACCGAATTTTGTATCTTTCCGAGTCAGCTGAGTTAATGGAGTAGCGATTCGAAAAAATCCTTCCACGAATCTCCGATAATAACCAGCTAAGCCAAGAAAGCTACGTACTTTGGTCACTGATTTGGGTTCCTCCCAGCTTTGAATAGCTTCAATCTTTGTCGGGTCAACAGATATTCCATGACTTGATACTATGTGCCCAAGGAATGCTACTTCCTCAAGCCGTAACTCGTATTTCTTCAACTTGGCATAAAGCTTGTATTCACGGTTTTTGAGTATCAACCTCAAGTGTTGCTCATGATCTTCACGGCTTTTGGAATAAATAAGGATGTCATCAATAAAGACGACCACAAAGTGATCCAAATATTCCTTGAATACTCGGTTCATCATATCCATGATGGCAGCAGGATGATTAGTCAATCCAAAGGACATGACTAGGAATTCATAATGCCCGTACCGAGTTCTGAAAGTCGTCTTTGGAATGTCATCGGTTCTAATCTTCAATTGGTGATATCCGGAACGAAGATCAATCTTTGAAAAGAATTTGGCTCCTTGCAACCGGTCAAACAAACAGTCATCAATACGTGGCAATGGGTACCTATTTTTGATGGTGACATGATTCAACTCCCGATAATCAATACAAAGTCGCATACTCCCATATTTCTTCTTCATGAATAGAACATGAGCACCCCAAGGAGAAGTACTAGGACGAATAAAGCCAATGTCTAACAATTCCTACAATTGGGTCTTTAACTCCTCAAGTTCAATAGAGCCATTCGATATGGGCTTTGAAATGGGCTTTGTACCGGGTTCAAGGTCGATACAAAATTCAATTTCACGCCTGGGGTAGGCCAGAAGTTCTTCGTGGAATACGTCAGAAATTTATTAACAATAGAAATATCATTCAAAACCGACGTATTTTTGTTTAGATCCGTGATATGAGCTAAGAAAGCTTGACATCCGCTTTTTAATAAACGAATAGCTTTATGGCTTGAGATGACAAAGATTGATTTTAATGGTTTGGTTGTTTGAATTCGCATAATAGGTTGGTTAGGAATATGAAAGCTAACAACCTTACGAAAAAATAATCAATTTTTGCATGATGAGTAGTTAACCAATCAATCCCTAGAATCACATCAAATGCAAGTATTTTTAATGAAATAAGATCGATACAGTAATGTGAGGGTACCGATTTGAACCAAACAAGACTTATAAACAGTGGATGTAATGAAGGTTTCTCCCAACGGAGTTCCTACAGATAAGTCAAAGTCTAATTTCTCCGGAGTCAAATTTAATCGTTGAGCGCAAGTAGGAGAAATAAAAGAATGGGTAGAACCGATATCAAATAAGGTATAGACTTCGCTAGAGTTTATGATAAGCTTACCCGTGATGACCTCGTTCGGGTTCCTTACTTTTTTGGAGGTAACTACAAACGCTCTCCCTTGCACTACCGACTTTGATTTTTCTGGGACGGCCTTTGGTGCCTCCATCCTAGCTGAACTTGTCTTCGCTAAACGATAAAATTGAGCTAGGTGACCTTCTCTTCCACAAATATAACATGCTTTGGACGGCATCGCGCATTTTGGACTGATATGTCCCTCCCCTCTGCATTTGAAGCATATGATAGGTGGTCGTTCTCCTTCCTTAACAAAAAGCCGGTGCTAACGCCTTTCCATCATTGTTGAATCTCCTCTTCTTGAAATTTCCATTCTTATTGTTTTGGCCTCGATTACCACCAAGTGGTTACCATTTCTCGCCATGTTGATTCCTCCACGCTTGTTGTCACCACTTCGATGATCGCTTCACCGGTATTATCATTTTGCGGACCGCTTTCTCTTAGTTGCGTTGACTCGTTATCGCGCTTCCAATAATCGAGCCCTATTTACAACATCCTAATACAAACACGCTTTATGAAAAATTAGATATTGACGATCTCGGGTTTCAAACCTCTTATAAACATCCGCCATTCTCTCCTCATTGTCAACCAAGTGAGACGCAAACCGACAACTCGGCAAACTTAGCTTCGCATCGCGACACCTGTCATATTGTTCTCGCTTCTAACTCGATGAACTCTACCTCTTTCATGTGACGAATACTTTCGGGAAAGTACTTGTCGTTGAATAGTTCTTGGAACTTCTCCCAAGACATCTTCAGTGCGGCAGGTTGAGTACACTTTACCGATTCCCACCAGTAATCTGCCTCTCCTCGCAACATAAAGGTGGTAAAGGGAACCTTTTGCTCCTCGGAGCATCCCAAGACATCAAATATCTTGGTGATCTGCTTTATCCACGTCTCCGCCTTAAGTGGTTTTGGTTCTCCAATAAACTCCGTTGGTCCCAGCTCCTTGAACTGTTTAGCGATGACCGTCCGAGAGTTGCCAGTGTTTCCACCTGTATTTTGGACAGGAGTCTCTCTTGCTTGATATTGTACAAATTGTAGAAAGCACCTAAACATTCCTTCGTTCGCCATTTGGTTGGTGTTGTTGTTCACCTGAGGATTATTGCCTTTCTGATGCACATTATCCTGGGTGTTGATTTGTGGTGACTCAATGGTCTCTTGTGCTCCATTGATATTCTCAACATTCTCGGATGTCATTTTCAGATACTGCCACAAAACAAGGGTTAATTGACATGTAACATATTATCACTATACTCTGACCGACCAATTAAATATTAAATAAACTTAGGTAGGTCATACTAGCGAAGGAATTTCCCGTCTCTCCCCTCCTAGTTCTAGTCTCACATCTTATCCAGGGATCATATCCCTAAGCTTTGATACCAACTGTGACGCCCCCAAAATAGGTATACATCACCTATTCTGAGGTGCCAAATATATGGTACAGAATACAAATACAATCTTAAATATACAACATGAGCTGTGAGTTTTAATACAAACATTGTCTTCTAGACAACATTAAAACTCAAAATAAGTCCTCAATATATTTATTAACACACTATTTCACAGAATAGTGAGGACTACTAATGTTATCCTCTGGACCGTCACTCCGTTCCCCGACTAGTCCTTGTTACGTTCTCATTTTCTGAAGAGAACAGTGAAAGAAAGGGTGAGCTCAACAAGCCCAGTAAGAAATATTATGACTAAGATAAAGCAGAATAAATTATCATTAGTCTTTAATAGTGTTAAACCGATACAATATAACAAACATCAAGTTTAACTGCAGCGGAACACGCAATCCATTAAAAGAATCAAGTAGAAAATAAAATCTACTATCTTTTATGATTTAAAAGGTTTTTCATCACTTTTATCGCTAAGACTCAGCTTAATAAATAATCCACATCATTGAATCACCCCTGCACTACAGCCAAGGATATTCTTTAGTATCACGACCACAAATTATCCATGCACTACGGGCCAAGAATATTCGTGTATTCATTAATGGTCATGATCATGCCAACAACTGTCCATCAATGCACTACGGGCCAATGAGGACTTTTTTCCACATCATTTGTAACATTACGATCATGATTATACCAAATAATCCCTGGTCATAATCATACCAAGTCCATCTATGCACTACAGGCCACAGATGACTTTCAACATAATATAAACATGAGGATGATGACAATGATATAAGAATTCAATAAAACAAGTTGAAGAATTAATTTATCCAGGAACCAATAACGTCCAAATTGTCAACATGATACTTCTTTGTGGAGTAAAATTCAAGAATGCTCAGAAGAATATTTCCATGAAAAGATATCGGATGAAGCGCAAATATCAAGGATATTCCACTAATTTCATGGAAGTATAAAGTCAAAATTTTAACCAACCGGGTATAATAAAGAATGGAATAACAAAAGAAATCACCGTGCATGCGATAGACCGCACGCATGTGTTATTCCATCGTATAAATAAATAATGGAACCAAAATTAATGCGAATCGCACGCATAAGATGTTCCAATGTAATGATAAATAATGGAACCAGTCATCACGCGTAAAAGCACGCATGTGATGTTCCAACGAATAATAAAGAATGGAACCAGTCATGCGTAAAAAGCACGTATGTGATGTTCCAAATAATAATGATAAAGAACGGAATAATAACAAAAATCACCATGCATGCGGCTTCAGATGACAAAGTTATTCCAACATAATGATAAAGAATGGAATAATGTAAGAATTTCACCAAGTATAGGGTAGCTCACAGATGATACAAAAGTTATTCCAACGTAATAATAAAGAATGGAATAATATAATTTCTCTTCATGAATACGAAAGAAATAATACCCCTTACCTTAGAAAGAAGAGTATTGGATATAGAAGTAGTGAAGTATCAGAATACTTTTCTTCTTTTTCTCTATAATTTCTCTCTCTGGAGTTTCAGTGAATTCGTAAGAAATAATGAAGGAATGAGCTTCTATTTATAGAAGAATGGACCTAATAAGTAACTAATTCATGAACTATCCATTTGATTTACTATTAAGCAGACGGTCCATATTGATTTACTATATATACGCAAAGTAATAAAATATTCTAATAAAACAAAATCTTTTAATAAAATAACGTTATATATATATATATATATATATATATATATATATATATATATATATATATATATATATATATATATATAATATATACACCTATAAGTATAAGTAACTAACTATATATATATATATAAAAAAACTAATCACCCCCCTTTTTCTATCCGATACAAACCTATATATATATATTATAACAAAACACCCTCCCTCGACAAATCATTCCCCCAAATCCACCCTTGACATTCCATTTCCCTCCCCCATTTCATCATATATCGTGGGCCCCACTTTATTAAATTAAGAAATTTTCTCCGATTATTTTGAAAAATGGGCAAATGGGGGTCCATAAATTAAACAAATACTTCATAAAATCTCCTCAATATTTTTAACAACATTTATCATCATTATTATAATTCACAATATTAATCGACCAAAGTCGCTCCCCAGAAAGAGGGGGCTTTCCAATAAGGATTTCTACCTATTGGCGCACAATTAGGTGACCAAACCTCTCCTTGATAGAACTTCTAGACATTGTTAATATTACAAATAATAATATTAATAACCTTGTCGTCTCAATTATTGATTTAATAATATATAAAATATTGACAATAATTGAATCAAATAACGTGAGATACTATGCAACACTTCATCGTAGCAATAATTGAATAAAACCGAGTGACTTCTCACGTAAGCATCAATAATCAATACCGCAAGCCACTATGCAACCACGCCAGATTATCGCATTTCTTTAACACCGGGTGTTTCAACAGCTTAATCTGTAAAAACTTCCGCCGTTATTTTCATAAAGTATTTTTTGTCATTTTCTCAATCCGACAATAATTCACATTGTGGGGTCCACCAATGATTGTGCCATTGTACGAATATTCCTCGTTAAAATGAATATTCCCCACCAATCGAATATTATATAACAACTTGCGTACTTTTGCAAAATTTATAAATATTACCCACAACTATAACATTATATTAATTTTACTCCATAATATTCAAAAATGATATTTATAGATAATTCATCTTTATTTATAAAAGTTGGGGTCTTACAGTAATTGTTGCATAGTGTAAGACCCCAACTTTTATGAATAAAGAATAATTTTCTCGAAATATATTTTTTGAATATTATGGTGTGGAGTTGATATAATGTTATAGTTGTGGGTAATATTAACCAATTTTGCAAAGTAAGAAAGTGGTTAAATAATATTCGATTGGTCGGGGAATATTCGTTTTAATAGGGGAAGAAAGTGTCGTTCTCTAGTATGCTGGGATGATGTGGGTGAAGCAACATTTTTGGGACCGGATTTGGTACGTATGACTACGAAAAAGATTCAAACGATCCGACAACGTATAAAACCTTACAAGATCGACAAAAGAGTTATGTTGATCTTCATCGAAAGGACGTGGAATTCAATATTAGAGATCATGTGTTGTTACGTGTTGCTCCATGGAAAGGAGTTACGAGATTTGAAAAGAGAGGAAAGCTCAATCCTCGATTCATTGGCCTATTTTTAATTCTCGATCGAGTAGGAACTGTGGCCTATAGACTCACCTTACCGCCAAGTATGTCTCGTGTTCATAACGTTTTTCACATATCTATGTTACCTAAATATGTGAAAGACCCGAACCATATTATTGAATTAAAACTAGACGAGATACAGGAAGATTTAACATATGAAGAGTTACCTGTTAAAATCTTGGATAAGAAGGATCATATTCTACGCTGCAAGGTTATACCTCAAGTCAAAGTTTTGTGGAAAAACCGTGATGTGGAGGAAATGACCTGGGAGTTACAATCTGAGATGAAGTCAAGATATCCTCAACTCTTCGATATACTAGGTACGTACCCTAATTTCGAGGATGAAATTTCATAAGAAGGGGAGGTTGTAAGACCCCAACTTTTATGAATAAAGATTAATTTTCTCGAAACATATTTCTTGAATATCATGGTGTGGAGTTGATATAATATTATAGTTGTGGGTAATATTTACCAATTTTGAAAAGTAAGCAAGTGGTTATATAATATTCGATTGGTTGGGGAATATTCGTTTTAACAGGGAATATTCGTACGACGGCACAATCATTGGTGGACCCCACAACGGAAGTATTGTTGTAGTTAGAAAATGACAGAATTATCTTTTTATAAAAATAACGGCGAAAGTGTTATCGTTTAAACTGTTGAACTACTCAGTAGTAAAAGTACAGTAATACGCGTGGTTGCATAGTAGCACACGATATTGATTATTGATGCTTACGTGAGAAGTCACTCAGTTATACTCAATTATTGCTATAGTAATTGTTGCACATATCTCTCATATTATTGATTCAATTATTGTCAAAGTATCATCTGCATAATATTTTATATTATTAAATCAATAATTGAGACGACAAAGTTATTCATATTATTATTTATAATATTGACAATGTCTAGAAGTTCTGTTAAGGAGAGGTTTGGTCACCTAATTGCGCGCCAATAAGGAGATATCCTTATCGGAAAGCCCCCTCTTTCCTGGGAACGACCTGGTTGTTAAATATTGTGAGTTATAATATTAATAATGAATAAGTTTGTGTTGATTAAAGATGAATTTGATATTTCCATTGTGTTGGGATTATTAGTGTTAATGGAAATCGACATCTATTTCGATAATAATGGATGTCTGGAGGTTATATTGACCAATCGGGTAATTAACCGGATAAATGAGCAATTAATTGCTATTATTTCAAATGCTTATTACTATTTGTTCACATGTGTGTACTATTGATTCACATTCATGTACTATTAGGGGAGGTGGTGCAAGATTGATAATACTTGCATGAATAAATTAAAAATAGAGGTATAAATGAAGGTACTATACTGTAATTAGTTTTCACATGATTATACTATTAAGTCACATGAATGAACTATTAATTCACATGATTTACTATTAGGGGAGGTGGTGCAAGTTTGATAATACTTGTAGGACTAAATTTAAAATGAAGAAAAAGAGGAAGGTATTATACTGTAATATTTTGAGCCCCAAAAAGTGTAATTATCGAAACTATATTTTCCTATAAATAGAAGCTCATTCTTCTTTCATTCTCACCAATTCACTAAGTCTCACAAGAGCATTTATTATAGAGAGAAATTATAGAGAGAAAGAAGAAGAGAAGTCTGCTACCTCACTATTTCAGTATCCAGTTTTTCTAAGGTAAGGGGTATTATTTCTTTCGTACTCATGAAGAGAGGTATTTTCTTTCAATACTCGTAAGGGTTGTTATTCCATTCTTTATTATTATGTTGGAATAACTTTGTCTGTCAAGTACCGCATACACATGGTGAAATTCTTCATTATTCCATTCTTTATTATTTTGTTGGAATAACTTGTCTGTATGCGATCTATCGCATGCAGTGGTGAATTCTCGGCCGTTATTCCATTCTTTATTATTCTCTTTGGAATATCCCGTCTGCATGCGGATTATGCATGACCCGGTTCCCTTCTTTATTATTACATTGGAATATCCTCATGCGGATTACGCACGTGACACAGTTCCATTCTTTATTATTATGTTGGAATAACTTGTTTATGTGGACTATCGCGATGCATGGTGAATGATCCTTCAGATTCATTCCTTATTAAATTGTGGAAATGATGCATCCTACGTGGATTACTGCATGGCGAGCAAAAATCCATTTGCGATTTCATATATTCTATTATACTCAGGTTGGTTAAAGTTTTGGCTTCTATACTCCATGAAATTAGTAGAATATCTCGGATATTTGCGCTTCATCCAATATATTTTCATGGAAATATTCTTACGAGCATTCTTGAATTTTACTCCACAAAACAGTATCATATTGACAATTTGGACGTTATTGATTTCTGGATAAATTAAAATTATAAATCTTTAAAAATTTATCCTTGAACTTGTTTTATTGAATTCTTATATCATTGTCATTATCCTCATGTTTATAATATGTTAAAAGTCATTTGTGGCCTGTAGTTCATAGATGGACTTGGTATGATTATGACAAGAGATTTTTTGGTATAATCATGACTGTAATGTTACAAATGATGTGGTAAAAGTCCTCATTGGTCGTAGTGCATTGATGGACAGTTGTAAGACCCCGAATTTTATAAAATAAAAGTATTCAATTTTCCTGTTTAATAAATGGTTAAATTGATAAAAAGTTAAAGTTAAGGGTGATATATGAAATTTTTTTCAAAATAAGCAAGTGGCTATAAAATACTTATTGTTGTCGGGGAATATTCGTTTGGTCGTGGAATATTCTTTCTGTCGGGGAATATACGGCGCAGCCATTTATGGGCCCCATAACGGATAACTGTCGGATGAAGAAAATGATAAAATTTGAGTTTTTATAAATAACGGCGTAGTTGTTACCGTTATCACTGTTGGAATACCCGGTTGGTAAAGTAATACGTCGTGTTTTTACATGCGAAGAATTTACGATTTTACATACGATATTTTAAATTATTGATCCTTACATAAGAAAGGCACTACTCAATAATTGTTACCGTAATTACTGTTCAATATTTTATTTTATTGATTCAATAATTGTTGCGTTGATATTTTATATTATTGTTGTTTCAATAATTGTCACTACACAGTATCTCCATTATCAGATCAATAATTCATATTATTTGAATAATATTATTAGATAACATTATTGGTAATGTCTAGAAAAATTCTGTCAAGGAGAGGTTTGGTCACCTAATTGTGTGCCAGTAAGGAGAAATCCTTATCGGAAAGCCCCCTCTTTCCTAGGAACTGCCTGGTTGTCATTATTGTGATTCTGTAATAGTATTTGTGAATAATTAATTATTGATTTATATGATAAGAAAATATTTATTTTATGTGGATATAAATGATGGATAAATTTATTTTTATGTGGATAAAAATGAAGGAATTAATGCTGAGGTGTTTTATCAATATTTTGTCGGTGTGGAGGTATTAAAAATCATCCGTTTGTGGATTTCGGATATTTTTGGTTTGGAATTTGGAAAAACTCAAATCTACAAAGTTGTAGAGAATTCAATTTCAGACAGAATGGACATAAAATTCGTATTTTTCTGATAAACGGCCTATTTTCTATGAATTGTTAAAAGTTTCGGAAAATAAAATGATTTTTATTAATTTATGGGTGGGAACCACTTGGTTATCAACACATGGGCTGCTATCTTTTGGTTCAAAGATGGCTGGTGGCTGGCTTGACAAATTGAGGTGGCGTGGAAGAAGAAAAAAAAATATTTTATTATTTTAGTCTCCTTTGGCGTTCTAGCATTTTCCTATAAATAGGTGCTTATGTTAGAATTGAAAATCACACCAGAAATAAGTTTTCTTTCTCTCTATATTATCAAGTATATTTTTGTGAGTATTTAGATATCTTGAGTGTTGCTTTCAAAGATTATATCCGATATTCATTCAAGTCTTTATCTCTTTTGAGGTAAGAGATTTTAAGGGTTATTATGTTTTTCATTCAGTTTTTCTTACATCTTTCGTAAAATTCTGGAAAAATTTGAAATGATATTTTGATGAGTTTTATTGATTGTGTCCAAAATGGCGATTTTTGGATGTATAGATTAAAATTATGAATTTTACGGAAAAGACTATTTTAAAAGTAATAAACATAACTCCTTGTGGTTAACTCCAAAATTGATGAAATTGTTATTGGGAGTACATCTATATAATATTAGTGTACTGTGTGAATTTCGGAATTTTTAGATAAAAGTACAATTTGTGATAAATGTCTAAATATTCTACGGCGTTTTTGTCATATGAAAATAGTAAATGAATTTTAAAATTCGAGAAAATATATATTCAATATGGGACTATATTACGCTAAATCCTAGAAAAGAAATATTTTTTGAACCGATTTGGTATTTTTCACGAAAATGGACTAGTTACGAGTAAATGAATTAAATATGTTATGTGAAGTAAGAAAATTGAAAAATAGGATTTTATGGCTTGAGAATCATATATGAGGTATATACAGATTTTTGATGAGGGTTTAGGTTATTGGTGATGAAATCTTATGAGTTTGGCATTTTAGGATGATTAAATGCATTATTTAGTAAAGTGTAAACAATTAAAATAAATTGTTTATAAGCTTAAGAAATATTATTCTTTCAATATCATTTTACCGAAATATTGGTATGGATTTTATTATGAAATTTCTACCTTTTTGTGTTGAGTTTACTATTCATGAGTTACTATTCATGAGTTACTATTCATGAAGTTACTATTCATGGGTTACTATTCACGAGTTACTATTCATGACAAAATTGATTTCTTTTTCTAACCAAATTATAGTTGAGTTATGAATATTACTCTTGAGATTAAATCTATATGTTGATTATATTATTTTTATTATCATATATTACATTTTTATAACCTTAATGATGATATTTCTCTTTGACTTGAGTGTTAAAATGGGTAGATTTTTGGTATGATCATGACTATGGGTTCTCTTTGGCCGTAGTGCAAAGTTGAATTGTTGACTGGTATGATCATGACCATTGAATTTATAATTGAATATCTTTAGCTTAAGTGCAAAGGTGAATTGATCAACATGGTTATAATTATTGTTTATATAAATTCTGAAATGATTATATATTTCTTTGAGATAATAATATATTTGGCTTGTAAAGCAAATATGAATCTAGCGATGAATATATTTGGCACATGGTGCTAAATATGAATCTGTTGAGGAATATCTTTGGCACGTAGTGCAAAGATGAATTGTTGATGAATATCTTTAGCCCGTAGTGCAAAGATGACCTGTTGTTGAATATCTTTGGCCTGTAGTGCAAAGATGGCCTGTTGATGAATATCTTTGGCCGTAGCGCAAATATGAATTAGTATGATTATGAACAGGAACTGCGATTTGGTATAACCATGATCTTTGATGTTTCAGGTAAAGACATGTGATGAAAATTATCTTCGTCCTGGATGCGAAGAGAAAATTAGAATCACAATTATGATTATGAGTTATTCATATGATTGTGGACCAGAATTGTTGATTGATGTTACAGGGATAAAACATTGTTGGTGGATTTTTAACATGGAGAAGATAATAGATTTTATGATCTATTTGACTCTTCTAATGGATTGCTCATTCCGCTGCAATTATGGTTGAAATTTTTATCATCTACCATATATTCTAAATCTCTGATTTATTATTGATGAAGGCTATTGATAATTTAATTATCTTTAGTCATGATATTCTTTACTGGGCTAGTTGTGCTCACCCTTCTGTTTCATAATTCCTTTCAAGTAATAAGAGTGTAGCTAGGTCGAGAGGGGGTAACAGGGGAATAGAACGGTGGTCATCATTTAGTAGTTATATTTGGTGAATCAACTAGGGTGAGGCGAACCCAACGTTGGAAGGGTGTTTTGTCACTATCATACAAGATGTCTAATGACATACCACCTCTTGTCATCATAAGACAGGGTTGTGCTCATCCACTTGTTGAGTATATTTACGAGCACTACCTATATAATCTAGGTGTTTGTTTGAAGTATAATTCTCAATTAGAGACAGTGGAGATAATGATATGTCAAGAGAAGACTCACCATTGGGAGGAATATGATAGTAATCTTCTCATTTTTCTTTGGGGTCTCTTGGGTCAACCAAGGATAATTCTATGGCCATATGATATCTATCATAACCTAGAAGCATGGCCTCCCATGTACGAAGGTTTCCTTGAGCACTTCCCAAAGATTCTAATTTCTAAAACAGTTTTTGACTATACCTTTATGTAAGGTGTCATTGTGACATGCTATCTAAGGTTGGGATAAGAGTCACGGTTGGTATATATTTGTATCCAAACTCACAGCATATGTGTTGTTGTATTTTGCACGACAATTGTTGTAATAAAATTGTAGTTGTTTTCTGTACCATGTATTTGGCGACTCAGAATAGGTTGGATGGAATGGACCTATTTTGGGGTTGTCACAACAGTTGTTGGCATGATCATGACCATTGATGAATACACGAATATCCTTGGCCCGTAGTGCATGGATAATTTGTGGTCGTGATACTAATGAATATCCTTGGCCGTAGTGCAGGGATGATGTGGTTTATTTATTAAGCTGAGTCTCAGCGATAAAAGTGATGAAAACCTTTTAAATCATAGAAGATAGTAGATTTTATTCTCTACTTGACTCTTCTAATGGATTGCTTGTTTCGCTGCAGTTAAACTTGATGTTTGTTATATTTTATCAGTTTAACACTGTTGAAGGCTAACGATAAATTATTCTGCATTATCTTAGTCATAATATTTCTTAATAGGCTAGTTGAGTTCACCCTTTCTTTCACTGTTTTCTTCAGGAAATGAGAATATAGCTGGGACGAGTCGGGGAACGGATTGACGGTCCAGATGGTTGTTTTAGTAGTCCTCACTATTCTATAAAATAGTGTGATAATAAATGTAATGAGGACTCCATTGAGTGTGAATATTGTCTGGATGACAATATTTGTATTAAAACTCATAGCATATGTTTTGTCGTATTTTACACGACAGTTGTATAATTTAGTTTTTATTTGTATTTTGTACCATGTATTTGGCGACTCAAGATGGGTGATGCATACCTATTTTGGGGGCGTCACACATAGTATCTCACGTTATTTGATTCAATTATTGTCACAGTATCATCTGCATAATATTTTATATCATTAAATCAATAATTGAGATGACAAAGTTATTCATATTATTATTTGCAATATTGACAATGTCTAGAAGTTCTGTCAAGGAGAGGTTTGGTCACCTAATTGCGCGCCAATAAGGAGAAATCCTTATCGGAAAGCCCCCTATTTCCTGGGAATGATCTGGTTGTTAAATTTTGTGAGTTATAATATTAATGATGAATAATTGTTGAAGTATTAAGAATGTGTTTATTGAAGATAAGTGAATTACCAAAGTTATGGGGAATAATGCAAACTTGGAAAACTTTAGGGGTACTAAAGTGTAATAAGTTAAATCAATCTGGACCATTGATGGTGGTTTTAATAGTTAATCAATCTGGACCATTGATGATGGTTGTAATAGTAAATCAATCTGGACCATTGATGGTAGTTTTAATAATAAATCAATCTAGACCGTCGGTGGTGATTTTAATAGTAAATCAATCTGGACCGTCAGTGGTGGTTTTAAAAGTAAATCAATATGGACCGTCGATGGTGGTTTTAATAGTGTCGGTGGTGGTTTTAAAAGTAAATCAATCTGGACCGTCGGTGGTGGTTTTAAAAGTAAATCAATCTGGACCGTCGATTGTGGTTTTAATAGTAATCAATCTGGACCGTCCGTTCTAATAGTAAATCAATCTGGACTGTTCCTAAATTAGCTACTATTTAGTCATTTCTCCTATAAATAGAAGCTTAATTCTTCTTTCATTCTCATCAATTCACTGAGACTCACAAGAGAAGCTATAGAGAGAGAAACTATAGAGAGAATGAATAAGAGTATTTTGCTACTTCACTATTGCAGTATCCAGTTTTCTACTAAGGTAAAGACAGGTGATGAAAATTATCTTCGTCCTGGGTGCGAAGAGGAATTTAGAATTACAATTATGATTATGAATAATTGTGGACAAGAACTGTTGATTGATTTTACAGGGATAAAATATGGTTGGTGGACTTTTAACATAGAGAAGATAATAGACTTTATGGTCTATTTGACTCTTCTAATGGATTGCTCGTTCCGCTACTACTATGGTTGAAATTTTTTATCATCTACCATATGTTCAAAATCTCTGATTTATTATTGATGAAGACTATTGATAATTTAATTATCTTTAGTCATGATATTCTTCTTCGCTAGTTAGTTGTTTCACCCTTTGCTTCACAATTCCTTTCGGGTAAATAAGAGTGTAGCCGGGGTTGAGCGGGGTAACAGGGGAATAGAACGATGGTCTATAGCTGTTGAGGTTTCCCCTAAAATAGTATGGAAATAATTTTATTGAGAATTATAGATAAGTGTGTCATATTTTATATGTCATTTTAACCATTGATTTTGGTGAACCGAATAGGGTGCGGTGAACCCAACTTTGGAAGGGCATTTTGCCACTATCATACAAGATGTTTAATGATAGACGACTTCGTGTTATCATAAGACAGGGTTGTGCACATGCACTTGCTGATTATATTTATGAGCACTACCTATATAATCTTGAAGTTTAGTTGAAATATAATTCTCAATTGGAGACAATGGAGATAATTATATGTCAAGAGAAGACTCACCATTGGAAAGAATATAATAGTAATCTTCTCATTTTTCTTTGGGGTCTATTGGGTCAACCAAGGATAATTCTCGAGTCATATGATATATATCATAACTTAGACGCATGGCCTCCCATGTACGAAGGTTTCCTTGTGCATTCTCCAAAGATTTTAATTTCTAAAACAGTTATTGACTGTACTTTTATGTAAAGTACCATTGTAAGGTGTTGTGGTCGAGGCACCATGAGAGTTGCATATAATTGTATTAAAACTCACAGGTTAAAGCGTGGTCGATTACATCTGACGATTTCAACGATTAGATAAATGAAGTTTGTATTTGATTTTTGAAGTGTGATATCTGGCGACTCAGAATGGATCGTGTAGACCTATTTTGGGGGCGTCTCAAACACTGAAAATATACATTATTATTTTGGCGAGGGTGTACATTCTAAGTTGTTAACCCAAACATTATAAGTTAACTGAGTTATATTCATGTCAGAATTAAATGGACAAAAATTCATCTGATTGACAATATATATATATATATATATATATATATATAATTCATGCACACATATCTTTATCTTGTTATTCTTCTTCCACACTGAGTGTTTGGTGTAATTTTTAAGAGAGAAAAAATTCAGTTTTCTCAAAGTTGTGCAAATATTCATTTAGTAATAGTTTAATTGATCATTCTATGTTTTAGTATTTTATTAGCATCTTCAGTTTATATCAACTGAATTCAAGTTTGTTGTTGACTTCAGTATTGCATCTCCCTCGAGTGTTCAAATTTCTGATGTTGCTCGATTTCATCTAGATCTGAGGATATTTCCCAGTTTTCATTCTGAAACACACTTAAATGAACTGTTGAGGTTTTACATGATTACATTTGTGGTAATGTGAGCTAACTTTTAAAATTGTGTGCTTCACATGCCATATCCAACTGAAATATACGTTGAAAAAAGCCTTTAAAGAATAATATACCTCACATTCTTGTTGAGGTTTTACTTGATTGCATTCGTGGTAATATGAGCTAACTTTCAAAATTATGTGCTCAACATGCCATATCCAACTGAAATATACGCTGAATAAATGTTTTTGAAGAATAGCATACCTCACATTTCATAGTTTGGCTCATACTTTCAGAATGTAGTTAGTTGAATGTAATACTCATTACGATAATTTTATTGTGCATGCATATTTTATATCCTTTGTCTCTAATTCTGATAATTTTTTGTTTATTTGTTTTAGGTAACAATGAGATCATAAGTTTGATTGAAGACCCATCTGGACCATCTCAAGTGCCAAATACTCAAACTGAAAATCATCCTCAACTTATTGGTGATTCTCAGCCATAAAATGCTACTAAGGTTGAGGTTGAAGTTGTGCATGGGAAAAAAGAAAAAAAAAGACCTCAAAAGCCTGGGACGAGTTTATTTTTGTGAGATTAAGAGATGGAACCAAGAAGGTTAAGTGTAAGCATTGCCATTCAAGGCTTGCTCTTCAAAATTCGGGTTCTACCAGTCATTTGAATAGGCACATGAACTCCTGCTCTATTCGGTTGGCTTCAATTTCTGGCTTCGGAAAACCCAAGCAGTAGGTATTATCTTATCCTACTTTAGAAGTTGAAGGTAAAACTGGTAACTTGAATTTCTTCAAGTATGATAAAGAAAAAGTAAGGGAGCTTTTTGCTAAGATGATATGTGTGCATGAATACCCTTTTCATATGATTGAGCATGAATTTTTCATACTATTTTTGAAAACTTTGAATCCAAGATTTGATCCCATTTCTAGGGTGACAGTAAGGACTGATTGCAGAAAGCTTTATGCTTTAGAGAAGAAAATAATTAAGGCTATGTTTGATGGTATTAGTAGGATAAGTTTAACTTCTGATTTGTTATATGGCACCTCCACACACTAGTCTTATGATTTCTAATTCTATTTTGCATTGTATAACTGAGTGGGGAATTGAAAATAAAATATCGACCATGACTCTTGATAATGCATCTGCAAATGATTCTGATGTAAGGCATCTTAGGGATAATTTTACATTAAAAGGTGGCCTTTATTTTAGTAGTAAAATATTTTCATGTTAGATGTTGTGCCCACATTCTTAACCTGATGGTGCAAGATGGTTTCAGGATTATCCAAAAAGTTATTCAAAACGTTCGTGAGACTGTCAAGTATTTGAAAATGTCTCCATCTCGTCTTCATAAATTTGGTTAGATTGTGAAAATTTTGCAATTACAATCTTCAAAAAGATTGATCTTAGATGTCCCCACTAAGTGGAACTCCACATATGCCATGTTAGAGTTTGCTTTGCGATTCAAGGATGTGTTCCCATTGTACAAAGAGAGAGACCTTCATTATAACTCTTTGCTTAGTAAGGAAGATTGGGACAGGGCTGAGAGGGTTATTAAATTTTTAGAAGTGTTTAATAAATCAACAAATGTGTTTTCTGGCTGTGAATATCCTACTTCCAATTTGTTTTTACCTGAGATTTGGAAAATCAAGGAGCTATTGAATGAAACTATTGTTGATGATTGTGAATATATGAAAGAAATGGCTTACAAGATGAAAGAAAAGTTTGATAAATATTGGGGACAATGTAACTTACTGATGGCTATTGCATCTATCTTAGATCCAAGATATTAGATGTAATAAGTTATATTTTATTTCCCAAAGATGTATGTCAGTGAGTTTAAAGCAAAGAGGAACTTCACACTTGTTCAAAATGTTTTGCAAGAACTATTTGATGAACATGTGTCACTTTACAATGCAGAACAAATTGTTAATAGTCAATGTGAAACTTCAATTGCTAAACTAATGGTTTCTGTTGGTAGATCTAAGAGTAAGACCAAGAGTATAGTAGAGTTTGACAGTTGGGCTCAAAACATGGACATTGCATCCCCATGTTTGAAGTCTGATTTGGAAATTTACTTGGAAGAAGGGAGATTGGTTTGTAATGCTAATGATAATTTTGATGCTTTAAAACGGTGGAAGACAAACACTTTAAAATTCAAGGTTTTGTCTAGGATGGAAAGAGATATATTGTCCATACATGTGACTATTGTGGCCTCTGAATCAACATTTAGTGTTGAGGGAAGGGTTCTTGACCAGTTCAGGAGCTCTTTGAATCCCGACACATTTCAGGCTTTGATTTGCACAGGTGATTGGTTGCGAGCTGAGTACAAGATTAAGAAAAGCATGATTGTAAGTATTAATTTGTTTAATTGTTTTTACATAAATAAACACATATGCAAATAATATCATGGATTAATATTAGTTTGTTTGACAATGTAGGCTGATGAAGATTCAATGCAGGAGGTGAGCTTGGAGACCGAAGTGCTGAAGAAGTGAAGAAATTGATAATATATTGATGATATTGTGATACATTGTTGTTTACATTTCAGTTTTTAAATTGAACTGTTGAACTGTTTACTTTGTTTACTATTGAACTGTTGAACTTGGACTGTTAGACTTTGGTTATTTTGTTTTGAACTTTGGATTTTCTTTTAAGCATTTTGGAATTTGGTTTATGAAATGGTGACAAACTATTAGCTTTAGTGCTTGAGTTTGGAATTTGGAGTTTAAATAGTTGTCTTACAGCCTTGAGTTGATAACGCACAACTAGTTTGGTGTAAAGTTTGAAAAAAAGATAAGTTTCTTATCTTTTTTATTTTGACATTTTCTTTTATTTTTTACTAGTTGGTTTTTTACTTGTTTCTAACAATCTTCTATATTTGCAGGATTTAAGTTTGGACTAGCCTTGGATAATTGACAAGTTTCTTATCTTTTGTATTTTGACATTTTCTTTCTATCATTCAAATGCCTTTAAGCTAGTTGTAATTCATTAAATGTACATATAAGAGGCATATATTTTCTTCCTAGGTTCAGAACAATTCATGTGTGTTTGATATGCTTTCTTTCTTGCAGTGCTCCCTTTGGCACAGACTGATGGGAACATAAGTTATGTCCACAAGTGTGACGTCCCCAAAATAGGTATACATCACCCATCTTGAGTCGCGAAATACATGGTACAAAATTCAAATACAACTTAATAATACAACTGTCGTGTAAAATACGACAAAACATAAACTGAGAATTTTAATACGAATATTGTCTTCTAGACAATATTCAACTCAAATAGAGTCCTCAATACATTTATTATCACACTATTTCATAGAATAGTGAGGACTACTAATGCTATCATCTAGACCGTCACTCCGTTCCCCGACTAGTCCCAGCTACGTTCTCATTTCCTGAAGAGAACAATGAAAGCAAAAGGGTGAGCTCAACTAGCCCAGCAAAAAATATTATGACTAAGATAATGCAGAATAATTTATCGTTAGCCTTCAACAGTGTTAAACTGATAAAATATAACAAACATTAAGTTTAACTGCAGCGGAACAAATAATCCATTAGAAGAGTCAAGTAAAGCATAAAATCTACTATCTTCTATGATTTAAAAGGTTTTTCATCACTTTTATCGCTGAGACTCAGTTTAATAAATAATCCACATCATCGAATCACCCCCGCACTTTTCTGACCAAGGATATTCTTTAGTATCACGACCACAAATTATCCATGCACTACGGGCCAAGGATATTCGTGTATTCATCAATGGTCATGATCATGCCAACAAGCATCCATCATGCACTACGGGCCAATGAGGACTTTTACCACATCATTTGTAACATTACGGTCATGATTATACCGAATAATCCCTGGTCATAATCATACCAAGTCCATCTATACACTACAGGCCACGGATGACTTTCAACATAATATAAACATGAGGATGATGACAATGATATAAGAATTCAATAAAACAAGTTCAAGGATAAATTTTTAAAGATTTATAATTTAATTTATCCAGAAATCAATAACTTCCAAATTGTCAACATGATACTGGTTTGTGGAGTAAAATTTAAGAATAATATTGTATCAAAAATGATTTGGACCGAAAAGAAATTAATTTTTATCATGAATAGTACTCCGGGTGAATAGTACCCGAGTGAATAATACCCTGTGAATAGTACTTCAGGAATAGTACCCTGTGAATAGTACTTTGTGAATAGTACTCGTGAATAGTACTTCGTGAATATTACCCCGTGAATAGTACTTTGTGAATAGTACCCCGTGAATAATACTTTGTGAATAGTACCATAAAAATAAATACTACTCATGGACAGTACTCCGGCATGAAAAACTTAAAATTTAAGAAGAATATGTAGAAAATATCATTCTGAAATGATATTAGATGAAGTGCAAATTTCAAGGATATTCTATTAATTTCACAGAGTATAGAAGCAATACTTTAACAGAATGAGGGTATAATCAGGAATACGAGATGAGATAATATTACTCAAATACTACAGAGTATGGGAAGATAATATTATTTCTTATGAATACTGAACAAAAATAATATCCCTTACCTCAGAAGAAGACTGGATACTAGAATAGCGATGTAGCAGACTTCTCTTCTACTTTATCTCAAAAGCTTCTCTCTCTATAAATGCTTTTGTAAGTCTTAGTGAATTTGTGAGAATGAAAGAAGAATGAGCTTCTATTTATAGAAAAATATTATTTCGATAATTGCACGTTTTGGGGCTCAAAATATTAAAGTATAATACCTTCATCTTTTTCTTCATTTTTAATTTAGTCCTGCAAGTATTATCAAACTTGCACCACCTCCCCTAATAGTACATCTTGTGAATCAATTGTACAATCATGTGAATCAATAGTACAATCATGTGAAAAAAATAATTACAGTATAGTATCTTCATCTATACCTCCATTTTTAATTTAGTCATGCAAGTATTATCAATCTTACACCATCTCCCCTAATAGTACATGCATGTGAATCAATAGTACACACATTTGAACAAATAGTTATAAGCATGTGAATTAATAGCAATTAATTGCTCATTTATCCGATTAATTACCCGATTGGTCAATATAACCTCCAGACATCCATTATTATCCAAATAAATGTCGATTTCCACTAACACAAATAATCCCAACATAATGGAAATATCAAATTCATCTTTAATCAACACGAACTTATTCATCATTAATATTATAACTCACAATATTTAACAACCAGGTCATTTCCAGGAAAGAGGGGGCTTTTCGATAAGGATTTCTCCTTATTGGCGCACAATTAGGTGACCAAACCTTTTCTTGACAGAACTTCTAGACATTGTCAATATTGCAAATAATAATATGAATAACTTTGTCATCTTAATTATTGATTTAATAATATAAAATATTATGCGAGATGATACTTGTGATGATTATTGAATCAATAATATGAAAGATATTATCACGCAATTCTTCGTAGCAATAATTGAGTATAATCGAGTGACTTCTCACGTAAGCATCAATAATCAATACTATATGTCTTCTTATGCAACCATGCGTATTCTTGTACTTTTACCACCGTGTAGTTCAATGGTTTAACGGTAAAACTTTTTACCGTTATTTTTGTAAAAAGATAATTACATCATTTTCTAACTACGACAATACTTTTTCGTTGTAGGGGTCCACCAATGATTGTGTCATCGCATTTAACATTCCTGTTAAAACAAATATTCCCAGACCAATCGAATATTATATAACCACTTACCTACTTTGCAAAATTTGTAAATATTATCCACAACTATAACATTATATCAAATCCACACCATAATATTCAAAAATATATTTCGTGAAAAATTAATCTTTATTCATAAAAGTTGGGGATCTTACAACCTCCCCTTCTTATGAAAATTCTTCCTCGAAATTAGGATGCGTATCTGGTATGTCGAAGAGGTGAGGATACCTTGACTTCATTTTAGATTCTAACTCCCAGGTCATTTCCTCAATATCGTGGTTTCTCCACAAAACTTTGACTTGAGGTATAACCTTGGAGCGTAGAATATGATCCTTCTTATCCAAGATTTTAATAGGTACCTCTTCATACGTTAAATCTTCCGTTATCTCGTTCGATTCTAATTCAATAATGTGGTTTGGGTCTTTCACATTTTTATGTAACATAGATATGTGAAAAACGTTATGAACACGAGACATACTTGGCGGTAAGGTGAGTCTGTAGGCCACAGTTCCTACTCGATCGGGGATTAAAAATGGGCCAATGAATCGAGGATTGAGCTTTCCTCTCTTTCCAAATATCGTAACTCCTTTCCATGGAGCAACACGTAACAACACATGATCTCCAATATTGAATTCCACGTCCTTTCGATGAAGATCAGCATAATTCTTTTGTCGATCTTGTGAGGTTTTTATACGTTTCGGATCGTTTGAATCTTTTCTGTAGTCATACATACCAACTCTGGTTCCAACAACGTTGCTTCACCCACCTCATCCTAGCATACTGGAGAACGACACTTTCTTCCATACAACGCTTCGAATGGAGCCATGCCAATACTTGCTTGATAACTGTTGTTATAGGAAAACTCCACCAATGGTAAGAACTTGTCCCAACTTCCCTTGAAATCAAGGACACAGAGTCTTAATAAATTTTCAAAAGTTTGAATAGTCCTCTCCGACTGCCCATCCGTTTGAGGATGATATGCCAAACTAAATCGTAAATCCGTGCCCATACCTTTTTGCAAACTAACCCAAAATCGTGAAGTGAATCTTGGGTCTCGATCAGAAACTATGGATACTGGCATACCATGCAATCTTACAATCTCGTTTATGTATATACGAGCAAGACGTTCAAGTGTATAAGTTTCTCACATCGGTAAGAAATGAGCAGACTTGGTCAATCTATCAACAATGACCCAAATCGCATCTATGCCTTGAGAAACCTTGGGAAGACTAGTAACGCAATCCATGGCAATGTGCTCCCACTTCCATTCAGGAATTTCAAGTGGTTGCAATATACCTTTTGGCACTTGATGCTCCGCCTTAACTCGTTGACAAGTTAGACACCTTGAGATAAACCCCGCTATCTCTCTCTTCATATTACTCCACCAAAATGTATATCAAAGATCACGATACATTTTGGTACTCCCATGATGGATTGCAAATGGTGTGTTGTGCGCCTCCATCATGATTCTATACTTCAAGTCAGAATCGTTAGGAACACAAAGTCTGGAGTTGACTCGAAGTATTCCTTCTTCATCGATTCTTGCTTCCGGAATAGCACCTTCTTGAACTTTCTTCCTCATACGCATCAGCTCCAGTGTCAGAGCTTGGCGACTTTAACTTTATTGATTAAAGTCAGTTCTACTCGTATATTCGCCGTCATCACATGGGTCCTGAGTCTTTAACTCTATCTCCATCCTTTGTAAGTCATACAAAATGGGCCTTTGCGTTGACAATATCGCTTTCAGTGCCAAGCATATGATCTTCACTCATTAAATCGGCTATTACGTTCGTTTTTCCATGATGGTATTGAATGGTATGATCATAATCTTTCAATAGCTCAAGCCATCGTCGTTGCCACATGTTGAGTTCCTTTTGAGTGAAGAAATATTTGAGGCTTTTATGATCCGTATAGATCTCCACCTTCTCTCCATACAGGTAATGCCTCCAAATCTTAAGTGCAAAAACGACAGCTGCCAACCCTAGATCATGAGTATGATAATTCCTCTCATATTCTTTGAGTTGTCGTGAGGCATAGGCCATGACTTTCCTATGTTGCATGAGAACACACCCTAAACCTTTGCCTGAAGCATCGATGTATATGAAAAATCCCTCCGAACCAGCTGGTATTGTCAAAACAGGTGCTGAAATGAGCCTCCTCTTGAGTTCTTGAAAACACTTCTCACATTCCTCGCTCCAACCGAATTTTGTATCTTTTTCGAGTCAGCTGAGTTAATGGAGTAGCGATTCGAGAAAATCCTTCCACGAACCTCCAATAATAACCAGCTAAGCCGAGAAAGCTACGTACTTCGATCACTAACTTAGGTTGCTCCCATCTTTGAATTGCTTCAATCTTTGCCAGGTCAACAGATATTCCATGATTTGATATCACGTGCCCAAGGAATGCTACTTCCTCAAGCCAGAACTCGCATTTCTTCAACTTGGCATATAACTTATTTTCACAAAGCTTTTGGAGTATCAGCCTCAAGTGTTGCTCATGATCTTCACTGCTATTGGAGTAAATGAGGATGTCATCAATAAAGACGACCACAAAGTGATCCAAATATTCCTTGAATACTCGGTTCATCATATCCATGAAGGCAGCAGGAGCATTAGTTAATCCAAAAGACATGACTAGGAATTCGTAATGCCCGTATCAAGTTCTGAAAGCAGTCTTTGGAATGTCATCAGTTTTAATCTTCAACTGATGATATCCAGAACGAAGATCGATCTTTGAAAAGAATTTGGCACCTTACATCTGGTCAAACAGGTCATCAATGTGAGGCAACGGGTACCTATTTTTGATGGTGACATGATTCAACTCCCGATAATCAATACAAAGTCGCATACTTCCATATTTCTTCTTCACGAATAGAACAGGAGCACCCCACGGAGACTTACTAGGTCGAATGAAACCGATGTCTAACAATTCCTGTAGTTGGGTTTTTAACTCCTGAAGTTCAATAGAAGCCATTCGATATGGGGCTTTGGAAATGAGTTTTGTACCAGGTTCAAGGTCGATACAAAATTCAATTTTACGCTCTGGGGGTAGGCCAGGAAGTTCTTCATCATGAAATTTATTAACAATAGAAATGTAAGACCCCAACTTTTTGAATAAAGATTAAATTTTCTCGAAATATATTTTTGAATATTATGGTGTGGATTTGATATAATGTTATAGTTGTGGGTAATATTTACAAATTTTGCAAAAGTACATGAAGTTGTTATATAATATTCGTTTGTTAGGGAATATTCGTTTTAACAGAGGAATATTAAATGCATAACCTAGACAATCATTGGTGGACCCCTCATTAACGGAATTATTGTTTGATTGAGAAAACGACAAAAATACTTTATAAAAATAACGGCTGGAAGTTTTACTGTTAATCGCTGAAACACCTTGTTAAAAGTACAGCGATATACACGTGGTTGCATAGTAGCACACGGTATTGATTATTGATGCTTACGTGAGAAGTCACTTTCGGTTATACTCAATTATTGCTACGATAATTCTTTGCATCATATCTATCATATTATGGATTCAATTATGGTCGATTATCATCTGCGTAAAAATGTTTTTATTAAATCAATACTTGAGACGATTAAAGTTATTCATATTATAAACCGCAATATTTACAATGTCTAGAAGTTACGCTGCCGAGGAGAGGTTTGGTCACCTAATTGCGCGCGCCAATGAGGAGAAATCCTTATTGAAAGCCACTCTTTCCTCGGGGAACGACACGGTTGATAAATATTGTGAGTTATAATATTAATGATGAATGTTGTTCGGAGTTGAATTTGGAGACGCGGACGTGATATTTGAGTCCAAAACGACGAAATTAGTAAAAATAGTCTATAAACACAAAATTTTCTATGATTCACTATTTGGTCAAAAAGTCAACAGTTGACTTTTTTGGGAAAAGTCAAACTTCAAAATTTCAAAATTTATATTTTTGATAAAATAGTTTCATTATGTTGGAATTGTTTCTGTTAGTGAAAATCGACATTTATTCCGATGATAATTGATGTCTAGGGGTTATATCGATAAATCGGGTAATTTATCGGATAAATGAGCAATTAATTGCTACTAATTCACATGCTTATATAACTATTTGTTCACATATGTGTACTATTGAATCACATTATTTACTATTAGGGGAGTTGGTGCAAGATTGATAATACTTGCATGACTAAGTTAAAAATGGAGGTATAGATGGAGGTACTATACTGTAATTCGTATTTTTCACATGATTATACTATTGATTCACATTATTTACTATTAGGGGAGTTGGTGCAAGATTGATAATACTTGCGTGACTAAATTAAAAATGAAAAGAAAAGTTGGAGGTATTGTCTTTGTAATTTTCGAGCCCCAAAACGTGCAATTATCGAAACTATATTTTTCTATAAATAAAGCTCATTCTTCCTTCATTTCTCACCAATTCACAAAAAAGCTTTAGAAGCGATTATTATAGAGAGAAATTATAGAAAGAAGAAGAAAGTCTGCTTACCTCACTATTTCAATATCCGGTTTTTTTAAAGGTAGGGAGTATTATTTCTTTCTTATCCATGAAGAGAAACTTCGGTTATTCCATTCTTTATTATTCATTGGAATAACTCAGATATCTGTGCTACCCTATACTTGGTGAAATTCTTCTGTTGTTCCATTCTTTATCATTCATTGGAACATCCTGCTGCATTTTCTACGCCGGACTGGTTCCGTCTTTATTATTACATTGGAATATCCTGTCTGCATTACTTTTCGCCAGACTGATTCCGCTCTTTATTATTATGTTGGAATATCCTCGCATGCGTGAATTTTATACCGGACACGATTCCGTCTTTTATTATTTTGTTGGAATATCCTCATGCACATGCGCTTTTACTTGGGACTGATTCCGTTATTTATTATTCTATTGGAATAACTCGCTGTGCACGTGCGATCTATCGCATGCTGGTGATTTCTTTTGTTATTCCATTCCTTATTATACTCAATTGGTTAAAGTTTTGACTTCTATATTCCATGAAATTAGTGGAATATCCTTGATATTTGCGCTTCATCTAGTATCTTTTCATGGAAATATTCTTCTGAGCATTATTGAATTTTACTCTACAAAGCAGTATCATGTTGACAATTTGGACGTTATTAGTTCCTGGATAAAATAATTCTTGTACTTGTTTTATTAAATTCTTATATCATTGTCATCATCCTCATGTTTATATTTTGTTGAAAGTCATCTCATGGCCTATAAAGGCATAGATGGACTTGGTATGATTATGACCGAGGGATTATTCGGTTGTAATCATGACCATAATGTTACAAATGATGTGGTAAAGTCCTCATTGGCCCTTAGTGCATTGATGGATGATTTGTTGGCATGATCATGACCATTATTGAATACACAAATATTCTTGGCCCGTAGTGCATGGATAATTGTGGTCGTGATACTAAAGAATATCCTTGGCAGTAGTGCGGGGTGATTCGATGATGTGGATTATTTATTAAAATTGAGTCCCAAATGATAAAAGTGATGAAAACCTTCTCAATCATAAAAGATAGTAGATTTTATCCTCTACTTGACTCTTTTAATGGATTGCTTGTTTCGCTGCAGTTAAACTTGATGGTTGTTATATTGTATCAGTTTAACACTATTGAAGGATAACGATAATATATTCTGCATTATCTTAGTCATAATATTTCCTACTGGGCTAGTTGAGCTCACCCTTTTACTTTTATTGTTCTCTTCAGGAAATGAGAACGTAGCAGGGACTAGTCGGGAAACGGAGTGACGGACCAGATGATAGCATTTGTAGTCCTCACTATTCTGTGAAATAGTGTGATAATAATTGTAATGAGGACTCCTTTTGAGTTTGTATAATCTCTAGTATACAATATTTGTATTCAAACTCACAGCTTATGTTTTGTCGTATTGTACACGACAGTTGTATTATTAAGTTGTATTTGAATTATGTACCATGTATTTGATGACTCAGAATAGGTGATGTATACCTGTTTTGGGGGCGTCACAAGAAATATCATTCAAAACAGACGTATTTTTGTTTAAATCCATGACATTGGCTAAGAAAGCTTGACATCCATTTTTCAATAAACGAATAGCTTTATGGCTTGAGATGACAGTGATTGATTTTAATGGTTTGGTTGCTTGAATTCGCATAATAGATTGGTTAGGAATATGAAAGCTAACAACTTTACGAAAACAATCAATTTTTGCATGATGAGTAGTTAACCAATTAATCCCTAGAATTACGTCAAATGCAAGTATTTCAATGAAATAAGATCGACAGGTAATGTGAGGGTACTGATTTGAACCAAACAAGACTTATAAACAGTGGATGTAATGAAGGTTTCTCCCAACGGAGTTTCAACAGATAAGTCAAAGTCTAATTTCTCTGGAGTTAAATTTAAACATTGAGCGCAAGTAGGAGAAATAAAAGAATGGGTAGAACCGGTATCAAATAAGGTATATACTTGGCTATAGTTTATTATAAGATTACCCATGATGACCTCGTTCGGGTTCCTTGCTTTCTGGGAGGTCATAACAAACGTTCTCCCTTGAACTACTGGTTTTGACTTGTCTAGGATAGCATTTGGTGTCACTATCCCAACTGGACTTGGCTTCCCAATACGACAAAATCTAGCTAGGTGACCTTCTCTTCCCCAATTGTAACACGTTTTTGGATCGCTTCTGCACGCGGTTTGACCGATGTGTCCTCCCTCCGCATTTGAAGCATATGATGGGGTGGTCGTTCTCCTTCCTTAACAATGGGTACTGGTGATGACGTCTTTCCATCATTGTTGAATCTCCTCTTCTTTAAATGTCCACTTTTATTGTCTTGGCCATGATTACCACCGAAGTGGTTACCATTTCTGGCATGTTGATTCCCTCCACGTTTGTTGTCACCGCTTCGATGACTATTACCACTGGTATTATCATTTTGCCTGTTGCTTTCTCTTGGTTGGGTTGACTCGTTATCGCGCTCTAATAACTGAGCACTATTTACAACATTTGAATACAAACACAGTTTGATGAACTCTACCTCCTTCATATGACGAATACTTTCGGGAAACATCCGCATCATTCTCTCCTCATTATCAACCAAGTGGGATGCAAACTGGGACAACTCGACAAACTTAGCTTCGTACTGTGACACGGTCATATTGTTCTGCTCCAGCTTGATGAACTCTACCTCCTTCATATGATTTAATACTTTCGAAAAGTACTTGTTGTTGAACAGCCTTAGAACTTCTCCCAAGACATCTTCATCAAGTAGTAGATTGAGTATGCTTTCTCGATTCCCCACCAAGAGATCCGCTTCTCCTCGCAACATATACAGGTGTGAAAGGAACCTTTTGCTCCTTAGAGCATCCCAAGACATCAAATATCTTGGTGATCTGCTTTATCCATGTCTCCGCCTTATGTGGTTTTGGCTCTCCAATAAACTCTGGTGGTCCCAGCTCCTTGAACTATTTAAGCGGTGACCGTCCAAGAGTTGCCAATGTTTCCACCTGTATTTTGAACAGGAGTCGTTCTCGCCTGATGTTGCATGAATTGCATAAAGCCTCTGAACATCCCATCGTTCATCATTTGGTCATCGTTGTTGTTTTCTTGAGGATTATTGCCATCCTGATGCGTATTATCCTGGGTATTGATCGTTGGTGACTCAACGGTCTCATCTGCTTCATTGCTTATCTCAACATTTTTGGATGCCATTATCAAATACTACCACAAAACAAGGGTTAATTGCAATGTCACATATTATCGCTATACTCTGATCGACCAAATAAATACCAAATAAACTTAGGTAGGTCATACTAGCGAAGGAATTCCCCGTCTCTCCCCTCCTAGTTTTTGTCTGACATCTCAGCCAAGGATCATATCCCTAAGCTTTGATACCAACTGCGACGCCCCCAAAATAGGTATACATCACCCATCTTGAGTCACCAAATATATGGTACAAAATTCAAATACAAATTAATAATACAATTGTCGTGTAAAATACGACAAAACATAAATCCGAGTTTTAATACTAATATTGTCTTCAGGCAGATTCAACTCAAATGGAGTCCTCAATACATTTATTATCACACTATTTCATAGAATAGTGAGGACTACTAATTCTATCATCCGACCGTCACTCCATTCCCCGACTAGTCCCAAACCACGTTCTCATTTCAAGAGAACAATGAAAGAAAAGGGTTAGCTCAACTAGCCCAAAGAAGAAATATTATAACTTTCGATAATGCGAGAATAATTTATCGTTAGCCTTCAATAGTGTTAAACTGATAAAATATAACAAACATCAAGTTTAACTGCAGCGAAACAAGCAATCCATTAGAAGAGTCAAGTAGAGCATAAAATCTACTATCTTCTATGATTTAAAAGGTTTTTCATCACTTTTATCACTGAGACTCAGCTTAATAAATAATCCACATCATCGAATCATCCCTGCACTACGGCCAAGGATATTCTTTAGTATCACGACCACAAATTATCCATGCACTACGGGCCAAGGATATTCGTGTATTCATCAATAGTCATGATCATGCCAACAACTGTCCATCAATGCACTACGGGCCAATGAGGACTTTTACCACATCATTTGAAACATTACGGTCATGATTATACCGAATAATCCCTGTTCATAATCATACCAAGTCCATCTATGCACTACATGCCACGGATGACTTTCAAAATAATATAAACATAAGGATGATGACAATGATATAAGAATTCAATAAAACAAGTTCAAGGATAAATTTTTAAAGATTTATAATTTAATTTATCCAGAAATCAATAACGTCCAAATTGTCAACATGATACTGGTTTGTGAAGTAAAATTTAAGAATAATATTGTATCAAAAATGATTTGGACCGAAAAGAAATCAATTTTTGTCATGAATAGTACTAAATGAATAATTTTTGAATAATAACCCCATGAATAGTAATTCAAGAATAGTACCCCGTGAATAGTACTTTGTGAATAGTACTCGTGAATAGTACTTTGTGAATAGTACTTCGTGAATAGTACCCGTGAATAGTATTTTGTGAATAGTACCCCATGAATAGTACTTTGTGAATAGTACCATAAAAATGAATACTACTCATGGACAGTACTCTGGCATGAAAAACTTAAAATTTAAGAAGAATATGTAGAAAATATCATTCTGAAACGATATTAGATGAAGTGCAAATTTCAAGGATATTCTATTAATTTCACAGAGTATAGAAGCAATACTTTAACAGAATGAGGGTATAATCAGGAATACGAGATGAGATAATATTACTCAAATACTACAGAGTATGGGAAGATAATATTATTTCTTATGAATACTGAACAAAAATAATATCCCTTACCTCAGAAGAAGACTGGATACTAGAATAGCGATGTAGCAGACTTCTCTTCTACTTTCTCTCAAAAGCTTCTCTATCTATAAATGCTCTTGTAAGTCTTAGTGAATTTGTGAGAATGAAAGAAGAATGAGCTTCTATTTATAGAAAAATATTGTTTCGATAATTGCACGTTTTGAGGCTCAAAATATTAAAGTATAATACCTTCATCTTTTTCTTCATTTTTAATTTAGTCCTGCAAGTATTATCAAACTTGCACCACCTCCCCTAATAGTACATCTTGTTAATAAATAGTACAATATTATAATCAACACAAACTTATTCATCATTAATATTATAACTCACAATATTTAACAACCAGGTCGTTCCCAGGAAAGAGGGGGCTTTCCGATAAGGATTTCTCCTTATTGGCGCGCAATTAGGTGACCAAACCTCTCCTTGATAGAACTTCTAGACATTATCAATATTGCAAATAATAATATGAATAACTTTGTTGTGACGCCCCCAAAATTAGGTATACATCACCCATTCTGAGTCGCCAGATACATAGTACAAAATTCAAATACAACTTCATTTATACAACTGTTGAACTGTCGTATAGAATACGACCAAAGTTAACTATGAGTTTTAATACAAATGTATGTAACTCTCATGGTACATCGACCACAACCTTACAATGATACTTTACATAAAAGTATAGTCAAAAACTGTTTTAGAAATTAAAATCTTTGGAAAGTGCTCAAGGAAACCTTCGTACATGGGAGGCCATGCATCTAGGTTATGATAGATATCATATGTCCACAGAATTATCCTTGGTTGACCCAAAAGTCCCCAAAGAAAAATACGAATATTACTATCATCTTCTTTCCAATGGTGAGTCTTCTCTTGATATATAAATATCTCTGTTGTCTCCAAGTGAAAATTATATTTCAAATAAACTCCAAGATCATATAGGTAGTGCTCGTAGATATATTCAGCAAGTGGATGTGCACAACCCTGTCTTATGATAACACGAAGTCGTCTATCATTAAACATCTTGTATGATAGTGGCAAAACGCCCTTCCAAAGTTGGGTTCGCCTCACCCTATTTGATTCACCAAATATAACTACTAAATGATGTATAGAATACAACACACTTTTCTATACTATTTAGGAGAACCTCCATGACTAGAGAACACCGCTTCTATTCCCCCGTTATCCCCACTCGAATTCTTTAGAACATTCTTACAAAGAACACTCTTATTACCTAAAAGGAATTGTGAAGCAAAAAGGTGAGCACAACTAGCCCAAGTAAAGAATATCATGACTAAAGATAATTAAATTATCAATAGTTTTCATCAATAATAAATCAGAGATTTAGAACATATGGTAGATGATAAAACTTTTCAACCATAGTTACAGCGGAACGAGTAATCCATTAGAAGAGTCAAATAGACTATAAGGTCTATTATCTTTTCCATGTTAAAAGTCCACCAATAATGTTTTATCCCTGTAACATCAATCAACAATTCATGTCCACAATCATATGAATAACTCATAATCATAATTGTGATTCTAAATTCCTCTTCGCACCCAGGACGAAGATAATTTTCATCACCTATCTTCACCTTAAAAAGAAAAGTATTCCGACTGGTAGGGCGAGAATATACTTGAAGAAAACTTGCACTACGCTCAAAGCTTTCTTAAACTCTAAAGAAATACGCTCAAGACTATAGAAGAAGAACTCTCTCTATAGTTTCTCTCTCTAGAGTTTCAGTGAATTCGTAAGAAATAATGAAGGAATTAGCTTCTATTTACGTAAGAATGGATTCCGATAAGTAACTAATTCATGAACTATCCGATTGATTTACTTTTAATCGGACGGTCCATATTTAAAGCAAAATCTTTTAAATAAAATATAATATATTCTATTTATAATCTAATAAAATGAATAACTTTATAAAAGTATTCTGCATTTATATAAAAAAGATTTTACTATGCAAAATACTATACAGTAACTATGCAACACTATGCATAATAAAATATAATATATTCTATTTATAGAATAACTTTATAAAAGTATTCTGTTTTATATAAAAAGATTTTACTATACAAAATACTATGCATAATAGAATATAATATATTCTATTTATAGAATAACTTTATAAAAGTATTCTGTTTTATATAAAAAGATTTTACTATTAAAACTTTAAACCAACGATCCATATTGATTTACTATTATAATTTCAACCAACAATCTGAAAAATTAGCACATTTCCTCATGGAATAATATTATACCCAAAAATGATTTAGATCGAAAAGAAATATATTTTTTGGGTGAATAGTACCCCGTGAATAGTACTTTGAGAATAGTACTTTGTGAATAGTACCCCGACACAAAAAGTGTCCCAAATACCCGAGTGAACAATACTAGAGTGAATAGTAATCAGGTGAATAGTAACCCGTGAATAGTAACTCGTGAATAGTACTCCGACACAAAAAGTGCCCCAAATACTAAAGTGAACAACACTAGAGTAAATAGTAACCGGGTATTTTATGGCAACTTGTCTACTTTGAAAAATTTTCACATATCACCCTTAACTTTAAACTTTTATCAATTTAACTATTTACCAAAATAGAAAAATTGAATACTTTTATTTCATAAAATTCGGGGTCTCACATTTGTCGTCTCAATTATTGATTTAATAATATAAAATATTATGCAGATGATACTGTGACAGTTATTGAATCAATAATATGAAAGATATTATCACAGAATTATCAGAGAAATAATTGAGTATAACCGAGTGACTTCTCACGTAAGCATCAATAATAAATACTGTGTGCTACTATGCAACCACGCGTATTACTGTACTTTTACCACCGGGTAGTTCAACAGTTTAACGGTAAAATTTTTGCCGTTATTTTTGTAAAATGATAATTCTATCATTTTCTAACTACGACAATACTTTCGTTGTGGGGTCCACCAATGATTGTGCCGTCGTACGAATATTCCCTGTTAAAACGAATATTCCCCGACCAATCGAATATTATATAACCACTTGCTTACTTTGTAAAATTTGTAAATATTACCCACAACTATAACATTATATCAAATCCACACCATAATATTCAAAAATAAATTTCGAAAAAAATTAATCTTTATTCATAAAAGTTGGGGATCTTACAACAAGCTTCTCCAGAACAAAGAAAATACGTGTTTATGCTCATTGTGCAAGAGAATCGGTAAATTTTTAACAACAATAACAACTAAATATTGTAATCATAACTCATTACATATAAATTTGGTGGTTCTTTTTTTTCCCCTTTACTGAAGACTTTATGATCAACAGTTTATAGGAGTCTTCTGCTTGATGGACTGTCATCAGAGCATCAGTGACAAAAAGACTTTGAAGAGGTGGTTTTTTTTGACAAGGGGGTTGCCTAAGAAGAGTTATCACAGAAGTTTTCATGTTCCTTGTTCGAAGTTAACTCCACAATGTCGATGGGATTGTATTACTAGATTGGGTTTGAAAAGAAACTTCATAAAAAATATATACCACAGATGTGAATTTATTTTCTTGGTATAGGGTAATTGGTTCTTAAATTTTTGGTGAACTAGCATTCATTTTCCTTATTTTGTTTCTCTTGTTGGATTATTTTTTATTAATCTTAATTGGGACCACACATGTATATTATTAATGTGTGTTATCATGTATAAGCCTAAATTTAAGTGATCTAATTAAGTTTTAAATAGGCTTAAGGGTATGTTTGTCATGGAATTAGTGTGTAGAGATCTCAACCCGTTTGATTAAACAATATCATGAAATCTGGTACGCTTCCGTTATGTTCTTTCTTCTTCTTTTGTTTCAACATGGGTTATATTTATTAGCATGATTAATTTCAGTAATTAATTTCTATCAAGTGGTATCAGAGCCACCCATGTTTGATTCATATAGAATTTATGAATTTTGGAGATTTTATAAATATATATATATATATATATATATATATATATATATATATATATATATATATATATATATATATGATCTGGAAAATCATGATCGAAGCCCGAAGGTAGGTGGCCTATTGACTTATATAATAACGGATGGGATTTTGTTGAGTTTACAAAATCTGATGATAAAAGGATATATACTTACTCCACATGAGAGAGAATCTTTAGAGATTTAGAACTGCATGGAGACTATGACTCATAAATCATAAAATTTTGGTTCAGTTAATTATGACTTTGAAATTTTATAATTTCACTAAATCATAAAATTTGTTTTTTATGCGTTTAAAATGTCTGTCACAATTCTTTCCAATAAGACTCCATCTTTCTGCTTGATTTGATATTGAATCCTAGACATTTTCAAGTGGGTATGCTTAAAAAAAACAAAAAAAACTGCTCTCTAAACCCTGATATTATGGAATCTTATTCTGGGTACACTCAGAAACTATGTCTTTTCCCATAAATCAAATCTTAAGTCATTTTGTGATTAAAATATATATATATTTATCTTCCGTTGATTAAATCTCTAAATAAAAATTTTGGGTCACTACTTTTGCCCACAGATTTGAGGGAAAATAGAGGCATCACTGTTATTATGTTTACATGTCACTGTTATTATGTTTAACATGTCAGTTGTTATCTAAGTCATGAATTATGGATTGTTGTGCTTAAATACAAAAATGCAACGGTGATTAGTATAGATGTTAGTATATGTGTAATTCATGCAAATATTAACCAATCCAAAGATGGATTTATATTTGATCGAATTTTATACATATTTGTGATGATAAACATTTGATACTTATCAAGGTAATCTAATATGAATAATGAATTCATGCAAATATGGATTCATTATTTGACATAATTATTGTCAATGTTTATTTATTTTAACAAGATTACCAATTATAATTAATATCATTGTCCAAAGGCATGATATTAATGTTGTGCTAGGTTTCTCAATGGTGACATTGAAGAAACAATTTATATGGTGCAGCCAGAAAACTTTGTGTCTGGAGACCCAAAGAATATGGTTTGAAAATTGACAAAATCCATCTATGGACTCAAACAGGCATCTCGTCAGTGGTACTTCAAATTTCATCAAGTCATTGTTTCATATGGTTTTCAAACAAATATTGTTGATAATTATGTGTATCACAAATTCAGTGGGAGTAAACATATTTTCTTGATTTTATATGTCGATGACATATTACTTGCCACAAATGACATAGCATGTTACATGACACCAAGAGATTTCTATCAAATAACTTTAAAATGAAAGATCTTGGTAATGCTTCTTTTGTATTAAGAATTGAGATACACTGAGAACGTTCTCGATCGATGTATATTAGGATTGTCACTAAAGAACTATATTGAGAAAGTTCTCAATAGGTTTAACATGCAAAATTGCAAATCAGGTTTCGCTAAAGGAGACAAGTTTAGCACATTGAAATCAAGTTTCTCGTTGTGAAAGAAAGAGTGCAGAGTGGACAAATTTTCATAGAGCACATTGAGACAAACTCCATGATAGCGGATCCACTCACAAAAGGATTATCACCAAAATATCTTTCATGTTATTCTTTTTTAGGATACTTTAGTTTAGTGGGAGTTTGTATTTGGATTATTGCTTTATGTTAAAACTACAAATTTCATTTATATATTTTCTGCAGAATTAAAGTATTCAGTTTACTACACTCTATTAAGTATATTGAAGTATTGATCTCACTACAGTTAATTAAGTAGGACCAGTTGGAAATAGGCATGTGTGAATCACATTACATGTAATTTCCATGCTATGCATCCATGATTAATCTATGTTATTTAGCTATGTTGGCATACGAGACCATTTATAGGTCTAATTACGGTTATTGTAATGAAGACCGCTTTGATCCTATATTGATGTAGCTAATGGACGAGATTGTTTGGATACCCTTTAGAACATGAAAACAAATTTCAGGAGCTCACTAAAGTTAAACACATTTCTTAGAATACATATGTGGTCCAGTGGGAGATTGTTGGATTATTTTTTATTAATCTTAATTGGGACCACACATGTATATTATTAATGTGTGTTATCATGTATAAGCCTAAATTTAAGTGATCTAATTAAGTTTTAAGTAGGCTTAAGGGTATGTTTGTCATGGAATTAATGTGTAGAGATCTCAACCCGTTTGATCAAACAATATCATGGAATCTGGTACGCTTCCGTTATGTTCTTTCTTCTTCTTTTGTTTCAACATGGGTTATATTTATTAGCATGATTAATTTCAGTAATTAATTTCTATCATCTCTAACTCTCTCTTCTTTTTTTAATGTTATTTTGCAGACAACCTCCCCCAAAAGTGGTGGTTAAAAATGATAGTTGCTCGAGTTGGAACTTTAATAGTTTGTCGAGAAAATTGGTTGTTTGTTGTTCAGCTCTCGCTGTTGCAGAGAAGGTAAACAAATATATGGTTCAAACTTTTCCTTTGGAGGGTTTCTAAGTGAATTGTCATAAAATGATAAATACATTTGTTGGGTGGTTTATTAGCCAAATGCAATAAACGCGCTGCAAGAAATTTCTTAAAATGTCCTGATTCTAGTTAGTTGCATTATATAACTTTGATTTTAATTCATTATAAGATGTGGTAGTTTTTAATACTTCTTATCCTTATAAAAGATGGGCACTTGTTGCAGGTAAAGCTAGGATTCTTCCTATTGGAGCATGTGATTCCACAAACGCGAAATCTCTTATACAATATACTGTTAAAAAAATTACACTATCCATGGGTGGGAGCTAGGTAAGTGCCACAAACTTATAGGAAGATTATGCTCATAAACATGCAAACACAATTATTAACATTATCTCATAATTTCAGGAAATGAATTGTGTTAAAGTGGAGTAGGGGTAAGAGTTGCAGCACATCAATACTCGGACACAATCTCTCTACAAAAGATAGTACAAGATATCTACAAGGGTGAAGAATTTCAACCGGAAATCATAGCACCAGGAGGATTTTTTTTATGCAAATAGGTTCAAAGAATTTCTTGGAAAACACCCAAGTTCGACGTGGTTACCACCACATCTTGGTCCAGGTATGTTAATATTAAACAAATTGGTCATGAGCTTATTTAAGTTCATATGGTCCTGTTTACTACGACTATGCAATGAAACATGTAAATAAGTGTTGATTGGATAATCTATTTATGTATACTCACAACAAAAGTTGCAAGATATATTATTTTCGGTGATATATATAATTTTTTTTGTTGATATTTGTGGTAATTGCATAATAGATATATTTTTTCAATTTTTGAACTCTATTGTGGTATTCTGTTTTATAAGCATAAATCTTGAAGAGTTTGCTAACTAGATATGCAACTTCAGTTAAACTCCATATATAGCATGTTCTTTATTAGTAAATAAGTGTGTTTTACAGTTTCTTAGCCTATAATCACATGAACTTGATGCTTTCCTTTATGTATTCGAGGGATGCAAATAATGTTAGAAGTTAGTCTTTAGAATTCTCATGGTAATAATGGTTCTATTTATGTTTGTTATTATTCTGTTATTGTTCACTGTTTGTTATCGTTGACTTGTTTAAGTTGAGAATATAAAGTTATTAGTGGTTTTTGAGTGTTGCAGTATTACACTTTTGCAGGACCCATTTTGCACACAATGGAATCGAGTAATTAAATTTCGTTGGGATGTTTTATTTCTCAATATGTCCCTGTGATCAGAGGGAAACAAGAATATGTATTCAAGATGAGGTTGGTATACCAGTATTCAACAATCAAGATGATTCGTCTGCCTTCCGAGGAGAGCATATACTTGCAGTTCAAATGAAGAAATCATATCTAATGATGAGGTATACAATAACATGTTATGTTAGCTTCATTATGATTTTGCATTCTTAATCTAAAACAATAGCCTTACCTCTAATTTAAAGGTAAAGGAAAACAACATGCTCCCAACTCAATCCATCTTCTAGAGGCATGAAAGTACTAACAAAGGTAGTTTTTCTGGTTTTGGAATCACTAGGACGAATGAGGAATGTGCATGGTCTATTGGTCTGCAGCAACCAGAGAAGTCGAAGCACTAGTTCATCTGAATGAAAATGCTGCGTGTTCCTCATCTCGTACTGGATTTTCAAAAGTGAACAAATCCTGTAAAGGTAGTGTTCACCATTCTATGGTTGATTAACTCGTGTCATTTCTGCATTTCTATTGAAAGGTGTTAGCGGTAGCCTCAAACTCTCAATTTGTAATTTGGTAGGTGTATTATTAGTGTGTGCGCGTTGTGTGTGAAGAGTGTTTGTAAGCAAGGGAGAGATAGAGAGATGAGAGTAGCATACTCAGGAAGGCAAATAATTACTTTGCTAGCCTAACTCTACCGAATCAAATATATGTTGCAGAGAAGAATTACTACTCACTTGATTACTTTTTTGTGTTATTTCATTCTTTAAATCCGCTGTGTTCTTAACTGTTGCAGGTGGTTGAGGAAAAACGAAACCTAGATTTTCTTTCCATTTCCAGCCACATAAGGAAGATTTTTTTTGGGATGTTAATGAGACTTGTATGTCGTCCAAGGCTATGTCATTGCTTGAAGAATTTGAGTCCATTGGGCACATAATAGTATAACAACTCTTGCAAATACCGTTGGAAATAATGAGAGGGGAGAGGGGAGAGGGGAGAGGGGATGTGTATGTACGAGTTTGGATAAATGTAATGATGTTACTAGAAATTGTATCATAGTATAATTAATATTATAAATTTATCATTGTAATTTTTGTAACACGTGTATTTTTATATATAAATGAAATTGAAGTTTTTCTAAGTTTTAATTTTTTTGTCTCATTTTGGTGTGATCCATCTCAGACTCGAGCTCGAATAGAAAGGCTTGTGAATTACTTGTTGTGAAAACGAGTCGAGTAACTTCGAGCCGAGTAGTATCGAGTAATTCATCGAGTCGAACTTGAGCAACCTTGGAAATTATTAATTCGAATTCGAGTCGAACCTGAACACAAATTTTCTGATCTGAATCGAGCTTGAACATTAGGGTGTTCAGATCGACTC